>CM035153.1:36262926-36635426 GCA_020205615.1 Panax quinquefolius | reverse complement strand
ATGAAGATATTTTTGTGGAATTTCTATCTTTTGGTGTCTGAGTTACTATTCACGATATCGGCACTTATTCACGATATCTGACACTATTCACCTAGAAAATAAAATTTCTTCTTTTTGTCAAAATATCTATTCGGATACTAGCTTTGATTGTATCCATGTTGTGATCATTCTTGAATTTTACACCACTATGATTATTTTTGAGGTATCTTTTGAACATGGATAAAACAAAGTACGAATCCTTAATCCTTAATCCTTGTCATTTTGTTTCACTGGATTCATTTTTTTAAAAATATTTTTCATCATCTTCAGTCTTAAATGATGATATTATGGAATATCTTTGGCCTGTAGTGCAAAGATGAATGATTTCTGAAGAATATCTTTGGCCTGTAGTGCAAAGATGAATAGGTGTTTAGATGAACATGACCAACTGATGAATATCTTTGGCCTGTAGTGCAAAGATGAATATTTGATTCCAGATGTATATTGATTGATGTTACAGGGATAAAAGATAGACGATGAACTTTTAAATTCATACATGGAAGATAGTAGTTTGCATTCTCTACTTAACTCTTCTAATGAATTATTATTTCATTGCGAATATTGATTTAAAATTTGTTGTCTATTGTATTCTATTAGATTTTTCCTGTTGAAGACTAACGGTAATTTGTTGTATATTATCTTAGTCATAATATTCTATCTTGAGCTAGTTGAGCTCACCCTTTCCTTTTGTTCCATTTTTCTCGGGAGGCGAGAATATAAGCGAGTACGCAGCCTGGGGTATGGAATGAAGGTTCTAGAGAGAGTTGTTTAGTAGTCCTCACCATTTTGTAAAATAATGTATCATTAAATGTGATGAGGATTTATTTGAGTATAGATATTGTCTGAAGATAATATTTGTATTTAAACTCACAGCTTCTTGTTGTAATAATAAAGTTGCATTGTTTACGTACCATGTGTATTGATAACTCGGAATGGGTGATGTATACCTATTTTGGGGCGTCACAGGTTGGTATCGAGCTTAGGGATATGATCTCTGGCGGAGATCGGGGAATAGAACTAGGAGGGAGAGACGAATAAATCCTTCGCTAGTGTGTCCTACCTAAGCTTATTTGTTAGTTGGTCAAGATATAGGGATATTATGTGATATATTGATTTCCTTAATTAACCCTTGTTTTATGACAATGATTGAGAATGTCGTGAGAATATTAACAATGGAAATGAGACCGTGGAGACGCTTTGTACTCATCAACGAGGAGAACGCGTAACAGTCGGGCAATGTTCCTCCTCCATAACAACACCACCGAAAGCGAGATGATGAACGAGGGATGTTTAGAAGCTTTTTGCGATTCATGCAAAAATCGCAGACGAGGAGACTCGTGTTCAAAATACTGAGGAGAAATGATAGCAATTCACGGGTTGTCACAAATGCAAGCGCTTCAAAGAGTTGGGACCACGAATTTAAGGGAAAGCCAGATCCGATCACGGCGGAAACATGGGTCAAACAAATTACCAAGATATTCGATGTCTTGGGATGCACGAGGAACGAAGGTTCTATTCGCCACCTTTATGTTCCGTGGCGAAGCGCGGACTCATCGGTGGGAGTCATGAAGCGCGCACTCCATCCATCCAAGACTCAAAGCATATCTTGGGAAACGTTTGAAACTATTTAATGACAAATACTTTCCCGAAAGTGTTCGTCATATGAAGGAAGTGGAGTTCATCGATTAGAGCAAAACAACATGACGGTGTCTCGATGCGACGAGGCAAAGTTTGCGAGAGTTATCGAGTTTGCACCTTATTTGGTGGAGAATGAGGAACGTATGACGGATGTTTCTTAGAGGTTTGAAACCCAGATACGCCAAATATCTCATTTCTCATAAATTTTCTCTCTTCGAGATGTTGTAAATGGGCTCAATTATTAGAGAGAGATAACGAGTACTACCAACCGAGGGACCACAACCGTGGATCGTACACTGTAGATAGCGATCAATGAATAATGATAACCAAATGGAGAAAGAAAGCAGACGGACAAAAATGGTAACCACTCCGGTGGTAATCATGGCCATGAAAATAGAAGAAGCGAGTCGAGGAGATTTTAAAAGAGGAGATTTAACAACGACCATGTGAAGACGACAGTAAGGCTTGCACAAAGAATCGGTTCTAAGGGAGAGAACGACCACCGGTCATATATACTATAAATGCGGAAAAGAGGGACATATCATCAAACCGCCCTGAACAGCTTCAAGGTATGCTATAATTGTGGAAAGGAAGGACATATCGCTTTCGAGATTGTGCAGTGCGAAACCTAGTTCAATGGGGACGGTGACTCAAAAGATCGTCCCGAGAAAAGTCAAAGTCAACGATTCCGGAAGAGCGTTTGTTGTGATCGGTCAAAATCGAGAAACCCAAACGAGGTGATCACGGGTAGCTATATATAAATTCTTGCGAAGTTTATACCTTACTTGATCTGGTCTTTACCCATTCATTTATCTCTCCCGCATGTGCTCAACGTTTAAACTTGACTCAGGAGAAATTAGACTTTGACCTATCTATGGAAACTCCAGTAGAGAAACTTTCATCACATCCATTTGCTTATAAATCTTGTTTGATTCAAGTTGGCACCATCACCTTACCGTTGACCTTATCTCTTTAAAGATACTTGCTTTTGATGTGATTTTAGGGATTGATTGGTTAACTACTCATCATGCCAAAATTGATTGTTTTCGTAAGGTTGTTAGTTTTCATATTCCTAACCAACTTTGTTATGCAATTCAAGCAACTAAACCATTAAAATCAATCACTATCATATCTAATCATAAAAGCTATTCGCTTATTGAAAAAGCGGATGTCAAGATTTCTTATCCGTGTTATGGATTTGAATAAAGACACGTCAAATTTGAATAATATTCTCATTGTTATTGACTTTCTGACGTATTTCTGAAGAACTTCCTTGTCTACCCCGAACGTGAAGTTGAATTCTTTATTGATCTTGAACACGATACAAAGCCCATTTCTAAAACCCCATATCGAATGGCTCCTATTGAACTTCGGGAGTTAAAGGTCCAACTACGAGAATTGTTGGACATCGGTTTCATTCGTCCCTAGTAAGACATCTCCTTGGGGTGCTCTGTTTTATTCGTAAAGAAGAAAGAGGCGGGAGTATGCGACTTTATTATTGACTATCGGGAATTGAACCATGTCACCATCAAGAATAGGTATCCTCTACCTCGTATTGATGACTTGTTTGACCGATTCTGAGGCACAATTCTTTTCAAAAATCGATCTTAGATTACGATATCATCAATTTGAAGATTAGAATCGAGGATATTCCAAAGACCGCCTTGAGAACTTCTGGTATGGGCATTATGAATTCTTAGTCATGTCTTTCGGACTAACTAATGCTCTGCGACTTTCATGGATATGATGAACCGAGTATTCAAGGAATATTTAGATCAATTCGTTGTTGTCTTTATTGATGACATCCTCATATATTCCAAAAGCCGTGAAGATCATGAGCACCATTTGAAATTTGGTACTCGAAAGGCTTTGTGAAAACCAACTATATGCCAAATTGAAGAAATGCGAGTTACGGCTTGAGGAAGTAGCATTTCTTGGGCACGTCAGTGTCAAAACATGGAGTATCTGTTGATCCGACGAAGATTGAAGCAATACTGAAGTTAGAGCAACCAAGTCGGTGATCAAGTCACGTAGTTTTTGGGCTTAGTTTGGTTATTATCGGAGATTCGTGGAAGGTTTTCTCGAATCGCTACTCCATTAACCCAAATAACTTCGGAAGGATACAAAATTGTTTGGAGTGAAGAATGCGAGAAGAGTTTCCAAGAGCTTAAGAGGAGACTTATTTCAAGACTGTTCTAACAATACCATCCGGTTCGGATGGATTTGTTATCTCTGATGATGCTTCGCAAAGGGTTAGGATGTGTTCTCATGCAACGTGGGAAAGTCATAGCCTATGCCTCATGACAACTTAAAGAGTATGAGAGGAATTATCCTACTCATGATTTAGAGTTAGCGTGATCGTTTTGCGCTAAAGATATGGAGGCACTATCTATATGGGAGAAAGTGGAGATATATTCGCACCATAAAAGCCTTAAATATTTCTTCACTCAAAAAGAACTCAACATGCGGCAAATGACGTTGGCTCGAGCTATTGAAAGACTACGACCACACTATTTAATACCATCCCGGTAAAGCGACGTGGTAGGTAGCGCGTTGAGTAGAAGATCATATCACGGAACGAAAAGCGATGATGTCAAGTATCTGCGACAGAGCCAACTTTAATAGAAAAAGTTAAGGTTGCTCAAGCCACCGAATCTTGAGCCGAGCTAATGCGTATGAAGAAGAAAGTACAAGAAGGAGCTATTAGGGCGAGAATTGATGAAGAAGGAATACTTCGAGTCCACTCTAGACTTTGTGTTCCTAACGACTCTGATTTGAAGTACACGGTTATGATGGAGGCACACAATACACCATTTGCAATCCATCCTGAAAGTACTAAAATGTATCGTGATCTTCGACATACATTTTGGTGGAACAATATGAAGAGAGAAATTGCAAAGTTTATCTCGATGTGATTAACTTGTCAACATGTAAAGGCGGAGCATCTAGTACCTAAAGGTCCGTTGCAACCACTTGAGATTCCGAAATGGAAGTGGGAACACATTACCATGGATTTTGTTACGGGTCTTCCTACGGTTTCTCAGGGCATCAATGCTATTTGGGTTATTGTTGATAGATTAACCAAGTCTCGCTCATTTCTTGCCGACACGGAGACTTATTCACTTGAACGTCTTGCTAGTATGTACGTGAATGAGATTGTGAGGTTGCATGGCATGCCTGTATCCATAGTTTCGGATCGTGACCCAAGATTCACTTCAAGATTTTGGGTTAGCTTGCAAAAAGCTATGGGCACGGATTTACGATTCAGTTTGGCATACCATCCTCAAACGGACGGACAATCGAAAGGACTATTCAAACTCTTGAAGATTTATTAAGACTCGTGTCCTAGACTTCAAGGCGCGTTGGGATAAGTATTTACCATTGGTGGAATTCTCCTACAACAACAGTTATCGAGCAAGTATAGGTGTAGCTCCATTTGAAGCATTATATGGACGAAAGTGTCGCTCTCCATATGTTGGGATGAGGTGGGTGAAGCAACATTGTTGGGACCCGAAGTTAAGTACGTATGACTCACCGAAAAGATCCAAATGATTCGACAACGATACAAACCTGAAGCGGCAAGATCGACAAAAGAGTTATGCGGATCTTCATCGAAAGGACGTGGAATTTAGTGTAGGGATCATGTATTGTTGCGAGTTGCTCCATGGAAGGGAGTTACAAGATTTGGGAAGAGAGGAAAGCTCAATCCACGATTTATTGGTCCATTTCAAATTCTTGACCGAGTAGGAAATGTAGCCTATAGACTCGCGTTACCTCCTAGTATGTCTCGTGTTCATAATGTGTTTCACATATCCATACTTCAGTAAATATGTGAAAGACCCAAACCACGTTATTGAGTTAGAACCCACGAGATAGTAGAGACTTAACGTATGAGGAGGTACTGTCAAGATCTTAGATAGGAAGGAGCATGTCCTACGCCAAGAAAGGTCATACCACATGTTAAAGTTTTGTGGAGGAATCATGCTATATAGGAAATGACCAGGAATTGGAAAGCGGAATGAAAGCGAGGTATCCTCACCTTTTCAAACACACAGTGCGTCGTCGCCAATTTCGAGGACGAAATTTCATAAGGAGGGGAAGTTGTAAGACCCCAACTTATTATTAATGAAATTTAATTTTCTCTATTTATTATTTTGAAATAGTAAGGGTTGATTTGATTAATGTGGATAGTTAGGGGTAAGATACGCAAATATTTCAAAATAAGCAAGTGGTTATAAAATATTCATTGTTATTTTGGAATATTCGTTTGGTCGTGGAATATTTGTCAGATTGTCGGGGAATATTCGTATGCGACGGTAGCAGCAACCAATGTGTGGGCCCCATAACTGAAAGTGATTGGATGAAGAAAACGCACAAATATAAGTGGTTTAAAAATAACGGCATTAGTTGTTATCGTTAATCTTATTAAAATACCCGGTGGTTAAAACACAAGAAGAGCACCAGTATTGCACCAATTATTGATTCTTACGTAAAGAAGGCACTACTCAATAATGGTTACAGATAATTATTTATCAAAGATTTTATTGAGTTAATAATTCTTTGCGTTGATATTTTATATTCTTTGTTGTTTCAATAATTGTCATTACATTATTTTTTCATTATCGAAGCAATAATTCATATTATCTCAATAATATTATTAGATAACATTATTGGCAATGTCTAGAAAGTTCTGTCTAAGGAGAGGTTTGGTCACCTAATTGCTACCAAGAAGAAGAAATTCTTATTGAAAGCCCTCTTCCTAGGAACTGCACGGTTGTCAATATTGTGATTACAGTAATATTATTTGTGAATAATTAATTATTGATTCATATGATGAGAAAATATTGATTTTATGTGGATATAGATAGAGAAAATTTTATTGTGACAATTGTTGAAAATTGATATTTTATCTTTTCTCGATAAAATAATTCATTTAAATATATTATTATATGTTAATAATATAATAATGGTGATATTTTTACAACGAATGTGGGATATATGAGTATACTGAGGAGGAAGAGTATTTTTTGTTGCAATAAATGTTTAAAACATGTTAAACATGTTGGTGGACCCCATTTATTACCGAAATTTGATTATAACTGTAAAATTGCCCGCTTGTGGATTTCGGTCAATTTCTGTTTGGAATTTGGAAAAACTTTCTTCTGTAAAGTTGTAGAGAATTGAATTTCCTATAAAAACTCGCGAGATTCAAATTTTCTGATAAAAGGGCTATTTATTGTGAATTATTGAAGTTCCGAAGCTCCGAAATAATTGATTTTTGGAAGTTTTAAATATTTACATTCACAAAAACGTTTTTTATGTTTGGTGGGCATCTTTAACACATGTCATGTTGCTGAATTCAGATGCTTGATGAGTAGCAGGATGTAGAAAAAAATTATAATATTAATTTATTAAATTTTCTGCTTTGGTGTTCTAAGCAATTTCCTATAAATAGGTGCTTAGGTTAGAATTGAAAATCACACCGTAAATCAAGTTTTCTCTCTATATTATCGAAATGTATTCTTGTGAGTATTTTGAGTATACTTTGAGTATTGCTATACTGGTAAGAAGTCAAAGTCATAGCCTATATCCCAGGTGTTTTAAATTTAGAAATCTTGATCTTTCGAGGTAAGGGATGTTATTTTCTTCTCAAATGATATTATTTCTTCAATATCATTATCTTTGAAATATTGGTTGGAACTTTTTATCAAATTTGGAACTTTTTCATGTCTGGGGTTACTATTCATGAGTTACTATTCACGAGTTACTATTCATGAAAGTTACTATTCACGAGTTCTTATTCACGAGTACTATTCATGAAGCGTGAAGATGTTTTTGTGGAATTTCTATCTTTTGGTGTCGAGTTACTATTCACGATACTCGGCACTATTCACGATATCTGAGACTATTCACCAAAAATTAAATTTCTTCTTTTTGTCCAAAATATCTATTCTGGATACTAGCTTTGATTGTATCCATGTTTTGATCATTCTTGAATTTTACACCACTATGATTATTTTTGAGGTATCTTTTGAACATGGATAAAACAAAGTACGAATCCTTAATCCTTAATCCTTGTCATTTTGTTTCACTGGATTCGTTTCTTTAAAAATATTTTTCATCATCTTCAGTCTTAAATGATGATATTATTGAATATCTTTGGCCTGTAGTGCAAAGATGAATGATTTCTGAAGAATATCTTTGGCTGTAGTGCAAAGATGAATAGGTGTTTAGATGAACATGACCAACTGATGAATATCTTTGGCCTGTAGTGCAAAGATGAATATTTGATTCCAGATGTATATTGATTGATGTTACAGGGATAAAAGATAGACGATGAACTTTTAAATTCATACATGGAAGATAGTAGTTTGCATTCTCTACTTAACTCTTCTAATGAATTATTATTTCCACTGCGAATATTGATTTAAAATTTGTTGTCTATTGTATTCTATTAGATTTTTCCCTGTTGAAGACTAACGGTAATTTGTTGTATATTATCTTAGTCATAATATTCTTTCTTGAGCTAGTTGAGCTCACCCTTTTCCTTTTTGTTCCATTTTTCTCGTGGAGGCGAGAATATAAGCGAGTATGCAGCCTGGGTATGGAATGAAGGTTCTAGAGAGTTGTTTAGTAGTCCTCACCATTTTTGTAAAATAATGTATCATTAAATGTGACGAGGATTTATTTGAGTATAGATATTGTCTGAAGATAATATTTGTATTTAAACTCACGATTTCTTTGTTGTAATAATAAAGTTGCGATTATTTACGTATCATGTATTGACAACTCAGAATGGGTGATGTATACCTATTTTGGGGGCGTCACAGTCAACCTTAGCATTAAAAGCTAAGTTAATGATTTCTTGCCCGGGCTGAATCATCAGTCTCTACCGCGTAAAATTTGTTTTAATCCTGACCGATCAATTCAAAATTTTATCATCCAAACCGTGCATTCAAAATTAGATTTTCAAAATTACATTTTTGCCCCAACTTCAAAAATTCTATAAATAGGGAGTATTTCATTCATTTGGTTTTTACCAATTCAGTGAAAAGAAAAGCATACTCTCCTTGCCTACATTCTCTCTAAAAGCTTTTTATCTCTTCTTACAAAAGTTCTGATTATTTTAGAGGAGAAAATTGGTCCAAGTATTGAGATAAGTTTAATTTTTGTTGAATTATTTCTTACTTGTATTATATCTATAGATATACGAATATACATTGTTATACACAATTTTATATATCTATATTTCATCTATTTGTCAAATAAAATGATACTTGGGCGAAGCAAGGCAACAGAGATACACCTCTATGGAGAGGAATTCGAACCGTACGATTCCTTATAGTCTTCAGTAACCTTTTATCGATATTATTTATATAAATATCGTAAAATAGATACGACACTTGATAGCTCAAATTGACATTGAGATACTACTCCAAAAAGGGTAGTCATCCGAACTAGATTTGAGAATCGTAGTGATCTATTATAAATATCAATTGTGAAAATTATAAATTACATCAGTACTTAGGCGCAGCAAGGCTACTTGAGATACACCTCTACTACAAGAGGAATTAAATCTGTCACGATTCCTTATAGTACTAAGTGACATTATTTATAAAAGTTCACATAATAGATAAAATATTCTTATATATTATCTTAGTTAAACAATAATATTTCCTATATTAGTTTGTGATTAACTGATTTAAATTTTATACTTGATAAATCTTTTTGAATTGATTTATTCCTTTATACAAGTATTTATACATAAACATCTTTTATATAATACTTGTTAAAGATTATCTAAGAAACAATTTTATTTAATCCATAGAAAAATACACTTTATTTTAAAGAGTTAATAATTCTTTATAAAGTACATTGAAGTTATATATTTGCTTAAACCGAAGCATTACTGAACTAAAGATTAAATTGTCTTATCTGCTTATTCAAGAAGCATTTCTCGAAAACATAAAAGTTACTTGAACTTTTATAACTGAGCATATTATACATACTTGCTTAATCAGAAGCTTCATTTGATCTAAACAAAGAAAAACACATTGTTGAATATAAAAGTTTTTGAACTTTTATACATATATATTTGTTCTTAAATTAATATCTGCTTATTTGAAGAAGCATTCATTTGTACTAAATTCTTGTATGCTTATTTAAGAAGCACATTGTTATAAATCATTTGTAAAGAGAGAAAATGTTAGAGTTAGTTTATTTTATGTACCTGTGAGAAAGACGAGTAATTCTTCGACCAAGACCAGAGTCTTAGAGAGGTCAACAGGAAGTTAGGTCTCTAGTGTACTTGTGAGGTGAGGAAGAAGTTGTTGTTTCAAGACCAGATCATAAAATAGAACTGAACTCAAAAGGTGGTACAACTAGACTTAAGGAAGGAGCGGGCAGCTTGCTGTCCAAGATAGAATAGTTAAAAAAGTTGGAAGTTTGTCTCTAAAACTTTGTAAAGGCTTCTCCGCCTGTTGAAAGAGTTTTCATTACTGAGAGTAATAGGATCTCAAGTTCCAAGTAGGGACTTGAGACTGGACGTAGCAACATACCAAAAGGTTTATGTTGTGAACCAGATAAATCTCTGTGCATTGTGTGATTGAATTTTTATTATCTTGAATGCTAATTTCTAAAACTGCAAATTAATTACTAAAAATTCAAAAAGGACCTAATATAATTTTTAACTTGTAATATTCTATTAAACCCCCCTTCTAGATTATTATTGGACTTTCAATTCGTATCAGAGCAGTGCTCTTTAACTTGTTTGTTGAGTATATACAGGCATATCTAAGAGTTGATCCATGGCCTACAATGCTACTGGTTGCGTAGAAGGACTGTCTATGTTCAGACCTCCACTATTTGATGGTACCAACTTTGCCACCTGGAAAAATTGATTCAAAATCTTTGCCAAATCTTAAGGAATCAAAATTTGGTGTGCCATCGAACGAGGTGTACAAATTCCAACCAAAATCCAAGGAGAAAAGATTGTCGAGAAAGACATCTATGAATTCACTACTTAAGAAGAAGAAATCATGAATATTGCATCTCGAGCAGAACAAGTGCTAACTAGTGCTTTAATTGAAAAACAATGTAAAAGAGTTAACAACTACAAAAATGCAAAAGAAATTTGGAAAAAATTGATTGTAACCTATGAAGGTACTAATCATATCAAAGAAACCAGAAAAGTTGCTCTAATTCAAGAGTATGAAAGTTTCAAGCTTGAAGAAGGAGAAAAGATCATTGATATGGAAACCTTTGTGCCCACGAAGTCGACATGCTCGTCAAAAAAGTAGGATCAAACACAAATCTCAAAAAGAAAGGAATCGCCTTCAAAGCCCTTTTGGTGGATCAAGAAAGTGATGATGAAGAACTAAATGAAGAACTCCTTAGTCTAGACAACAATGAATTTTCTCTATTGTCCAGACAACTCAAGAGAGTAATTCAAAGCAAGACAAGAAAATATGGCAAAGGATTCATGAAGACAAAGAACAACTTCAACAACTTTAAAAGGCAAATAATTTTTTAAGCCAAAGACGCAAGGAGGAAATTTCAAAGCCATTAACAACAACTTCAGAAGTACCAACCCAAATGAAAATTCAAACACATGCTTTGAATACAAGCAGCCTGGACACTTCATAAAAAGGATTGTCCAAAACTGGCCAATAATAAAGTTCTCAGTAACCAAAGTACGTAGCTTTCTGAGCTTAGCTGGTTATTATCGGAGATTCGTGGAAGGATTTTCTCGAATCACTACTCAATTAACTCAGCTGACTTGGAAATATATAAAATTCGGTTGGAGTGAGGAATATGAGAAGAGTTTTCAAGAACTTAAGAGGAGACTCATTTTAGCACCTGTTCTGACAATACCATCTGGTTCAGAGGGATTTGTCGTCTACAACGATGCTTCAGGCAGAGGGTTAGGATGTGTTCTCATGCAACATGGGAAAGTCATAGCCTATGCCTCACGACAACTCAAACAACATGAGGGGAATTATCCTACTTATGATCTAGAGTTGGGAGCAGTCATTTTCGTTGACAGCAGTCGTTTTTGCACTAACATGTCAACGTGTCAAGGCGGAGCATCAAGTGCTAAAAGGTCCGTTGTAACCACTTGAAATTCCAGAATGGAAGTGGGAACATATTACCATGGATTTTGTTACTAGTCTTCCCAAGGTTTCTCAAGGCATAGATGCGATTTGGGTCATTGTCAATAGACTAACCAAGTCTGCCCATTTCTTACCTATACGAGAAATTTATTCACTTGAACGTCTTACTCGTATATACTTAAATGAGATTGTAAGACTGAATAGTATGTCAGTATCCATAGTTTCTGATCGAGACCCAAGATTCACTTCACGATTTTGGGTTAGTTTACAAAAAGCTATAGGCACGAATTTACGATTCAGTTCGGCATATCATCCTCAAACGGACGGGCAGTCGGAGAGGACTATTCAAACTCTTGAAGATTTATTAAGACTTTGTGTCCTAGACTTCAAAGGAAGTCGGGACAAGTTCTTGCCATTAGTGGAATTCTCCTACAACAACAGTTATCAAGCAAGTATCGACATGGCTCCATTTGAGACATTGTATGGACGCAAGTGTCGTTCTCCATTATGTTGGGATGAGGTGGGTGAAGCAACGTTATTGGGACCGGAATTGGTACGCATGACAACGGAAAAGATTTAAATGATCCGATAATGTATAAAAACCACACAAGATCGACAAAAGAGTTATGCCGATCTTCATCGAAAGGACGTGGAATTCAATGTTAGAGATCATGTGTTGTTATGTGTTGCTCTATGGAAAGGAGTTACAAGATTTAGAAAGAGAGGAAAGCTCAATCCTCGATTCATTTGGCCATTCGAAATCCTCGACCGAGTAGGAACTGTGGCCTATAGAATCGCCTTACCGCCAAGTATGTCTCGTGTTCATAACGTTTTTCACATATCTATGTTGCGTAAATATGTGCGAGACCCGAACCACATTGTTGAATTAGAACCAGACGAGATAGCGGAAGATTTAACGTATGAAGAGGTACCTGTTAAAATCTTAGATAAGAAGGAACATATTCCACGCTCCAAGGTTAAAGTTAAAGTTTTGTGTAGAAACCATGATGTTGAGAAAATGACCTGAGAGTTAGAATCTGAAATGAAATCAAGGTATCCTAACCTCTTCGTCATACCAGGTACGTACACCAATTTCGAGAACAAAATTTCATAAGAAGGGAGGTTGTAAGACCCCAACTTTTATGAATAAAGATGAATTTTTCTCTAAATATCATTTTTGAATATTAAGGTGTGAAGTTGTTATAATGTTATAGTTGTGGATAATATTTATAAATTTTGAAAAGTAAGCAAGTTGTCATAAAATATTCGATTGGTCGGGGAATATTCGCTTTATTAGGGAATATTCGTACGACCGCACAATCATTGGTGGACCCCATAACAGAATTACTATCGAAGTGAGAAAACGACATAAATAACTTTTATAAAAATAACGACGAAAGTTTTACCATTAACTGTTGAAATACCCGGTGATAAAAGTAAAGTAATACACATGGTTGAATAGTAACACACGGTATTTGATGCTTACGTGAGAAGTCACTCAGTTATACTCAATTATTTCTACAGTAATTGCTGCATAGTATCTCACATTATTGATTTAATTATTATCACAGTATCATCAACACAATATTTTATATTATTAAATCAATAATTGAGACGACAAAATTATTCATATTATTATTTGCATTATTGGCAATATCTAAAAAGTTCTGTCGAGGAATGGGATTTGGTCACCTAATTGCGCGCCAATAGGGAGAAATCCTTATCGGAAAGCCCCCTCTTTCCTAGGAATGATCTAGTTGTTAATATTGGAAGTTATAATATTATTGATGAATAATTATTGTTTAAAAATGTGTTTTGTGAAGCCAAGTGAATTGAAATAAATAGAGGGGATTTTTATAAAGTATTTGTTGTAAATTTGGCTTATTGCATGGACCCCCACTTACCCATTTTTCAAAATTATCGATAGAAAGCAATCTCAGTTTCGTTTTATTACTTATATATATATATATGGGTGAATATATATACATGTATATTATATATGTTATATATATATATTCACCCATATATATATATATATATATATATATATATAAAACTTATCGTATATGGAAGGTTATATATTTATTATATACGTTTTGTTTTTTTATGTAAAATAAAATATATTGTATTTTAATATGTATAGTGTTTGTATAGTGCTTGCATAGTACTGCATAGTAAAATCAGATTTCAGCCGAATTCATTCGTGATTTTTCCATGCGCAGTTCGTGATTTTCATATTCAAATAGTGCCCAACCATTCTCCTATAAATAGGATGCTTAGTTTAGAATTGAAAATCACACCAGAATCAGAGAATTCTTCTTCTATAATATTGAACATATTTATTTAGAGTTGAAGAAAGTTTTGAGTTTAGAAAATAGTGCAAGTTTTCTTCAAGAATATCCCCGCTATACCAGTCGGAATACTTTTCTTTTTAAGGTAAGGGATATTATTTTGGTTCAATATTCGTAAGAAATAATATTTTCTTCCATACTCTGTAGTATGTGAGTATATTATTTCGTTTCAGATTGCGAATTCTACACTCATTTTGTAAAGTATTGCTTCTATTCTCCATGAAATTAGTAGAATATCCTTGAAATTTGCGCTTCATCTAGTATCTTTTCACGAAAATATTATTCTGAATATTCTTGATAATTTTTAATCATTTCATGCCGGGGTACTATTCACGGGGTACTGTTGATCGATTTCACAATCAAATATTTGTGCAAGTATACACAGTCAGCAAGTAATAAAGTGGTAACTTAAGTGTCGAACCCATAGAGAATTCCAATCAATAAACTCCAACTACTAGTACTATACCAATTCAATTTTATTTAAACAACTGCAATTTATGATTCTTAAAATTAAGAAAACTAAATTAACTAATGCAACTGGATTATTTTATAAATGAATTCAAATAAATAAAAGTTAAGACTACAATATCCCCAATTATGAACTATAAACCAATTATCCAATTAACCTAATTATTACGCCACATGAATTGTTAACAGGAATTCTAATTGTTAAAAGCCCTTTCCCAAGTGAACAGATAACTTTTATTCAATTCAATTAATCATGCAATATTCCTATGCAAAATAATTAAATCAAACCCGTTAAGTTCTAATTCCCAATTTGTTACATGCAGTGAACATATATTCCTATTCAATTCACAACCCTAATTATTCATCTCATGCAAATAATTAAGCATACATGTTATCATGTCCAGTTCCAACCCTAATTTTCATCTCCCGAATCCTACTAGAGTAACATGGTAATTATTGGCCAAATAATTAATCAATACGCACAAAACATGATAAACAATTCACCTGGGCATAAATAATTGGATTAAATTGATCAATTAATTCTTAGACATAAAAGGTTCAATTTGTAGTCTTAATAAAAGAATTAGTTCATAACGAAAAATAAAACCAACAATCTCATGAAAATCATCTTGAAAGAATTACACAATTTGAAAATAAGAAGAAGAAGAAAATGTAAAAGAAAATCTCCCAAACTTCAATCTTCAATTGGAATTCTTCGCCACCAATCTCTATTGATTCCTGATTAGCCTTCAGTTATGATTCATCATCCCCACAATTTCAACTAATTGGTCTTTTAAATAATCTTTACATCTTGCCCAATCCTAATCCCAATCAACTTCTTGCTCCATGCCTGCACCTTGGTCCACACTTGGTTCACGCCCAAATACCGACGCCGGGATTAAGTGTAAAGTATAAGCGCCAGGTCTTTGCTCCTTGCTGCTAAATTACTATTTTGCCCTTATTTATGCCAAAACTCCCTTTATGCCCTTGCTTAACCTTAATCTGCAAAATAACAAGTAAATATATAAAAAACCACCCTAAAATACTCAAAAATAACAACAAATCAAACTTATATATATCCAATTCATGGGTATATTACCCATTCATCAAATACACCCAAACTTGAATTGTTGCTTGTCCTCAAGTAACAAAACACAATGCAACAAGAAAAACTAAATATACCATGCAAATTCACATATAACTATCTACATGTTTGAAATTCCAGCTGTCAAACCGAATACAGTATACTCATCAGGCCTCAGAAAAATCACAATAACTTGCTAGTACATCATATCAAAGACAAATCAATAATATCTCAACAATCATCAAATTTTAATCTGCTATTACTGATATTGTGCGTGTGTGCTCAACAACCATGCTAACTGATGAAAAGCAAAATATGAAACATAATAGATTTCTCAGAAGGCATCATACAGTGTAAACTCGAGAACTCCTCAAATAAACTAGATTTGGCTAAAATCAGACAATTATCAAAGTCCAAGGGTCAAAATGGACTACTTATGTTGTATTCTTATTATTTTTTTAACGGGGGCTTTTCGCACCTTTTCCCATTTTATTCATTATCTTTTTTTATGACTGTACAATGTCTCATTCCATTAGGCTAATAGTGCTACCCCTTAGCGAGCTTTCGACGAATGACTCCCAGACCATACAAGAACTTAGGGCGCTAGGTGTAGAGACAATCCCTCGGGCTTACTTGCTCAAGTAACAAAGGCCCCAAAACTAAACTATCCTCGGGGTTTTTTTTAATATAGAAGCTTATATACTCCAAATATTTCCCCCCCCAAACTTAATTTCATGTCTAACTTCAGCCATCACTAGCTATTCCTGTTATTATTTCATTCAACTAGCATTTATCCTTTAGAAATCCATTATCTTACCATTTATACTTAATCAGCCAACATGGACGTTTTCTTAACATGTGCTATCATAATAATATCAGTTTCAAACAGATAAAAATTGAAATCATGTTAAGAAATCACATCACAGGCTTAACAATCCTTACTAGACTTGTTTATGCAATTTCAGTTTCATTAGTGGCCCCAAATATACTTAAACTATTAAACAATTGGAATTATGTGACATCCTAAATGCAACACTTAATGAAAAAGTTAACATCACGTTTAACAACTAAAACATAATATCCATAAGCTAATATAAACATGACACCTAAAAATGCAAATAAAACTAGATTACTACCCCCAAACTTATAATGAGCAATGTCCTCATGCGACAAATATAGCAATTTAAAACAGAGGACTTCCCTAACGAGCTTATTCCTCGGGCGCATCATCATCATCCTCGCTCATCTCTTGATCAGAAGGGGGAAACCCAGGCAAAACAGGAGTAATAGGGAAATGGCTAAGATCAACTCCAGGGTACAGCTGAGCATACATAGTCTTTAACGACTGCAATCACTGCCGGGTCAGGTTGTGTAGTGAGTGTGAAACAATTCCTCTCAGTAATCATCACTGCCATTTCACCATATTTTGATTGGTCAGGCCGTAAATCGCATTCCGGCACTAGTGAGCGAGTGGCCATGCGATTGTAGCGTTCTTGGGCCGCGACACTAACAAATCGGCGGTTGTCAAATTTTGGAGGAGCCGAGGCAGACCCAGACCCTTCTCCTCTTTGATGCTTGAATGCCATTTAGAAAACTGAAAATGAAAACACACATGTTAGACTTTGGTGTAGAGTGTACAAGTAATCTTGTAACTATACTACAACCCCCAAACTATGGATTAGAAATGCTTTGTGTAATAAAGGTTAGGGTTAAGAGTATTTACGCATTAACATGAAGCTACACAATTTGAACTGAAAAACATGCAATATCACTAACATGGACAAATTATAAAGTCTTCTAATAATTTCCAAGTAGACGACCACAATTATGGCATACAGAGTTTCTAACAAACACGTAACATACATGTGATAATGTGGCACAAAAGAAAACCATTGCATGATATGTCGGTATAACTCATGAGCGTGTCCGCACGACTTATAGCCTACAAGTGAAATTAGCCCTTCCTAAGAGAGAAAACGCAGACCATGAACATGTACGGAGAACAACATAATTAGAGTTAGTGATATACATGCCTTTGATGGGACATAGCAAAGAAAATTCACTTAGGCAATATATCGAACACCTTATGGGCAGTTTTTAATTCTCTTTGGGCACTACTATGCATATAACACTCCCAATCTCAAACATATCAATCCACATGAAACACAATAACATATTCGTAACAACCTAATTGAAAGTGATTCACAGGCATGCAATAGGAAATATCCAAAATCAAAAGAATGATAATCTGCACTTTAGATGTGGAAAAAGATGAATCACGTTGAATACTTACTCTTAAATTCGTAAAAATTTGCAGTCAGCAGTAGGAGAAACATATAACACATGACTAAAAATATTCGGTGCAACAAAGATTTGCATGTATTGCAATATATACCTTGGATCTTGAAAGAATAAACTGAACTCAAGTAGGAAGGTAGTGATTGAATCAAAGTAGGCTGTATCAAAAGGTATGCAGTCTATATATTATGATACGGAGCATATCAGTTACCAAATAATGGAAATGGTTAGAACATGTATAAGCGGCGGAGGAAGTTAAATGGTTCAAGGAGTGTGAACAAAAAGGGCTAGCACGTATTTAATTTTCAAACCTGGTCGCCCAGCGCCGGGGCGCTAGGATTTAAGCACAGACGAGCACCGGGGCGCTAAGCAGCAGAAACTTAGAATAAGTCCTAGCGCCGGGGCACTAGATTTGGCCTATAAGAGAACGCCGGGGGCGCTGGCAGGAAGTAGCAAGTGAGCATCGCAACACTGGGGCACTGAGTTCTTATACCTTTTGGGCGTCGGGGTACTAGAGGAGTGCTTGAGTTACTGTTGTGCTGCGCCGGGGCACTGAACCCCTTGAGATTTGTAGCACCGGGGCGCTAAGGCTCTAGGTAATGGAGTGTTGGGGCAGTTTCTTGACCAACTATTCCTCTTACATGGCCTCTTTGAGCAATTGTCTACTTATCTGGAAATAAGCAATGAATGTATGAAGATTATTATACTAGAATACATACTATTAAATTTAAATAATTCAAATGCCAAAAAAAATATTGAATGAAATAAAATAAAATAAACTAGAATTCTTGGGGTTGCTTCCCTATAGCGCTTGGTTTATAGTCGTCAGCCCGACTTAGCTGGTGTTACTCAATTGCTCACTGGATCAGAGAGGTACATCGCCGTAGGTTGGCGATCAACGGATCCACTCTAATAATTCTTGAGTCATTGGCCGTTCACCTTGAATGTTCGCTTCGAATTAGGTTTCTCAACTTCAACATTTCTGTGTGGAGTGACAGATCAACCAAGAACGGCCCCGACCAACGAGATTTCAATTTCCCAGGAAATAAATGCAGTCTAGAGTTGAAAAGTAATACTTGTTGGCCCGGTTCGAATTTTTGATCAAGGATTTTCTGATCGTGCCATGTTTTAACTTTCTCCTTGTACAGTTTGGCGTTCTCATAAGCATTATGCCAGAATTCGTCCATCTCATTCAGATGCAATAACCTTCTCTCGCTAGCTGCTTGTAGGTTGAAGTTCAGTTTCTGAATGGCCCAGTATGCACTATATTCTAATTTGACCGGGAGATGACACGCCTTTTCGTAGACCATCTTGTAAGGTGACATGTCGATAGGGTTCTTGTAAGCCATTCGATAAGCCCATAAGGCATCATCGAGTCGCATGGACCAATCTTTGCGTAACGGATTGACCACCTTCTCCAAGATTTGCTTAACCTCCCAATTCGAGACTTTCGTTTGACCATTGGTTTGGGGATGGTACGCGGCTGCAATCTTATGTCGGACCCCATACTGTGTAAGCAATTTAGTGAATTGCTTATCACATGAAGTGAGTTCCCTCATCACTAATTATCACTCGCGGTGTTCCAAATCGTGTGAAAATATTCTTCTTCAAGAATCGAAGTACCACCTTAGCATCGTTTGTGGGTAAGGCTGTAGCTTCTACCTATTTTGAAACTTAGTCTACCGCTAACAGAATGTACTGATTATTGAAGGATGATGGGAAGGGTCCCATGAAGTCAATTCCCCATACATCGAATAATTCAACCTCCAAAATTGTATTAAGTGGCATTTCATTGCGTTTAGAGATACTACCTACTCATTGACACCGATCATACTTCAACACATAGAGATATGCGTCTTTAAATAGGGAAGGCCAAAAAAATCCCGACTACAACACTTTGGCTGCTGTCCTATCACCCATGTAGTGACCTCCGTAATCCGATGAATGACAATGACCTAATATGCTTTCTATCTCCTCTTGTGGTACACATCTTCTAATCTTCTAATCATTTGATCCGCACAAGTCTTAAACAGAAATGGTTCTTCCCAAAAGTATTGTTGGACATCGTGGAAGAACTTTTTCCATTGTTGCGAGTTCAAATCCGGAGGTAACATATGACTAACCAGATAATTCACGAAATCTGCGTACCAAGGCACGGTCGTTGTTACTTGAAGAAGTTGTTCATCGGGAAACATCTCATTAATCACAGCTTCATCTTTTTGCTGAACCTCCGCATTTTCTAATCGAGAAAGATGATCCGCCACCTGGTTTTAGGTACCTTTTCTATCTTGGATCTCCAAGTCAAATTCTTGTAGCAAAAGTACCCACCGTATTAATCGTGGCTTAACATCTTTCTTCTTAATCAAATACTTAATAGCTGAATGATCAGTGTAGATAATTACCTTGGTCCCTATTAGATATGCTCTAAACTTGTCGAATGCAAACACAACCGTAAGTAATTCTTTTTCCGTAGTCGTTTAATTCAATCGAGCATCCGTCAACGTCTTGCTGGAGTAGTAAATGGTGTAAAAAATTTTATCGCAACGTTGTGACGCCCCCAAAAATAGGTATATATCACCCATCTTGGGTCGCCAGATACATGGTACAGAATACAAATACAAACTAATTATACAACAGTCGTGTAAAATACGACAAAACATATGCTGTGAGTTTTAATACAAATTTTGTCATCTAGACAATATCCACACTCAATGGAGTCCTCATTACATTTATTATTACACTATTTCACAGAATAGTGAGGACTACTAATGCACCATCTAGGACCATCACTCTATTTCCCGACTAGTCTCAGCTACGTTTTCATTTCTTGAAGAGAACAATGAAAGAAAGGGTGAGCTCAACTAGCCCAGTAAGAAATATTATGACTAAGATAATGCAGAATAAATAATCATTAGCCTTAAACAGTGTTAAACTGATACAATATAACAAAACATCAAGTTTAACTATAGCGGAACAAGCAATCCATTAAAAGAGTCAAGTAGAGAATAAAATCTACTATCTTTTATGATTTAAAAGTTTTTCATCACTTTTATCATTTGAGACTCACAAATAAATAATCCACATCATCGAATCACCCTCGCACTACTACCAGGATATTCTTTAGTATCACGACCACAAATTATCCATGCACTACGGGCCAAGTGTTTTCATCAACGGTCCTGATCATGCCATAAAACAATTCATCTTTACACCCTTGGCTGAAGAGAATCCATAGCCATAATCATACCAAAAACTGTCCATCAATCCATTACAACTGAATAATAAAGAATGGAATAACAGAAGTTCTCTTCATGAATACAAAAGAAATAATACCGCTTACGGGTACAACAAATAATATCCCTTACCTTTGAAAGAAGAGTACTCCGATTGGTAGGGCGAGGATATACTTGAAGAAAACTTGCACTACGCTCAAAGCTTTCTTAAACTCTAAAGAAATACACTCAAGATTATAGAAGAAGAACTCTCTCTCTATAGTTTCTCTCTCTAGAGTTTAAGTGAATTCGTAAGAAATAATGAAGGAATGAGCTTCTATTTATAGAAGAATGGATCGATAAGTAACTAATTCATGAAACGGTCAGATTGATTTACTTTTAATCGGACGGTCCAGATTTAAAGCAAAATCTTTTAAATAAAATATAATATATTCTATTTATAATCTAATAAAACGAATAACTTTATAAAAGTATTTTGTTTTATATAAAAAGATTTTACTATGCAAAACACTATCAGCACTATCGCAACACTATGCATAATAAAATATAATATATTCTATTTATTGTCTAATAAAACAAATAACTTTATAAAAGTATTACATTTTTTATATAAAGCTTTTCATTTTTTATTACATTAATAATACTAATAAAACAAAACCGAGTGATCTAGTACTTTTACTACCGTGTGCTACTACGCAACCACGCCAGACATCGCATTTTTTTACTACCGAGTAGTTCAACAAGATAATGGTAAAACTTCCGCCATTATTTTCATAAAATATTTTTTGTCGTTTTCTCAATCCGGCAATAATTACATTCTTGAGGTCCACCAATGATTGTGCCATTGTACTAATATTCCCTGATAAAACGAATATTCCCTGACCAATCGAATATTATATAACAACTTGCATACTTTGTAAAATTTATAAATACTACCCACAACTATAACATTATATCAAATCCATACCATAATATTCAAAAATTATTTCGAGAAAATTAAATATTTATCCATAAAATTTGGGGTCTCACAATCTCCCCTCCTTATGGAATTTTCCCCTCGAAATTTACGTACGTACCTAGTATGCTGAAGAGGTGAGGGTACCTTGACTTCATTTCAGATTCTAACTCTTGAGGTATAACCTTTGAGTGTCGAATATAATTCTTTTTATCCAAGATTTTAACACGTATCTCTTCATACGTTAAATCATCCGCTATCTCGTCCGGTTCTAAATTAATAATGTGGTTCGGGTCGTCCATATATTTACGTAACATCGATACGTTAAAAACGTTATGGGCACGAGACATACTTGGATGTAAAACGAGTCTATAAGCCACAGTTCCTACTCGATCGAGGATTTCAAATGTGCCAATTAAATCGAGGGTTGAGATTTCCTCTCTTCGTCAATTATTGCTTCTAGAATAACGTCCTCTTGAACCTTCTTCTTCACATTCATCAGCTCTGAGTATGTAGCTTACACGGCTTTAACTTTATCGATTAAAGTCGATTCTACTTATATATTCGTTATCTTTACGTGGGTTCGTATATTCGCACTTGTAATCGCATACGATCTTCTACTCAACGCGTCAGCTACCATGTTCACTTTTCCTACGATGGTATTGAATGGTACGTTCGTAATCTTCAACAGCTCGAGTCAACGTCTTTGGCGCATGTTACGTTCATTTTAGTTGAAGAAATATTTAAAGGTTTAAGAAATGGGTTTTGTACTGGGGTCAATACAAAATTCAATTTTACGCTCTAGGGGTAGGCTAGGAAGTCTTTATGAATACGTCAGGAAATTTATTAACGATAGAAATATCATTCAAAACTGTGACCCTCATTCAAGACTTGGATAGTACGTCACATTGATACCTATCAACTTGCCATCTTCATTCACGATGTCGCCTACAGAAAGTCTGGCTTCGGTGCATTCCACACAAGGAAGTCAACAACGAAAGGATCGGCTCTTTACTTATGGCTTGATATGACAGTGATTAACTTTAGTGGTTCGGTTGCTTGAATTCGCATAATAGGTTGGTTAGGAGTATGAAAGCTAAGAACCTTACGAAAAGCATGATGAGTAGTTAACCAATCTTTTCTAAAAATCACATCAAAGGCAAGTATTTTCAAAGAGATAAGATCGACAGGTAACGTGAATTTGAACAAGATTTATAAATAGTGGAGGTAACGAAGGTTTCTCCCAACTGAGTTTAAACAGATATATTAAAGTCTAACTTTTCCAGAGTTAACTTCAAACATTGAACACAACTAGGTGAAATAAAAGAGTGGGTAGAACCGGTATCTAATAAGATATAAACTTCGTAAGAGTTTATGACTAACATACCCGCGATAATTTTATTCAGGTTCCTCGTCACGAAAAAAAAAGGCTCTCTCTTAAACTCCCGGCTTTGGCTTGTCTGGGACATCCTTTGGCATCACTATCCCAGCTGAACTTGACTTCACCATACGACAAAATTGAGCTAGGTGACCTTCTCTTCCGCAATTAAAACACGCTTTGGATTGTTGCGTACAGTTTGGACGGATGTGTCCCTCCTGTCCGCATTTGAAACATACGACCGGTGGTCATTCTTCTTCTTTTGAAATGGGTGCTGGTGCCGACGTCTTCACATCATTGTTGAACCTTCTCTTCTTAAAATGTCCATTCTCATTGTTTTGACCATGATTACCACCAAAGTGGTTTCCATTTCTGGCATGTTGATTCCCTCCATGCTTATTGTCACCGCTTTGATGACTATTATCACCAGTATTATAATTTTGCCGGCTGCTCTCTTTTGGTTGGGTTGACTCATTATCGCGCTCCAATAACTGAGCCCTATTAACAACATCTGAATACAAACACAGTTTTTGAGAGATAAGATATTGACGTATCTCAGGTTTCAAACCTCTTAGAAACATTCGCGTCATTCTCTCCTCATTATCAACCAAATGGGACGCAAATAGGGACAACTTGGCAAACTTGGCTTCGTACTGCGACACGGTCGTGTTGTTTTTCTCCAACTTGATAAACTCCACCTCATTCATGTGACGAATACTTTCGAGAAAGTACTTGTCATTGAACAGCTCTTGAAACTTCTCCCAAGACATCTTGAGTGCATCAGGCTGGATACGTTTTACAGATTCCCACCAGTAATCTGCCTCTTCACGCAACATAAAGGTGGAAAAAGGAACCTTTTGCTCCTCGGAGAATCCCAAGACATCAAATATCTTGGTGATCTGCTTTAACCACGTCTCCGCCTTAAGTGGTTCTGGCTTTCCCAAAAACTCTGGTGGTCCCAGCTCCTTGAATTGCTTAGCGGTGACCGACCGTGGGTTGCCATTATTTTTACCTGCATTATGAACTGGAGCCTCCTTCACCTGATGTTGCATGAATTCTAAAAAGCTCCTAAACGTACCGTCGTTCGTCAATTGATCAGTGTTGTTGTTCACACGAGTATTATCGCCTTCCTGTTGCACATTATCTTGGGTATTGATCGTTGGTGACTCAACGGTCTCACGTGCTTTATTGTTTATCTCAACATTTTCGGATGCCATTTTCAAATACTGCCACAAAACAAGGGTTAATTAACATAACACATATTATCCCTATACTCTGACCGACCAATTAAATACCAAATAAACTTAGGTAGGTCATACTAGCGAAGGAATTCCCCGTCTCTCCCCTCCTAGTTCTTGTCTCACATCTCAGCCAAGGATCATATCCCTAAGCTTTGATACCAACTGTGACGCCCCCCAAAAAAAGTATACATCACCCATCTTGGGTCGCCAGATACATGGTACAGAATACAAATATAAACTAATTATACAACAGTCGTGTAAAATACGACAAAACATATGCTGTGAGTTTTAATAAAAATATTGTCATATAGACAATATCCACACTCAATGAAGTCCTCATTATATTTATTATTACACTATTTCACAGAATAGTGAGGACTACTAATGCACCATCTAGCACCATCACTCTGTTTTCCAACTAGACTCAGCTACGTTCTCATTTCCTGAAGAGAACAATGAAAAAAAGGGTGAGCTCAACTAGCCCAGTAAGAAATATTATGACTAAGATAATGCAGAATAAATTATCATTAGCCTTAAACAGTGTTAAACTGATACAATATAACAAAACATCAAGTTTAACTACAGCGGAACAAGCAATCCATTAAAAGAGTCAAGTAGAGAATAAAAGCTACTATCTTTTATGATTTAAAAGGTTTTTCATCACTTTTATCGCTGAGACTCAGCTTAATAAATAATCCACATCATCGAATCACCCCTGCTCTACGGCCAAGGATATTCTTTAATATCACGACCACAAATTATCCATGCACTACGGGCCAAGGACAATCATGTTTTCATCAACTGTTCTGATCATGCCATAAAACAATTCATCTTTGCACCCTTGGCCGAAGAGAATCCATAGCCATAATCATACCAAAAACTGTCCATCAATGCATTACGGGCCAATAAGGACTTTTTTTCCACATCAATTGTAACATTACGATCATGATTATACCGAATAATCCCTGGTCATAATCATAACAAGTCCATCTATGCACTACAGGCCACAGATAACTTTCAACATAATATAAACATGAGGATGATGACAATGACATAATAATTCAATAAAACAAGTTTAAGAATTAATTTATCCATGAACCAATAACGTCCAAATTGTCAACATTATACTTCTTTGTAGTGTAAAATTCAAGAATGCTCAGAAGAATATTTTCATGAAAAGATACTGGATGAAGCACAAATATCAAGGATATTCCACTAATTTCCTGGAGTATAGAAGTCAAAGCCTTAACCAACTGAGTATAAAAGAATATATGAAACTGCAAATGGATTTTCGTCCGCCATGCGGCAATCCACTTAGAAAGATCATTTTCATAATTTAATAAGGAATGAATACAAGGATCATTCACCATGCATGTGATAATCCACATAGACAGGTTATTCCAACATAATAATAAAGAATGGAATAACAGAAGAATTCACCATGCATGTGATAGATCGCACAGACAAGTTATTCCCAACAGAATAAAAAATAATGGAACCAGGTCATGCATAATACGCACTGATAGGATATTCCACCAGAATAATAAAGAATGGAATAACAATAGAAATCACCATGCATGCGATAGATCGCACAGACAGGTTATTCCAACAGAATAATAAATAATGGAACTAGGTCATGCGTAACGCACAAATAGGATATTCCGAGAGAATAATAAAGAATGGAACTAGGTCATGCGTAAACGCACAGACAGGATATTTCGACAGAATAATAATGAACGGAATAATAGAAGAATTTCACCATGTATGCGGTGCTTGATAAACAAAGTTATTCCAACATAATAATAAAGAATGGAATAATGTAAGAATTTCACCAAGTATAGGGTAGTCCGCATGATACAAAGTTATTCCAATGTAATAATAAAGAATGGAATAATGTAAGTTCTCTTCATGAATACAAAAAAGAAATAATACCCTTACGAATACAACAAATAATATCCCTTACCTTTGAAAGAAGAGTATTCCGACTTGTAGGGCGAGGATATACTTGAAGAAAACTTGCACTACACTCAAAGCTTTCTTAAACTCTAAAGATATACGCTCAAGATTATAGAAGAAGAACTCTCTCTATAGTTTCTCTCTCTAGAGTTTCAATGAATTCGTAAGAAATAGTGAAGGAATGAGCTTCTATTTATAAAAGAATGGACTGCATAATAACTAATTCATGAACGGTCCAGATTGATTTACTTTAAACGGACGGTCCAGATTTAAAACAAAATTTTTAAATAAAATATAATATATTCTATTTATAATCTAATAAAACGAATAACTTTATAAAAGTATTCTGTTTTATATGAAAATATTTTACTATGCAAAATACTATGCAAGCACTATGCAACACTATGCATAATAAAATATAATATATTCTAATTATTGTCTAATAAAATAAATAACTTTATAAAAGTATTCTGTTTTATATAAAAAGATATTACTATGCAAATCATTATGCATAATAGAATATAATATATTCTATTTATAGTATAATAAAAAAATAACTTTATAAAAGTATTCTGTTTTATATAAAAAGCTCTTCTATTTTATTAAATTAATAATACTAATAAAACAAAACTGAGTGACTTATCACGTAAGCATCAATAATCAATACCGCAAGGCTACTATGCAACCACGCCAGACATCTTATTTTTACTACCGAGTAGTTCAACAGTATTAACTGTAAAACTTCCGCCGTTATTTTTCTAAAATATTTTTGTAGTTTTCTCAATCCGACAATAATCCCGTTGCGGGGTCCACCAATGATTGTGCCGTCATACGGATATTCCCCGACAAAAAGAATATTATATAACAACTTGCATACTTTATAAAATTTATAAATACTACCCACAATTATAACATTATATCAAATCCACACCATAATATTCAAATTATTTCTAGAAAATTAAATATTTATTCATAAAATCTGGGGTCTCACAATCTCCCCTCCATATAAAATTTTGTCCTCGAAATTTACGTATGTACTTGGTTTTCGAAGGGATGAGAATACCTTGCTTTATTTTCAGATTGTACCTTCCCAATAATTTTCTCGCTATCATGATTTTTCCATTTCTCATCTCCTGTATTTCAGATATCATTCTAGAATATAGCATCAAAATAAATGTTAATTGACATATCACAATTTGTCAACTTATCAAGTAAACAATTTCAGCTTAGGTAAGTCACACATTAGCGAAGTATATAACTCGTCTCTCCCCTCCTAGTTCTAGACTCTTATCTCCGCTAGCGACCATATCCCTAAGCTCTGATACCAATTGTAACGCCCCCAAAATAGGTATACATCACCCATCTTGAGTCGCCAGATATCATACTATAAAAATCAAATACAAACTTCATTTATATAACTGTTGAACTGTCGTATAGAATGCGACCACAGTTAACTGTGAGTTTTAATACAAATGTATGTAACTCTCATGGTACCTCGACCACAACCTTACAATGATACTTTACATAAAAGTATAGTCAAAAACTGTTTTAGGAATTAAAATCTTTGGGAGGTGCTCAATGAAACCTTCGTACATGGGAGGCCATGCGTCTAGGTTATGATGGATATTATATGTCCACAGAATTATCCTTGGATGATCCAATAGACCCCAAAGAAAAAAGAGAAGATTACTATCATTTTCTTTCCAATGGTGAGTCTTCTCTTGACATATAATTATCTCCACTGTCTCCAAGTGAAAATTATATTTCAAATAAACTCTAAGATCATATAGGTAGTGCTCGTAGATATACTCAGCAAGTGGATGTGCACAACCCTGTCTTATGATAACAGGAGGTTGTATGTCATTAGACATCTTGTATGATAGTGGCAAAACACCCTTCCAAAGTTGGGTTCACCTCACTCTATTTGGTTCACCAAAATTAAATATCAAACGACGTTTACAATACGACACACTTATCTAAAGTTCTCAATAAAATTATTTCCATACTATTTAGGGAGAACCTCAACAGCTATAGACCATCGTTCTCTTCCCTTGTTATCCCCGCTCGACCTAGCTACACTCTTATTACCTGAAAGGAATTGTGAAGCAAAAGGGTGAGCACAACTAGCCCAGTAAAGAATATCATGACTAAAGATAATTACATTATCAATAGCTTTCATCAATAATAACTCAGAGATTTAGAACATATGGTAGATGATAAAACGTTTCAACCATAGTTGCAGCGGAACGAGCAATCCATTAAAAGAGTCAAATAGACCATCAGATCTATTATCTTCTCCATGTTAAAAGTCCACCAATAATGTTTTATCCCTGTAACATCAATCAACAATTCCTGTCCACAATCATATGAATAACTCATAATCATAATTGTGATTCAAAATTCCTCTTCGCACCCAGGACGAAGATAATTTTTATCACCTATCTTCACTTGAAACATCAAAAATCATGGTTATACCAAATCACAATTTCTGCTCATAATTATACTAATAAATTTATCTTTGCACTACGGTCAAAGATATTCATTAACAATTCATCTTTGCACTACAGGCCAAAGACATATAATTGTATTTTAGAAGAGTCAAGTAGAGCATGATATCTACTATCTTTTACGAATTAAAAGTTTATTATAAATATTTTATCGCTGAGACTCAGCTTAATAAATAATCCACATCACCGAATCACCCTTGCACTACGGCCAAGGATATTCGTTAATATCACATCCATGAATTATCCATGCACTACGGGCCAAGGATATTCATTAATATCACATCCATGAATTAATATTTCATTGCTGAGACTCAGCTCAATAATTAATCCACATCATCGAATCATCCCTGCACTGCAGGCCAAGGATATTCTTTAGTATCACGACCACGAATTATCCATGCACTACAGACCAAAGATAATCGTGTTTTCATCAACGGTTCTGATCATGCCATAAAACAATTCATCTTTGCACCTCGTCAAGAGAATCCATAGCCATTATCATACCAAAACCTGGCCCATCAATGCACTACACGCCATAGGACTTTTTCCACATCATTTGTAACATTACTACCATGATTATACCGAATAATCCCCGATCATAATCATACCAAGTCCATCTGACATTACAGGCCACATGATGACTTTCATCATAATATAAGTATGAGGATAATGAAAATGATATAAAGAATCAATCAAATGAGATAAATGATAAATATTAAACATTTATAATATAATTTATCTAGCGCTCAATAATAACCAAATGTTATTAATCACTTAATAATCTCATAATCTAATATCATTAATATTATAACAATATTTTAAACATTTCTTAAACTTATAAATAATTTATTTCAATTGTTTACATTTTTATCAAATAATGCATTTAATCATTCAAAAAATGTCATACTCATAAGATTTCATCATCAATGATCAAATCCTTAACAAAGATCTGCATATAACTTATATAGGATTCCCAAGCCATAAAATCCTATTTTCCAATTTTATTACTTCACATAACATTTTTAATTTATTTACTCATAACTAGTTCATTTTCATGAAAAATACCAAATCAGTCCCAAAAATATTTCTTTTCTGGGATTTAGCAGAATATAGTCCCCATATTGAACATATATTTTTCTCATAATTTTTAAAATTTCTTTACTATTTTTCATATGGCTAAAACTGCCGAATATTTAGACATTTATCATAAATTGTACTTTTATCCAAAAATTCCAAAATTTACAGGATATACTCCTGTTATATACATGTACTCCCAATAAAAATTTTACCAATTTTGGAGTTAACCACAAGGAGATATAAGGGTTTACTTTTAAAATAGTCTTTTCCCGTAAAATTCATAACTCTTAATCTATACATCCAAAAATTGCCATTTTTGGACACAATATAGAAAACTCATCAAATTATCATTTCAAATTTTTTTCCAGAATTTTTGAAGGTCAGAAAAATTATAATACTGCCCTGGCAGAAACCCCTTTTTAATGAAAATACTATTCATATGAATACGAAGGATCATTCACCATGCATGTGGTAATCCACATAGACAAAGTTATTCCAACAAAGATAATAAAGAATGGAATAATGTAAGAATTCACCATGCATGCGATAGATCGCATGCGATAGGTTATTCTCAATGTAATAATAAATAATGGAACCAAATTCAATGCATGTAACGCATGCATGATGATATTTCGGCGAAATAATAAAGAATGGAACCAGGTCATGTGTAAACGCACAGACAGGATATTCAAACAGAATAATAAAGAATGGAATAACAAAAGACTTCACCAGGGATGCGATAGACCGCACAGACAGGTTATTCCAATAGAATAATAAATAATGGAATCAGGTCAGGCGTAGTACGCACTGATAAGATATTCCGACAGAATAATAAAGAACAGAATAATAGAAGAATTTCACCACGTATGCAGTACTTCGCATAAACAGGTTATTCCAACATAATAATAAAGAATGGAATAAAAGAAGAATTTCACCAAGTATAGGGTAGTCTGTGTATACAGGTTATTCCAACAGAATAATAAAGAATGGAATAACAGAAGTTCTCTTCATGAATACAAAAGAAATAATACCCCTTACGAGTACAACAAATAATATCCCTTACTAGTACAACAGATAATATCCCTTACCTTTTAAAGAAGAGTATTTCGACTGGTAGGGCGGGAATATACTTGAAGAAAACTTGCATTATTTTCTACGCTCAAAGCTTTCTTAAACTCTAAAGAAATACGCTCTAGATTATAGAAGAAGAACTCTCTCTATAGTTTCTCTTTCTAGAGTTTCAATGAATTCATAAGAAATAATGAAGGAATGAGCTTCTTTTTATAGAAGAATGGACTGCATAGTAACTAATTCATGAACGGTCCAGATTGATTTACTTTTAATCGGACGGTCCATATTTAAAGCAAAATCTTATAAATAAAATATAATATATTCTATTTATAATCTAATAAACGAATAACTTTATAAAAGTATTCTGTTTTATATAAAAAGATTTTACTATGCAAAACACTATGCAGGTACTATGCAACACTATGCATAATAAAATATAATATATTCTAATTATTGTCTAATAAGACAAATAACTTTATAAAAGTATTCTGTTTTATATAAAAAGATATTACTATGCAAAACACTATGCATAATAGAATATAATATATTCTATTTATAGTCTAATAAAACGAATAACTTTATAAAAGTATTCTGTTTTGTATAAAAAGCTTTTCTATTTTATTACATTAATAATACTAATAAAACAAAACTGGGTGACTTATCACGTAAGCATCAATAATGAATACCGTGTGCAACTATGCAACCACGCATATTACTGTACTTTTACTACCGAGAAGTTCAACAGTATTAATGGTAAAACTTCCGCCGTTATTTTCATAAAATATTTTTGTCGTTTTCTCAATCCGACAATAATCCCGTTGCGGGGTCCACCAATGATTGTGCCGTCATACGGATATTCCCCGACAAAAAGAATATTATATAACAACTTGCATACTTCACAAAATTTATAAATAGTACCCACAATTATAACATTATATCAAATTCACACCATAATATTCAAATTATTTTGAGAAAATTAAATATTTATTCATAAAATTTGGTGTCTCACAGACGTTGTCCCAATACTGCTCCCACGGCGTAGTCAGTAGTGTGACGCCCCCAAAATAGGTATACATCACCTATTCTGAGTTGTCAATACATGGTACAGAAACAACTACAACTTTATTATTACAACCGTAAAACTGTGAGTTTGAATACAAATATTATCTTCTAGACAATATCTATACTCAAATAAATCCTCATCACATTTATTGATACATTATTTTACAAAATGGTGAGGACTACTAAACAATTCTTTCTAAAACCTTCATTCCATACCCCAACTGCACTCGCTATATTCTCGCCTCTTGAGAAGAAAAAAATGAACAAAAAGGAAAAGGGTGAGCTCAACTAGCCCAAGAAAGAATATTATGACTAAGATAATATACAACAAATTACCGTTAGTCTTCAACAGGAAAAATCTAATAGAATACAATAGACAACAAATTTTAAATCAATATTCGCAGCTGAAATAATAATTCATTAAAAGAGTTAAGTAGAGAATGCAAACTACTATCTTCTATGTATGAATTTAAAAGTTCATCGCTCATCTTTTATCCCCGTAACATCAATCAATATACATCCGAATCAAATATTCATCTTTGCACTACAGCCAAAGATATTCATCATTGGTCATGTTCATCTAAACACTGCTCATCTTTACACTACTACCAAAGATATTCTTCAGAAATCATTCATCTTTGCACTACAAAAGCCAAAGATATTCCATAATATCATCATTTAAGACCAAGATGATGAAAATATTTTTAAAGAAACGAATCCAAAGGAAACAAAATGACAAGGATTAAGGATTAAGGATTCGTGATTTTGTTTTATCCACGTCCAAAAATACCTCAAAAATAATCATAGTGGTGTAAAATTCAAGAATGATCAAAACATGGATACAATCAAAGCTAGTATCCAGAATAGATATTTTGGACAAAAAGAAGAAATTTTATTTTTTGGTGAATAGTGCCGTATATGTGAATAGTGCCGTATACGTGAATAGTAACTCCGACACCAAAAGATAGAAATTCCACAAAAACATCTTCACGCTTCATGAATAGTACTCGTGAATAGTAACTCGTGAATAGTAACTCATGAATAGTAACTCGTAAATAGTAACTCATGAATAGTAACCCCGACATGAAAAAGTTCCAAATTTGATAAAAATTCCAACCAATATTTCAGCATAATGATATTAAAGAAATAATATCATTTGAGAAGAAAATAACATCCCTTACCTCGAAAGATCAAGACTTCTAAATTTAAACACCTGGATATAAAGCTATGACTTGGACTTGCACCGTATAGCAATACTCAAAGTATACTCAAAATACTCACAAGAATACGCCGATAATATAGAGAGAAAAAACTTCAGCTTCGTGTGATTTTTTCAATTCTAACCTAAGACCCTATTTATAGAAATCGCTTAGAACACCAAAAAGTAGTAAAATTTAATAAATTAATAATATAATTATATAAATTTTCTACACATGCCTAGAATCTGATTTCAGCCATCAAACACATGCCACATTCTAGAAAAAGTAAGAAAAACGTTTTTCTAATTTTAAATATTTTAAACTTCCAAAATCAATTATTTTGAGAGCTTCTAACTTCAATAATTCATAATAAATAGCCCTTTCATCAGAAAATTCGAATCTCGCGAAGTTTTTATAGAAAATTCAATTCTCTACAACTTTGCGTAAGAAAGTTGTTCCAAATTCCAAATAAAAATTGACCAAATCCACAAACCAAGCGATTTTACAAAAGCTATAATCAAATTTCACCAATAAATGGGGTCCACCGACATGTTTAACATGTTTTAAACATTTATTGCAACAAAAATACTCTTCCTCCTCAGATACTCATATATCCCACATTCGTTGTAAAAATATCACCATTATTATATTATTAACATATAATAATATATTTAAATGAATTATTTTATCGTAAAAAGATAAAATTTCAATTTTCAACAATTGTCACAATAAAATTTTTCTCCATCTATATCCACATAAAATCAATATTTTTCTCATCATATGAATCAATAATTAATTATTCACAAATAATATTACGTAATCACAATATCGACAACCAGCAGCTTCCTGTGAAAGAGGGGGCTTTCCAATAAGAATTTCTTCTTCATCATGCCGCGCAATTAGGTGACCAAACCTCTCCTTAGATGTAACTTTCTAGACATTGCCAATAATGTTATCTAATAATATTATTCAGATAATATGAATTATTGCTTCGATAATGAAAAATACCGTGTAATGACAATTATCAAAACAACAACAATATAAAATATCAACGCAAAGAATTATTAACTCAATAAAATAATCGAATAAGAATTATCGTAACCATTATCGAGTAGTGCCTTCTTACGTAAGAATCAATAATTGGTGCAATACCGCAAAGCTACCGTGTTTTAACCACCGGGTATTTTAACAAGATTAATCTGTGAATAACTACGCCGTTATTTTTAAACAACTTATATTTGTCGCTTTTCTTCATCCAATCGCTCACATGGGGCCCACACATGGCACTGCCGTCGCATTAATATTCCCCGACAAAGATTTAATATTCCACGACCAAACGAATATTCCCCGACAACAATGAATATTTTATAACCACTTGCTTATTTTGAAATATTTATGATCTTACCCCTAACTATCCACATTAATCAAATCAACCCTTACTATTTCAAAATAATAAATAGAGAAAATTAAATTTCATTAATAATAAGTTGGGGTCTTACAACCTCCCTCCTTATGAAATTTCGTCCTCGAAATTGACGTGACGTACTCTGGTGTTTCAAAAGGTGAGGATACCTCGCTTTCATTTCCGCTTTCCAATTCCCAAAATATTTCCTCTATAGCATGATTCCTCCACAAAACTTTAACTTGTGGTATGACCTTTCATGCGTAGGGACATGCTCCTTCCTATCCAAGATCTTGACAGTACCTCCTCATACGCTAAGTCTTCTATTATCTCGTCCTGGGTTCTAACTCTATAACGTGGTTCGGTCTTTCACATATTTACGGCAGTACGATATGTGAAACACATTATGAACACGAGACATACTCGAGGTAACGCGAGTCTATAGGCTACATTTCCTACTCGGCCAAGAATTTGAAATGGACCAATAAATCGTGGATCGAGCTTTCCTCTTCCCAAATCTTGTAACTCCTTTCCATGGAGCAACTCGCAACAATACATGATCCCCACACTAAATTCCACGCCCTTTCGATGAAGATCCGCATAACTCTTTTGTCGATCTTGTGCCGCTTGTATACGTTGTCGAATCATTTGGATCTTTTCCGTAGTCATACGTACTAACTCTCTGGTCCCAACAATGTTGCTTCACCCACCTCGTCCCAACATATCGAGAGCGACACTTTCGGCCATATAATGCTTCAAATGGAGCCACACCTATACTTGTCTCGATAACTGCATTTGTTGTAGGAGAATTCTACCAATGGTAAATACTTATCCCAACCGCCTTTGAAGTCTAGGACACAAAGTCTTAATAAATCTTCAAGAGTTTGAATAGTCCTTTCTCGATTGTCCGTCTGCTTGAGGATGGTATGCCGAACTGAATCGTAAATCCGCGCCCATAGCTTTTTGCAAGCTAACCCAAAATCTTGAAGTGAATCTTGGGTCACGATCCAAAACTATGGATACAGGCATGCCATGCAACCTCACAATCTCATTCACGTACATACTAGCAAGACGCTCAAGTGAATAAGTCTCCGATCGGCAAGAAATGAGCGCACTTGGTTAATCTATCAACAATAACCCAAATAGCATTGATGCCTTGAGAAACCGTAGGAAGACCCGTAATTAAATCCATGGTAATATGTTCCCACTTTTATTTCGGAATCTCAAGTGGTTGCAATGGACCCTTAGGTACTAGATGCTCCGCCTTTACACGCTGACAAGTTAAACAATCGAGATAAACTTTGCAATCTCTCTCTTCATATTGTTCCACCAAAATGTATGTCAAGATCACGATACATTTTAGTACTTCCAGATGGATTGCAAATGGTGTATTGTGTGCCTCCATCATAATCTTGTACTTCAAATCGAGTCGTTAGGAACACAAAGTCTAGAGTGGACTCAAGTATTCCTTCTTCATCAATTCTCGCCCTAATAATAACTCCTTCTTGTACTTTCTTCTTCATACGCATCACCTCCGGTTGATGGCTTGAGCAACCTTAACTTTTTCTATTAAAGTCAGCTCTACGCGATACTTGACATCATCGCACTCGCTCCTCGATATGATCTTCTACTCAACGCGTCAACTACCACGCTCGCATTTCCGTGATGGTATCAATAGTGTGGTCGTAGTCTTTCAATAGCTCGAGCCAACGTCACCGCCGCATGTTGAGTTCTTTTTTGAGTGAAGAAATATTTAAGGCTTTTATGGTCCGAATATATCTCCACTTTCTCCCCATATAGATAGTGCCTCCATATCTTTAAGCGCTGAAACGATCACCGCTAACTCTAGATCATGAGTAGGATAATTCCTCTCATACTCTTTTTAAGTTGTCGCGAGGCATAGGCTATGACTTTCCCACGCTGCATGAGAACACATCCTAACCCTTTGCTCAAGCATCATCAGAGATAACAAATCCATCCGAACCAGATGGTATTGTTAGAACAAAATAAAATAAGTCTCCTCTAAGCTCTTGGAAACTTTTCTCGCATTCTTCGCCTCCAAACGAATTTTGTATCCTTCCGAAAGTTAGCCGAAGTTAATGGAGTAGCGATTTGAGAAAACCCTTCCACAAATCTCCGATAATAACCAAATTAAGCCCAAAAACTACGCCCTTCAACCACCGACTTCGGTTGTTCCCAACTTTGTATTTGCTTCAATCTTCGCTCGATCAACAGATACTCCATGTTTCGACACCACGCGCCCAAGGAATGCTACTTCCTCGCCGTAACTCGCATTTCTTCAATTTGGCATATAGTTTGTTTTCACGAAGCCTTTGAGTACTAGCTTTCAAATGGTGCTCATGATCTTCACGACTTTTGGAATATATAAAGATGTCATCAATAAAGACAACAACAAATCGATCCAAATATTCCTTGAATACTTGGGTCATCATATCCATGAAAGTCATAGAGCATTAGTCAATCCGAAAGACACGACTAAGAATTCATAATGCCCGCATCGAGTTCTAAAGGCGCTTTGAATATCCTCGCCTCTAATCTTCAAATTGATGATATCCGTAATCGAAGATCGATTTTTGAAAAGAATTGTGCCCTCTTGCAATCGGTCAAACAAGTCATCAATACGAGGTAGAGGATACCTATTCTTGATGGTGACATGGTTCAATTCTCGATAGTCAATACAAAGTCGCATACTCCGCGCTTTTCTTCTTTACTTAATAAAACAGAGCACCCCAAGGAGATGTACTAGACGAATGAAACCGATGTCCAACAATTCCTCGTAGTTGGACCTTTAACTCTCAAGTTCAATAGAGCCATTCGATATGGGGTTTTAGAAAATGGGCTTGTATCGTGTTCAAGATCAATAAAGAATTCAACTTCACGCTCGGGGTGACCGGAAGTTCTTCAGAAATACGTCAGAAAGTCAATAACAACAGAATATTATTCAAATTTGACGTGTCTTTATTCAAATCCATAACATGGGCTAAGAAAGCTCGACATCCGCTTTTCAATAAACGAATAGCTTTATGATTAGATATGACAAAGATTGATTTTAATGGTTTAGTTGCTTGAATTGCATAACAAAGTTGGTTAGGAATATGAAAACTAACAACCTTACGAAAACAATCAATTTTGGCATGATGAGTAGTTAACCAATCAATCCCTAAAATCACATCAAAAGCAAGTATCTTTAAAGAGATAAGGTCAACGGGTAAGGTGATGGTGCCAACTTGAATCAAACAAGATTTATAAATAGTGGATGTGATGAAAGTTTCTCCTAACTGAGTTTCCACAGATAGGTCAAAGTCTAATTTCTCCTGAGTCAAGTTTAAACGCTGAGCACAAGCAGAGAGATAAATGAATGGGTAGCACCCAGATCAAGTAAGGTATAAACTTCGCAAGAATTTATAAATAGCTTACCCGTGATCACCTCGCTTGGGTTCCTCGATTATGACCAAATACAACAAACGCTTCTTCCCGAAATCGCTGACTTTGACTTTTCTCGGGATGTTTTTTTTGAGTCACCGTCCCTCATTAACTAGGTTTCGCCACCGCATAATCTCGAGCGATATGTCCTTCTTTTCCACAATTATAGCATACCTTGAATCGTTGTGGGCGCTTGGATCGATATGTCCTCTTTTCCAGATTTAGAGATATACGACCGGTGGTCGTTTCTCCTCCCTTAACCAGCTTGTCACGCAAGACTGCTGCCTTCACATGGTCATTGTTAAATCTCCTCTTTTTAAAATCTCCTCCCCGACTCGCTTCTTCTATTTTCATGGCTATGATTACCACCAGAGTGGTTACCATTTTGTCCGTCTGCTTTTCTCCTCCGTTGGTTATCATTATTCTGCTGATCGCTATCTCCGGTACGATCCTCGTTTGGGTCCCTCAATGACCGCATCACTCGTTATCTCGCTTCTAATAATTGAGCCCTGCTACAACATCTCGAATAGAGAGAAAATTTATGAGAAATGAGATATTGTCGATGCCGGGTTCAAACCTCTCAAAACATCCGCCATACGCTCATCATTCTCCACCAAATGAGGTGCAAACTCGATAACTCGCAAACTTTGCCTCGCATCGAGACACCGCCATGTTGTTTTGTTCTAATCTGATGAACTCCACTTCCTTCATATGACGAACACTTTCGTGAAAGTATTTGTCATTAAATAATTTCAAATGTCTCCCAAGACATGCCGAAAAGGGTTGGATGGGTACGCTTCACGCATTCCCACCAAGAGTCCGCTTCGCCACGGAACATAAAGGTGGCGAATGGAACCTTCGTTTTTTCGCAGCATCCCAAGACATCGAATATCTTGGTAATTTGCTTGACCCATGTTTTCGCCATGATCGGATCCGCTTTCCCTTAAATTCGTGGTCCCAACTTTTGAACCGCTTGGCTATGACAACCCGTGAATTGCTATCATTTCTCCTCAGATTTTGAATACGAAGTCTCCTCGTCTCGATTTTGCATGAACTGCAAAAAACTTCTAAACATCCCCTCGCTCATCATCTCGCTCGGTGGTGTTGTTCACAGAGGAACATTGCTACCTGTGTACGCTCTCCTCGTTGGTGAGTACAAAAGCCTCCACGGTCTCATTTCCATTGTTAATATTCTCACGACATTCTCAAATACCGCTATAAAACACGGGTTAATTAAGGAAATCAATATATCACATAATATCCTTATATACTCGACCAACAAAAAATAAGCTTAGGTAGGACACACTAGCTAAGGATTTACTCTGCCTCTCCTCCTAGTTCTATTCCCCGATCTCCGCCAGAGATCATATCCCTAAGCTCGATACCAACCGTGACGCCCCCAAAATAGGTATATATCACCTATTCTCGAGTTGTCAATACATGGTACGTAAACAACTACAACTTTATTATTACAACAAGAAATCGTGAGTTTGAATACAAATATTATCTTCTAGACAATATCTATACTCAAATAAATCCTCATCACATTTATTGATACATTATTTTACAAAAATGGTGAGGACTACTAAACAATTCTTTCTAAAACCTTCATTCCATACCCCACTGCACTCGCTATATTCTCGCCTCCCGAGAAGAAAAATGGAACAAAAAGGAAAAGGTGAGCTCAACTAGCCCAAGAAAGAATATTATGACTAAGATAATATACAACAAATTACCGTTAGTCTTCAACAGGAAAAATCTAATAGAATACAATAGACAACAAATTTTAAATCAATATTCGCAGCTGAAATAATAATTCATTAGAAGAGTTAAGTAGAGAATGCAAACTACTATCTTCTATGTATGAATTTAAAAGTTCATCGCTCTATCTTTTATCCCTATAACATCAATCAATATACATCCGAATCAAATATTCATCTTTGCACTATAGGCCAAAGATATTCATCACCGGTCATGTTCATCTAAACACTGCTCATCTTTGCACTACTACCAAAGATATTCTTCGAAAATCATTCATCTTTGCACTACACAAAGCCAAAGATATTCCATAATATCATCATTTAAGATCAAGATGATGAAAAATATTTTTAAAGAAACGAATCCAAAGGAAAACAAAATGACAAGGATTAAGGATTAAGGATTCGTACTTTGTTTTATCCACGCCCAAAATACCTCAAAAATAATCACAGTGGTGTAAAATTCAAGAATGATCAAAACATGGATACAATCAAAGCTAGTATCCGTATTAGATATTTTGGACAAAAAGAAGAAATTTTATTTTTCTATGAATAAAGTGTCAGATATCGTGAATAGTGCCGTAGATACGTGAATAAGAACTCACACCAAAAGATAGAAATTCCACAAAAAACATCTTCACGCTTCATAATAGTACTTTAATAAGAATAGTAACTCGTGAATAAGAACTCATGAATAGTAACTCGTGAATAGTAACTCATCAATAATAAACCCATACATGAAAAAGTTCCAAATTTGATAAAAATTCCAACCAATATTTCAAAGATAATGATATTGAAGAAATAATATCATTTGAGAAGAAAATAACATCCCTTACCTCTCGAAGATCAAGATTTAAAATTTGAAACACCGGATATAGGCTATGACTTGGACTTGCACCGATAATATACTCAAAGTATACTCAAAATACTCACAAGAATACGCCGATAATATAGAGAGAGAAAACTTCAGCTTCGTGTGATTTTCAATTCTAACCCAAGCACCTATTTATAGAAATCGCTAGAACACAAAGCGTAAAATTTAATAAATTAATAATATAATTATATAAATTTTCTACACATGCCTAGAATCTGATTTCAGCCATCAAACACATGCCACATTCTAGAAAAAGTAAGAAAAAACGTTTTTCTAATTTTAAATATTTTAAACTTCCAAAAATAATTTATTTCGGAGCTTTGGAAATTCAATAATTCATAATAAATAGCCCTTTCATCAGAAAATTCGAATCTCGCGAGTTTTTATAGGAAATTCAATTCTCTACAACTTTGCAGAAGAAAGTTTTTCTAAATTCCAAATAGAAATTGACCGAAATCCACAAACGGACGATTTTACAGGCTATAATCAAATTTCAGTCAATAAATGAGATCCACCGACATGTTTAACATGTTTTAAACATTTATTGCAACAAAAATACTCTTCCTCCTCGTATACTCATATATCCCACATTCGTTGTAAAAATATCACCATTATTATATTATTAACATATAATAATATATTTAAATGAATTATTTTATCAGAAAAGATAAAATTTCAATTTTCAACAATTGTCACAATAAAATTTTTCTCCATCTATATCCACATAAAATCAATATTTTCTCATCATATGAATCAATAATTAATTATTCACAAATAATATTACGTAATCACAATATCGACAACCGTGCATAGCCCTGTGAAGAGGGGCTTTCCAATAAGAATTTCTTCTCTCTTCGGCGCCAATTAATTAGTGACCAAACCTCTCCTTGTATGTAACTTTCTAGACATTGCCAATAATGTTATCTAATAATATGATTCAGATAATATGAATTATTGCTTCGATAATGAAAAATACTTGTGTGACAATTATCAAATAACAAAGAATATAAAATATCAACGCAAAGAATTATTAACTCAATAAAATACTCGAATAAGAATTTCAGTAACCATTATCGAGTAGTGCTTTCTTCGTAAGAATCAATAATTGGTGCAATACCGCAGTGCTATCGTGTTTTAACCACCGGGTATTTTAACAAAGATAATTCAGAATAACTACGCCTGATTATTTTTAAACAACTTATATTTGTCGCTTTCTTCATCCAATCGCTTTTTTATGGGGGGCCCACACATGGTCAGCGCTTCGTCATATTAATATTCCCCGACAAGATTTAATATTCCACGACCAAACGAATATTCCCCGACAACAATGAATATTTTATAACCACTTGCTTATTTTGAAATATTTACGTATCTTACCCCTAACTATCCACATTAATCAAATCAACCCTTACTATTTCAAAATAATAAATAGAGAAAATTAAATTTCATTAATAATAAGTTGGGGTCTTACAAGTAGCGTCGCACATCAACTCAAATGATAGATTCCAGTCGGGAGCCACTTTGATTGGGGCTAAGACCAATTTCTTCTTCAATATTTCAAAAGCATCAACGCATAACTGATCCATCTTAAACGGCACATATTTCTCCAAGAGAGCACACAAGGGCTTCGAAATTTTGGAAAAATCTTTAATAAAACATCTATAGAAACCCGCATGTCCCAAGAAGCTCTGTATTCCCTTCACAGATGTTGGAGGAGGTAATTTCTCAATCATCTCAATTTTAGCTTTATCCACCTCAAACCCTGCTACGAAAACCTTATGCCCCAAAATTATTCCCTCTTACACCATGAAGTAACATTTTTCCCAATTAAGAACTAGGTTCGTCTCCACACAGTGCTTCAACACTAACACCAAATTCTTTAAGCATAAGTCGAAACTATCACCAAACACGGAGAAGTCATCCATGAAAGTTATGTTCTACCATATCCGAGAAGATAGCCATCATGCATCGTTGAAATGTTGCCGGAGCATTGCATAAGCCAAAAGACATACGTCGGAATGCAAACGTACCGTAAGGGCATGTGAACGTGGTTTTTTCTTAATCTTCTGGCGCTATGGCAATCTGATTGTATCCAAAATATCCATCCAATAGATAGTAAAACTGATGTCTCGGCAACCTATTCAACATCTGGTCAATGAACGGCAAGGGAAAGTGATCCTTGTGTGTGGCTTTATTCAGTTTGTGGTAATCTATACATACTCTCCAGCCTGTAACTGTTCTAGTAGGGATGAGTTCATTTGATTCGTTTTTCACTACCGTCATTCCCCCTTTCTTTGCTACGCACTGTACAAGACTTACCCATGAACTGTCCGAGATTGGATAAATGATGCCGACATCTAACCATTTAATGATCTCTTTCTTTACTACTTCCTTCATAATGGGGTTCAGCCTTCTTTGTTACTCAATGGTTGGTTTTTCTCCTTCTTCCAATAAAATCTTATGCATACAAAATGACGGACTAATTCCCCGAATATCTGCTATTGTCCATCTGATTGCTGTTTTGAACTCTCCTAATACCCTAAATAATTTTTCTTTTTGCATGTCAGTTAAACCCGCCGATATAATAACTGGTAAAGTGTCATCTTTCCCTAAATATACATACTGCAAATGAGAAGGTAGGGGTTTTAATTCCAACACTGGTGGCTCTTCTATCAATGGTTTGAACTTTTTCTCTTTCGTTTTGGGCTGATCAAGAGTGTCAAATGGTTGTTTAAATTTCCTGGAAGCGGGTAATGCATCTAGCCATTTGACGTACTCAATTTCTTCCACAATATTAAAGTCGTCCATCTCGAAAAGTACTGATTCTAATGGGTCCTCTGAATAATGTCCACTGAGCTTGTGATTAACTAATTCGTCCATGACATCTACCCGCAGACATTCACCCTCTTCTTTTGGAAAGCGCATTGACTTGAATACATTAAAAGTTACCTCTTGGTCTTCAACTCGCATTGTTAACTCACCTTTTTGTACATCAATCAAAGTTCTCCCTGTTACTAAAAATGGTCGCCCGAGAATAATGGGAATTTCCCTGTCTACTTCGCAATCCAAGATAAAGAAATCCATCGGGAAGATAAATTTATCTACCTTTACTAAAACGTCTTCAACAATACCTCGTGGATATGTAATTAACCGGTCCACCAACTGCAAACTGATATTTGTCGGTTTTGGTGCCTTAAGTCCAAAATGGTTGTATACGGATGGTGGCATCAAATTTATACTGGCCCCCAAATCACACAACGCTCTTCCCAAAAACTGATTACCAATCTCGCATGGAATAGTAAAACTACCTGGATCTTTTAACTTCGGAGGTAATTTATTCTGGATAATTGCGATGCACTCTTAGGTTAACGCCACTATTTCAAACTCACCCAATTTTCTCTTCTTTGACAAAACTTCTTTCATAAACTTGGCGTAACTCGACATCTGTTTTAAGGCTTCTGCAAAGGGTATGTTGATATACAGCTTTTTGAAAATATCCAAAAATCTTGAAAACTGCTTGTCTAACTTGGATTTCTGAAACCTTTACAGATATGGTATAGGAGGCATTGTAAGGCTTTGTTCAGGTGCTTTCTACTCTAAATCCTCATCTTGTCGGTTTCCAGTTTCTGAGACTTTCTCTTTTTCCACGAATTCTTTATTCATCTTTTCTTTGTCCTTGAGTGTTTCTTGCAGAATCTTTCCACTTCGTAAGGTCATAGCCTTGTAATGTTCATATCTGCCCGGATTTATCTCTGTATCATTGGGGAGTGTTACTTGTGGATGATTATTCAATGCATGTGCTATCTGCCCCATCTAATTTTCCAGATTTTTGATCGAAATAGCTTGACTTTTTACATTCATATCTACCTGACTCAATAACTTGTCTTGCTCACTTATCCTTTTGTCAGTAGCTACAATAAACTTTTCCAAAGCGGCTTCTAAACTTGTTTTCCTCTCTGGCTGTTGTTGAGTTTGATTGTGAAATCCGGGTGGGTTTTATGGTCTAGGAGCTTGAGCTTGATTATTGCTCCAAGAAAATCCAGGATGGTTTCTCCACCCCGGGTTATATTCATTCTGATTTGAATAAGGTTGGACTGATCGATTATAGCTTCCCATGAACTGTGCTGATTCTGCATTGATGGCACATTGATCTGTAGCATGACCCCCAACACATAACTTACAAACCATAGCTACTTGCGGTGCGGATGGTGGACCCCATGTTTCAATCCTCTTAGTTAATGCGAAAACCTGTGCTGTCAATGCTGTCACTACATCCAATTCTAGCTTTCCCGATGTTTTCGGAGGGTTAGATCTAGTCATTGGCCACTGATAGTTATTATTGGCCATCGTCTTTAACAATTGATAAGCCTCATCAAAATTCTTCGCCATGATCGCTCCACCTGCTTCTGCATCAATATTGGCTCTTGTGGACGCGTGCAACCCATCACAAAATATTCCAACCTGCATCCACTGTGGAATTTCGTGATGTGGACATTTACGGAGCATATCCTTAAATCTTTCCCATGCCTCATATAAGGTTTATGAGTCGAAGTGTGCAAAGGTGTAAATATCGTTCCGTAGTTTTGCCAACTTTGCTGGTGGGAAAAACTTAGCTATGAAATTTTGAGCTAAGTCGTCCCAAGCGGTGATTGAACCGGGCGGCAATGAGTGTAACCAACTCCGAGCTTTGTCTTTCAACGTAAACGGAAACAACCTCAACCTTATAGCATCTTTTGAGACATAATTGAATTTGAAGGTCTCGTAAATTTCCAAGAAACTCAAGATGTGCTCGTTCGGATCATCTGTCGAACTACCTGTAATAACCAGATATTTTCTATATAAATAAATGAGAAATTTTACATATAATTTTTTTTATTATTTATTTTAAAGATGGGAATATATGCCAAGTAATGTGTATGTATATATGTGATAAATAAAATTTATTTATTACATGAATAATTTTAAATAATTTTATTTTAGAATTATTGATCATTATAAAATATATTCTTATAATAATTAATTTTATAGTAGAAATATTTTTATTATTTATTTTCCATGAAAATATGATTATGTATTATTTAAATAATATATGAAATGATAATTAGAATTATTATAATAATTATATTATTTTATTATATGAATTTTAGTTCAATTATTTAAGTTAATTATTTTAACTTAATTAATAATGTTATATATGAAAGTTAAATCATATGGAATCCAAACCCTAATTTTGGATTTTGAGCAATGAATGAGAATAATAATATTATATTAAATATAATATTATTTTTCAAATATTATAAATATATATTTGTATATGTGTAGATCGATATTGGTTAGTCAATTATGGTGTATCACGACAAACCTTAGTATTACCGCTCATAAACCATAATTGGAAACTCAAACTGAGTTTAAGATCGATTTAAATTGTTATATGAATTATGTTGAATTATAGTTTACATATTATAGAATTTAATTAATTAGAAAAACCTAAATTTGCTAATTAGGAACCCTAATTGCTAAAATTAGAAACCCTAATTATTATTTTAGTAAATTGAATTGTTAATTTGGGAACCCTAATGATATTAAGGAACCCTAATTATTTAAAACCCTAATTAGTAATTTTTAGAAACTAAATTTCATTTTAAACCCTAAATTTAAATCCTATAAAAATCAAATTTTTGGGAACCTTAGGGATAAACCCTAAGGGTCAAACCCTAAGGGTTGGGACAATTGACAAGCTTGCCATTAAAATCTTAAGGCTAGTGACCACTTTACCCTTTTTGTCCCATTCTTGAATTATTGCTAGCAAAATCTTGCCAAATCTTGGCAAATCATTTCCCTAATCTAGCTATGAGCTACAACACACCAGCACATCAGCCATTATTAACATCCAAATACATTGCATCAAGTTATAGATAAGGATTAAGAGAGAGAAAGTGCATTATTTACCCATTTGTGCAACCAACACCCAACCAAACTCTCTCAAGCTCAAACCCACGAAATTGCCTTGCTAGATCAGTCAAAAAACAAGCCCCATGAATTCCTCTAACAGATCATAAGCCCTGAATCAAGAACTTGTTCATAAAAAGGTAAGAACCCTAGAAGAAATCTAATCTTTAATCTTGTGTTAGATGTTAAATGTTTTGTGTTAAATATGTTGTATGGAGTCTAACAAAGTGATCTGGGTTGCTAGATGTTAGATCCATAACATCTAGAGGCTCGGATTTGTCATTTTTCAAAATCTGAAAAAAATTTATTTTGTGTTCTGACAACGAATGTCAGAGGCTGTAGATCTCTCTCTATTTATGATTTTGTGTGTTTTATGTTTTGAAATTGTAGTCTGCTATGAGATATTTGATCTAGAACTTGAATCAAGCACATATCATGTGTATAGTGTAAGTTATTAAGAGTCAAACTAAGTTGACCGGCATTGATCGGCTGTTCTGGAAAACCCAGATTTTGCCAAGAAAACTCTGACAACGTTTTTGCAGGACACTGATCTCGCTGCTGTTACTTAGTTATGCTATGTTATTGTTATGGATGTGTAGACTGACATGAGAACTATACATCCATGCCTCTAGGACTCCCAGATCATACACAGAATCGATTTAATTGGTGGTCAAAGTAGGGTGGATGAAACTGCCGGATGAAGATTCTGGGTAACCCAGAAATCTTCAAAGGCAGTTCCTGACCACTACTTTGACCGGCTTAGATCTCTCTCAGTTGTTGATAAAATGGTATATAAGTGTTATGGTATTGTTCACTGACACAAGGACTACAAGATTAAAACTTAAGATTACATATAGCATGCCTGGAAAACAAAGATTTAAAGCCTAGAAATTAGACCCACGATCTGTTCTTCATTTTTGCGAAAACCCAGAAATGAAGAACAACCTTGTTAGACTTTTTGAAAGCTTAGATCTTTCAGATACGTTATGTGTTGACCATGAACTTGATTATTAATGGTAGTATTACATTTATACTACAACCTAAACACTTTAAGATGACTAGAATACATTAAGATCATGAAGAAAATGTTGGTCAAACTAGCTACCTTGTTAACTGGCTATGAGTTTCTGGGTTTGGCCAAGATCACTCAAGAACACCTATAGCGACGGTTCTGTCGCTATAGGGCCATTTAGCGACACTTAATTTCTAAAAATTATTATTTTATGAAAAAATTATAGAAAATTAGTTTTAAATTATTAAAAATACATAATAAATTACTAAAAATTATTTTAAAGTTCGAAAATTAGTTTTTAATTATTTTGGGTATATTTCATAAATATTTAATATTTTTGGAATATAAATGTTATTTAATTTATTAAATTATAATATTAAAAAATTAGTTAAAATGATTTTTATACTTAAAAATCATTTAAAATTATATTAAGGTATAAGAAAAAATATTTTAAGTTATTTTTAATGACTTTTAATATTTTGTGATGAATTTCATTCATAAATTAATATTAATGATAAGTAAGTTACTTAATAAATGCATTAAATAAATTAATTAAAATGATTTTTATTATATTAAAAATTATTTTAAATAATAATAAGGTATTTAATAATATTTTAAGTTATAAAACATAACTTTTAATATTTTAAGATAAGTTTCATTAATTATTTAATATCAATGATAATAGATTTATTTAGTAATTATATTAAATAAATTAATTAAAAATGATTTTAATATTATAAAAATCATTTTAAATGAAAATAAATAGTTTAAAAATATTTTAAATTATTAAATATAATTTTATTTATATTTAAAGGATAATTTTATTAATAATTTAATATTAATGATATTAAATTTATTTAATAATTATATTAAATAAATAGTTTTAAAATTGTTTTATTAATTTAAAAATCATTTAAAAAGGATATAAATGTATTAAAAATATTTTAAGTTATAATAAATGACTTTTAATATTCTAATGAATATTAGATTAATATTTAAATATTAATAGTAATTATTTAAAAATGATTTTAAATATTTTAAAAATCATTTAAGGGTAATATTAACACTTTAAAAATATTTTGAGTTATTATAAATAACTTTAATATTTTGACAATAGTTTAATATTAATTAAACATTAATGATAATAGAATTATTTAATATTTAAATCATTTTATAATGATTTCATTGTTTGAAAAATTATGATAAATTATAATAATTATTTAAAAAAATTATTATAAGGCTATGAACGATAATATGTTTGATATTTAAATTATCTAATCGAATATTGAAATACAGAATAGAGTTTTAGACTTGATAATTACCCAATTAAGCCGTCGGTACCCCGAAATATTTCAAAAATTGATCTAGACTTGTATAATTTGACTGGATAAGTGTTTGTTTGTGAACCAATGACTGCTAAACATATGTGACAATGTGATTAGGTTATGTGCTGACTGCAAATAGCAGTACTATGTGTTATGATACATTATTCCAATCGAACGAATGATCTTATTAATGATAGGTTTCGATATAAAAGATTAATCTAAGTTGCGTTATTGTAAGGAAGCTTTCGCATAAGTATCCTACCTTTGCATTTACTTTATGCAATGGACATGAGTAAGAAAGTTTCAGAATCATATTATTGAGCCAGATTATTAACTCTATTGTTATTGATTATGTATCCAATTATTCATATTCATACAAGTTTTTAAATTATCCGATCATTGTTTATCAACACAGTATTAGTGCATAATTCAGATATTTATTTTGTTCGTTAATTTCTAAATATGGTTATACAAGTGTTCCCACTTGGATAATCATTGTATTTAATCACATGTTGATGAATACCTATTGATTTCCAGTATGTATACGTTGACTTAAAAGTCGTTTAAGCTATTTAATTTGGCTAGACACAAACTTAAAAATATTGTTGAACAAGATAGAACTTTATTGTATCCAACTAGATTGTTTTGGTTCGGATTCCTGACTAAGTATGAACATCCCGAGCATGGAAAAACTTTTGTGCACCTAAGGTGGATAAGATGAATGATAATATCGTTCTTGCATGTAGTATTGATCAATACAGGGCATAACGGGCTAATCACCCCCTGTGCCTATAAGTTATGACGGTTTACAGATGAAGTTCTGTTTAACCTTTTCAAAAATAGAAAACAATGTTCATAGTCTATCAAATGATCTCCAGTTATAGTCAGTACGTAGTTTCAAAAATTTGATATAGAATTGATATGTTGTTATTATTGGTTCAACTTACTTCATAACTGTTGATTCATTGTAGAAGTGTCATTCAAAAAAAATATTTAATCCTTTCAGCTAATAACTATTGTTGTTATTACTTGCTGGGCAATCCAATGCTCATTCTTGCTTTAAATTTAAATGTATTCAGCTAAGTATGATCAACCCGAAGGATCAGGCAAGAACAAGGGGAAATAAAAGCTGTTCGAATGAGTTTTATAAAATTCTGTATAATAGTTAGAGTTTATTAAGACAATGATACTTATTATCTATGATGTAATGAATGTTTAAAGGACACGTACCTGGGAGTAGACTTTGATGCATATGTAAATTAAGTTTGGTATCTATATTATTATTATTATTATTATTATTATTATTATTATTATTATTATTATATTATTCCGCTCATAGAAAATGGTATCGTGAAGCACCGAGTTCGGGTTTCAAGTACCTGAATTTGGGGGCGTCACACTACCCCTAATTTGAACTGCATTTTGTAGCATCTGTATTGTTCCTGGTTTGATCTCAAAACTGTTTGCATTAATTGCCAGTCTCCGAATACTAGACTGTATATATGTGACTGTCGGCATGGCATAATCCCTAAGTGATTTTTGTTCTTCCCCTGCCATGCCTACTGGTATTTCTTGTGCCGCCAGATCTTCTTCCAAAGGTATAACCTCACTAGTCAACCGTAATTTTCAAAACTTCCTTTCGATATCGTCTGTATAAGGAAAAAGTTCCTTTTTAGCCCTTGATCTAATGTACATACACTTACAAAGACTTCCTGCAAACACAAGAAGAGAAATAAATAACTATCGTTTAAATTAAGACCGAATTGATTATAACTAATATGAAATTAATATTAATAAAGAATTCCCCGGCAACGGCGCCAAAAACTTGTTGATCTATTTCACAATCAAATATTTGTGCAAGTATACACAGTCAGCAAGTAATAAAGTGGTAACTTAAGTGTTAAACCCATAGAGAATTCCAATCAATAAACTCCAACTGCTAGTACTATACCAATTCAATTTTATTTAAACAACTGCAATTTATGATTCTTAAAATTAAGAAAACTAAATTAACTAATGCAACTGGATTATTTTATAAATGAATTCAAATAAATAAAAGTTAAGACTACAATATCCCCAATTATCAATTATCCAATTAACCCAATTATTATGCCACATGAATTGTTAACAGGAATTCTAATTGTTAAAAGCCCTTTCCCAAGTGAACAGATAACTTTTATTCAATTCAATTAATCATGCAATATTCTTATGCAAAATAATTAAATCAAACCCGTTAAGTTCCAATTCCCAATTTGTTACATGCAGTGAACATATATTCCTATTCAATTCATAACCCTAATTGTTCATCTCATGCAAATAATTAAGCATACATGTTATCATGTCCAGTTCCAACCCTAATTTTTATCTCCTGAATCCTTTTAGAGTAACACGGTAATTATTGGCCAAATAATTAATCAATACATACAAAACATGATAAACAATTCATCTGGGCATAAATAATTAGACTAAATTAAATAATTAATTCTTAGACATAAAAGGTTCAATTTGTAGTCTTAATAAAAGAATTAGTTCATAACGAAAAATAAAACCAACAATCTCATGAAAATCATCTTGAAAGAATTACACAATTTGAAAATAAGAAGAAGAAGAAACTCTAAAAGAAAATCTCCCAAGCTTCAATCTTCAATTGGAATTCTTCGCCACCAATCTCTATTGATTCCTGATTAGTCTTCAGTTATGATTCATCATCCCCATAATTTCCACTAATTGGTCTTTTAAACACTCTTTACATCTTGCCCAATCCTAATCCCAATCAACTTCTTGCTCCACGCCTGCACCTTGGTCCACACCAGTTCACGCTCCAGTGCCCCGACGCTGGGATTAAGTGTAAGTATAGCGCCTTAGCGCTGCTCCTTGCTGCTAAATTATTATTCTGCCCTTACTTATGCCAAAACTCCCTTTAAGCCCCTGCTTAACCTTAATTTGCAAAATAACAAGTAAATATATAAAAACCCACCCTTAAATACTCAAAAACAACAACAAATCAAGCTTATATATATATATATATATCTAATTCATGGGTATATTACCCATTCATCAGGTACTATTCCTGAAGTACTATTCATGGGGTACTATTCATGACAAAAATTAATTTCTTTTTCGTCCAAATTATTTTTGATACAATATTATTCTTGAATTTTACTCCACAAATCGGTATCATGTTGACAATTTGGAGATTATTGAATTCTGGATAAATTGAATTACAAATCTTTAAAATTTATCCTTGCTCTCATTTAATTGAATTCTCATATCATTGTCATCATCCTCATGCTTATATTATGATGAAAGTCCTCATTGGCCCGTAGTTCATTGATGGACAATTGTTGGTATGATTATAACCAGGAATTATGTATTGGTATAATCATAACCCGTAATGTTACAAATGATGTGGTAAAAGTTCTCATTGGCCCGTAGTGCATTGATGGATAGTTGATGGCATGATCATGACCATTGGTGATAACACGAATATCCTTGGCTCGTAGTGTATGGATAATTCGTGGATGTGATACTAATGAATATCTTTGGCCCGTAGTGCATGGATAATTCAGTGACGTGGATTATTTATTGTGCTGAGTCTCAGCGATAAAATTGATGATAAACTTTTTAAATCATAGAAGATAGTAGATATCATGCTCTACTTGACTCTTCTAATGGATTGCTTGTTCCTCTATAGTTAAACTTGTTGTTTATTGTATTCTATTAGTTTAACACTATTGAAGGTTAACAATAATTTATTCTGCATTATCTTAGTCATAATATTTCTTACTGGGCTAGGTGAGCTCACCCTTTTGATTTCATTGTTCTCTTCAGGAAATGAGAACGTAGCCGGGACTAGTCGAGAAATGGAGTGATTATTCCCGAGATGGTGGTCAGAGTAGTCCTCACTATTTTATAAAATAGTGTGATAATCATTGTAATGAGGACTCCATTTGAGTTTGGATATTGTCTAGAAGACAATATTCATGTTAAAACTCTCAGCTCATGTTGTATAATTAAGTTTGTATTTGTTTTCTGTACCATATATTTGGCTACTCAAAATGGGTGATATATACCTATTTTGGGGGCGTCACACAAAATACCCCGAATAAATATTACCCCAAATGAATAGTAATCGAGTGAATAGTAACAAATGAATAGTAACCCGTCATGTAAACTACCCCCAATAAATATTATCCCGAGTGAATAGTACCCGAGTGAATAGTATTAAATGAATAGTAACCCGTCATGCAAAGTATCCCGAATAAATATTACCCCGAGTGAATAGTACCCGAGTAAATAGTAACAAATGAATAGTAACCTGTCATGCAAAGTATGTGTTGCCTCCTTTTTAGTGTAACAAAAAGGTCTCTAACTCATGCAAGTATACATGGGTCAACAAGTAGTACAAAGTAAGAAAAGTATTGATCCACAGAGAAAGGTGTTAACTCTAATTTATCATGCAACAACTTAATTACTATTTTTATGTGCTTAAATGATCAACTCACAATTAAATTAAATTCTAAATTAATTAACGAAACAAAAATTATAATTACTAAAGTGATGTAATCAAATTGGTGAAGAATGGGATTCTTATTTCCTTTAATGTTTCATCTAAATTGCAATCCTCATGTCATGTTTGATTATTTATCATGGAAAGCTATTCAAGAGAACAAAAGTAGAGCATAACCATTTTTCAGTGAACTATGTCTAATTTACACAAAATCCATAATTGATAGAATTCATGTAAGCATCACTATTACCAAAATCACTATATGTCTATGTGAAATTACAACAATAATGAATTAAAGTGCAGGCTCTTTTCATGACTACACATGGTGGACCGCTATATGTCTATCCGGTTCACGAATCACAAAGCTTAAACAAATCAGCCTCATGAACATATGCCATTATGATATAATCTATACTTATATTTCATTTTCCAAATCCATACAAGCAATTAGTGTGAATGGTGATTAAGTATTCAAGCATTTTGCATAATCATAATGGGCAATCCAACGATAAAAATTCAACAAGGCATTCAGATATACATATTTAAACTATGCATCAAAGTCCATTAGAATCCCATAATGAATTTTAGTTCATTTTTAAACCAAAAGCCATTATGGGATTGAAGAAAACCATTAAAATAGAAATGCAAACAAAAGTTATGAAGAAATGAGAGAATCAAATCTGCAAATTCGTGTGCAAGTTCTGTTTCCAGGCTTTTCCAATACACCAACAATCTCCAGAAATGAAAACAAGATTTTATTTAATAATCTAGAATAAGAGAAGAGCAAAATGTAGTAATCATATGCTCAAACCCTCTCTAGAATATCTCTAACCTCTGAAAATAGTAAAATTGATAAAAACTATTGAAAAACCACGTCTGGTGCCAACCATATCATTTTAGTTGAGCAAAACACGCTTATATTCAAATTACAAAAAGTCAGCAAAAATTAACTAAAGAAGACTCGCGCGGCCGCGTGAGTTTATAATGCAATACGGGCGAGGGTGCACAATAGAGTTATCTGCCAAGTGCTTGGCGCAGGTGCGCCAAAGTCTTGTATTGTTGAAGCGCGACCATGCAATGGAGTAAATCTGCATCTGTCTTCATGTATGCAATGCGGCGGTATGCCATGTAAAGCTTGAATGGTAACGTCCAAGACCTTCACTTGACCGTGTCTTTTTTGCTTTTTGTTGTTGTTGTTTTCTGCTACTTCTTCTCTTCTGCACTTTATTCCTCCACTGTTCCAGTTCATCACTTGCTCATGTTCAGCTTGCCATGTTCTTGCTAGTTCAATGCCACCATGCCATGTTAATGCCATTTCTTGCTTTTCCACGACTTTCCTTTCCACAGGGGTTCCAGCTACAAATACTGCAAAATAAACATAAAATGCAAATAAAACATAACAAAAACTACTTGAGATGAGCATAATTCCAGTGAGTTAGTACCCAAATAGTAGGTATAAAACCTACTTATGAAATACCCCCAAACTTGAATTTTGCTTGCTGTCAAGCAATGCACACAAAAATAAACAATGCAATGCAATTACATGCTATGCAAACTGTACTATGATCAAAGTGAGTCCCAAGTTTTCTAACCAAATTGAAATTCCAATCAAGTGTGCCTTAGAGAATTATACGGATTCAAGGATAAAATATCAACCTAAGTTGTAGACATAACACCATACAATCAAATAACCCATACTCACTATAAAGATGCTATGTATGTGTGTTGTGTTCACAAATAAGCATATATGGCATCGACCTTCCTCTCCAACCTCGTCAATCCATTGGCAAATTCTGAAAAGTTATCATATATGGCATCGACCTTCCTCTCCAACCTTCGGAGGTGATGATCATCATGGACAGCAGTGGCTTGGGCTGAGGTTCCTGCGGTAGTTGTGCGCATTAGCTTCGATGATGCGACTGGAAGAATGAACACTTTGCCCCTTAGATGTGGGGTACCTCCTACCCAATATTCAAACTTGGTAATCGTGACGTGAGTAATATCCTGACTCGGGTACTATAATTGTTCATTGGCCCATACGACCCCTTGTCCTGCACACAGACTAGCTATAACTGATGCATGTGGGATACTTCCTGTGGTACTCCCCCTCATGTAGCGTAACATATTCTGATTAATAAGGTGGTCCATGTCGGCAAACTTTCTTGTAATTATTCCCCATAAAATAATTGCCCGCTTAGTTATGATTTCTTGTTGATGAGATGATAACATAAACTTCGCACAGATGAATAAATTCCACACCTTGGCATAACGATTGAGGGCTGAATCCTAAAAATTTATAGGCTTATTTGTGCCTAGCTTGTAAGTCCACTGTGTACTCGGTACACACAAATCAGTGATAACCCTGTTGAGGTCAGTCTCGAAGCGTCCAGCCTCGACCCAATTAGCACGTCCAGTTGGTGGTGCATCAAGTATCTTGAAAACTTCCCTAATTGCTTGCGAACGATAGTCTACTTGAACTCCTTTTACATAGGAAAACCAACTCATATTCTCTTTGGCATTAGCATAAAATTCTCGAACAATCCCCATAGGTACTGGCATAGGAGTAGCAGTCACTCCAGCCCATCCTCGTTCACGTATCATGTCCCATAATTGGCCATCTTGTTTTTCTGGCTTGAAACCACGCTCCCTTACAAAAGTCTTGGATATTATTCTGTAATACTCTATCTGGGCTTCAAGGCTAATGAATTTAGAAAAATCAATAGTGTCCTCACTTTGGCTGCTTGAGGAAGATGACTCTGGAGTACGAGAACGTGCTCTCTTTGGCCCCATAGTACTTGATGAAGAAGAGAACCCTAAATTGAAGAAAAGAATTTGACTGAGAAAATGCATGCTCTGTATTTGAACTCCCCCAAACTTACTGTTGTAACAATCTCTCACAAACCCTAGCTTTATCTTTGAAACTGAACAAAGGATCAGTTGAAGAGTTTGAACGTGGGTAGGAGAATGATCGCGTATAAATTAGTAGTGGGGTGAGGAGTTAGGAATTTGAAAAGGAACCGTTTGGAGATATGAAGAGATAGGCGTCGGTTTTTTTGATAAGAGTTGGGGAAGCGCACGTTTGCAAAGTAACTGATATAAGAAGATGGAATGAGATACGTCTTTAAAAACTTCAAAAAATTTTCTGATTCCGGTTTCAGGCACGGCCGCGCTAGTTTTTGAACTAGTTATAGCACGTGCGCGCGGTTGACCAAGTTACAAAGAAGTACAGCACGGGCGCGCTGATTTTGACTTACTGAAGAGCGCGGCCGCGCGGCCTTGTACCCTAACAAAATAATCTGAGCTGAATCTTTAAGTAAAACAAAGTGGCTACTGATAGTCTGCAATTCACCTGCACATACAGAAAGTACCAGTATGAGGTACCAATTCTCCAAGATAAAACATGAACTAATTAACATGCATGAATGAATATCCCAAAAGAATACTTTATATGGTACTCCTAACCAACATAATATGCACAGTCAGCTCCTTCAAAACTTACATCAACAATTTTTCTGCTATTAAGAAAAATTAAACATGAAAATGAGAAATAACATGATCCAAACAGAATTAAACAAGAGGTAAGGGTAGAAATAATGGAGTGCCTCCCATCGAGCGCTAAGTTATAGTCAATTAGCTTGACTATCTCTGATTCAATCATGTAGAGGAAAGAATTGAGGTGACCTTTTACGTGACGCCCCCAAAATAGGTATACATCACCCATCTTGAGTCGCCAAATACATGGTACAAAATTTAAATACAACTTAATTATACAAATGTCGTGTAAAATACGACAAAACATAATCTGAGAGTTTTAAAACGAATATTGTCATCTAGACAATATCCACACTCAATGGAGTCCTCATTACATTTATTATCACACTATTTAATAGAATAGTGAGGACTACTAATGCTATCATCTGGACCGTCACTCCGTTCCCCGACTAGTCCCAGCTATATTCTCATTTCCTAAAGAGAACAATGAAAGGAAAGGGTGAGCTCAACTAGCCCAGTAAGAAATATTATGACTAAGATAATGCAGAATAAGTTATCGTTAGCCTTCAACAAAGTTAAACTGATAGAATATAATAGACAATAAGTTTAACTTCAGCGGAACAAACAATCCATTAGAAGAGTCAAGTAGAGCACGATATCTACTATCTTCTATGATTTAAAAAGATTTTCATCAACTTTATCGCTGAGACTCAACTTAATAAATAAACCACATCATCGAATTATCCCTTCACCACGACCAAGGATATTCATGTAATCATCAATGGTCATGATTATACCGAATAATCCCTGGTCATAATCATACCAACAACTGTCCATCAATGAACTACAGGCCAATGAGGACTTTTACCACATCATTTGTAACATTACGGGTCATGATTATACCGAATGATCCCTGGTCATAATCATACCAATCAATAGTTCATCTATGCACGTAAGCCAAAGATGACTTTCATCACAATATAAGCATGAGGATGATGACAATGATATAAGAATTCAATTAAAAGAAACAAAGGATAAATTTTTAAAGATTTATAATTTAATTTATCCAGAATTCAATAATGTTCAAATTGCCAACATGATACTGCTTTGTGGAGTAAAATTCAAGAATGATATTGTATCAAAAATGATTTGGACCGAAAAGAAATCAATTTTTGTCATGAATAGTACTTTGGGTGAATAGTACCCCATGAATAGTACTTCGGGAATAGTACCCCATGAATAGTACTTTATGAATAGTACTCGTGAATAGTAATTTATGAATAGTGCTTTGTGAATAGTACTTTTGTGACTAGTACCGGATAAATGAATAGTACTCATGGACAGTACTCCGACATAAAAAGCTCAAAATTTAACAAGAATATGCAGAAAATATCCTTGTGAAACGATACTAGATGAAGCGCAAATTTCAAGGATATTCTACTAATTTCACGGAGTATAGAAGCAATACTTTAACAAGATGAGGGTATAATCAAGAATACGAGACGAAATAATATTACTCACATTCTACATAATATGGAAGAAATTATTATTTCTATGAATACTGAACAAAATAATATCCCTTACCTCAAAAAAAGACTAGATACTGGAATAGTGAGGTAGCAAACTTCTCTTTTTCTTTCTCTCTATAGCTTATCTCTATATAATTGCTCTTGTGAGTCTTAGTGAATTGGTGAGAATGAAAGAAGAATGAGCTTCTATTTATAGGAAAATATAGTTTGGATAATTGCACATTTTGGGGCTCAAAATATTACAGTGTAATACCTTCAACTTTTCCTTCATTTTTAATTTAGTCTTGCAAGTATTATCAAACTTGCACCACCTCCCCCTAATAGTACATCATGTGAATCAATAGTACGTTCATGTGAATCAATAGTTCTATACATGTGAAAAAAATAATTACAGTATAGTACCTTCATTTATGCCTCCATTTTTAATTTAGTCATGTAAGTATTATCAATCTTGCACCACCTCCCCTAATAATACATGCATGTGAATCAATAGTACACACATGTGAACATATAGTTATAAGAATGTGAATTAATAGCAATTAATTGCTCATTTATCTGAGTAATTACCCGATTGGACAATATAACTTCCAGACATCAATTATTATCGAAATAAATGTCGATTTCCACTAACACTAATAATCCCAACACAATGGAACTATCAATTTCATCTTTAATCAACACGAACTTATTCATCATTAATATTATAACTCACAATATTTAACAACCAGGTCGTTCCTAGGAAAGAGGGGCTTTCCGATAAGGATTTATCCTTATTGACGCGCAATTAGGTGACCAAACCTCTCCTTGACAGAACTTCTAGACATTGTCAATATTGCAAATAATAATATGAATAACTTTGTCGTCTCAATTATTAATTTAATAATATAAAATATTTTGCGAGATAATCTACTACAATAATTGAATCAATAATATGAGAGATATGATGCAACAATTCATCAGAGTAATAATTGAGTATAAGCGAAAGACTTCTCACGTAAGCATCAATAATCAATACCGTGTGCTACTATGCAACCATGCGTATAATTGTACTTTTACTACCGGGTAGTTCAACAGTTTAACTGTGACGCCCCCAAAACAGGTATACAACACCCATTCTGAGTCGCCAAATACATGGTACAGAAAGCAAACTACAACTTCAATAATATAATTGTCGTGTAAAATACGACAACACATACTGTGAGTTTAAATACAAATATTGTCATCTAGACAATATCCTCACCTAAATGAGTCCTCATTACAATTATTCATACACTATTTTACTGAAATAGTGAGGACTGCTAAAACATCTTTTTAGAACCATCACTCCATACCCCGACTAGATCATGCTATGTTCTCACCTCCTGAGATGAAAAATGGAACAAAAAAGAAAAGGGTGAGCTCAACTAGCCCAGTAAAGAATATTATGACTAAGATAATATAAAACAAATTATTATTAGTCTTCAACAGGGAAAAATCTGATAGAATACAATTGACAACAAATTTTAGATCAACAACTGCAGCGGAAACATCAATCCCTTAGAAGAGTCACGTGGATAATGAATTCTACTATCTTCTAAGATTTAAAAGTTCATCATAAATATTTTATCCCTGTAACAACAATCAATATACATCTTTAATCAAATATTCATCTTTGCACTACAGCCAAAGATATTCATTTTATATCACCGATTGGTCATGTTCATCTCAACACTGCTCATCTTTTGCTACTACGGGCAAAGATATTCATCGATTAATCATTCATCTTTGCACCACGTGCCAAAGATATTCATAATATCATCATTTAGGACCGAGGATGATGAAAACTATTTTAAAGAAAACGAATCCAAATGAGACGTAAGGACAAATATTAGGGATTCAGACATACGGTTTATCCAAGATCAATAATACTCCATAATAACCAATTTTGAAGCGAAATTCAAAATAAAAGATCAAAACATGGATACAATCAAAGATAGTAACCATAATAGACATTTTGGACAAAAGAAGAAAATTTCATTTTCTATTGAATATTGCCAGATTAAATGAATAGTGTCGATATCGTAAATAAGACCGTATACGTGAATAGTAACTCCCACACACAAAAAGTTCCAAATTTGATTAAAAGTTCAAGCCAATATTTCTAAGATAATAATATTGAAGAAAATAATATCATTTAAGAAGAAAATAACATCCCTTACCTCAAAATAATCTGTTTCGATCGAATATCGAATAGAAAGTCAAGGAAACTTATCTTTGACAAAGAACTCTCAATGTATCAAAATACTCACAAAAATACGCTCGATAATCTAGAGAGAAAGAAAACTTATTTCTGGTGTGATTTTCAATTCTAACCTTAGCGTCTATTTATAGGAAAATGTTAGAACGCCATAGGAGACTAAATAATAAAATAATATTATTTCTTTTTCTTTCTTCCACGCATGTGCTAAGTTAAAAATCTAGACCAGCCACCTTTGAACCAAATTTGCAGCCCACATGTTGTAAAACAAAAGTGGGTCCCACCCATAATTTAATAAAAATCATTTTATTTTCTAAAACTTCAATAATTCATAGAAAATAGGCCGTTTATCAAAAAAATACAAATTTTATGTCCATTCCACACGAAATCGAATTCTCTACAACTTTTTAGCTTTGAGTTTTTCCAAATTTCAAACAAAAAATATCTGAAATCCATAAACGGGTGATTTTTAATACTTCTACTCCGACAAAATACTGATAAAACACCTCAGCATTAATTCCTTCATTAATAACCACATAAAATAAATAAATCCATCATTTATATCCACATCAAATAAATATTTCCTTATCATATAAATCAATAATTAATTATTCACAAATAATATTACAGAATCACAATTATGACAACCAGACAGTTCCCAGAAAAGAGGGGGCTTTCCAATAAGGATTTCTCCTTGCTGGCGCGCAATTAGGTGACCAAACCTCTCATTGATAGAACTTTCGAGACATTGCCAATAATGCTATCTAATAATATTATTTAAATAATATGAATTATTGATCTGATAATGGAAAATACTTTGCAGTGACAATTATCGAAACAATAATAATATAAACTATCAACGCAACAATTATTGAATTAATAAAATAACATATTGAACAAAGAATCATCGTAATAATTATTTAGTAGTGCCTTCTTTACGTATTTAATTAATAATTCAACAATCATCTGTGCAATCTGGTATGTGCTATTATGCAACCACGCCAGATTCTTATTTTAACCACTAGGTATTCTAACAGTGTTAACGGTAACAATTACGCCGTTATTTATAAAACTCAAACTTTGTCGTTTTCTTCATCCGACATTTATTCTGTTATGGGGCCCACAATTGATTGTGCCGTCGAACGGATATTCCCAACAAAAAGAATATTCCATGACCAAACGAATATTCCCCGACAGAAAAGAATATTTTATAACCACTTGCTTATTTTGTAAAATTTGCACATTTCACTCATAACCAAAGTATTATATCAAATTAACTCCTTATTATTTTAGAATAATGAATAGAGGAAAATTTAATTTTATTTATAATAAGTTGGGGTCTTACATTAACGATAAAACTTTCGCCGTTATCTTTATAAAAAGATAATTTTGTCATTTTCTAACTACGACAATACTTCCGTTGTGGGGTCCACCAATGATTGTGTCATCGTACGAATATTCCCTGTTAAAACAAATATTTCCTGACCAATCGAATATCATATAACCACTTGCTTACTTTGCAAAATTTGCAAATATTACCCACAGCTATAACATTATATCAAATCCACACCATAATATTCAAAAATATATTTCGAGAAAAAAAATCTTTATTCATAAAAGTTGAGGTCTTACAACCTCCCCTTCTTATGAAATTTTATCCTTGAAATTAGGGTGCGTACCTGATATGTCGAAGAGGTGAGGATACCTTAATTTTATTTCAGATTCTAACTCCCGCGTCATTTCCTCCACTTCGTGGTTTCTCCATAAAACTTTGAATTGAGGTATAACCTTGGAGCGTAGAATATGATCCTTCTTATCCAAGATTTTAACAAGTACCTCTTCATACGTTAAATCTTCCTCTATCTCGTCTGGTTCTAATTCAATAATGTGGTTTGGGTCTTTCACATATTTACGTAACATAGATATATGGAAAACGTTATGAACACGAGACATACTTGGCGGTAAGGCGAGTCTATAGGCCACAGTTCTTACTCGTTCGAGGATTATAAATGGGCCAATTAATCGAGGATTGAGCTTTCCTCTCTTTCCAAATCTCGTAACTCCTTTCCATGGAGCAACACGTAACAACACATGATCTCCAATATTAAATTCCACGTCCTTTCGATGAAGATCAGCATAACTCTTTTGTCGATCTTGTGAGGTTTTTATTTGTTATCGGATCGTTTGAATCTTTTCCGTAGTCATACGTACCAACTCCACTCCCAACAATGTTGCTTCACCCACCTCATCCCAGCATACTGGAGAACGACACTTTCTTCCATACAACGCCTCAAATGGAGCCGTGCCAATACTTGTTTGATAACTATTGTTGTAGGAAAACTCCACCAATGGTCAGAACTTGTCCCAACTTCCCTTGAAGTCAAGGACACAGAGTCTTAATAAATCTTTAAGAGTTTGAATAGTCCTTTCCGACTGCCCGTCCGTTTGAGGATGATATGTCGAACTAAATCGTAAATTCATGCCCATAGCTTTTTGCAAACTAACCCAAAATCTTGAAGTGAATCTTGGGTCTCGATCAGAAACTATGGATACTGGCATACCATGAAATCTTTCAATCTCGTTTATGTACATACGAGCAAGACGTTCAAGTGTATAAGTTTCTCGTATCGATAAGAAATGAGCAGACTTGATCAATCTATCAACAATGACCCAAATCGCATCTATGCCTTGAGAAACCTTGGGAAGACCAGTAACAAAATTCATGGTAATGTGCTCCCATTTCCATTCTGGAATTTCAAGTGGTTCCAATGGACCTTTTGGCACTTGATGCTACGCCTTGACTTGTTCACAAGTTAGACACCTTGAGATAAACCCCGCTATCTCTCTCTTCATATTACTCCACCAAAATGTATGTCGAAGATCACGATACATTTTGGTACTCCCAGGATGAATTGCAAACGGTGTGTTGTGCGCCTCCATCATGATTTTATACTTCAAGTCAGAATCGTTAGGAACACAAAGTCTGGAGTTGACTCGAAGTATTCCTTCTTCATCGATTCTTGCTTCCAGAATAGCATCTTCTTGCACTTTCTTCCTCATACGCATCAGCTCCAGGTCTGTAGCTTGAGCAGCTTTAACTTTATCAATTAAAGTCGGTTCTACTCGTATATTTGCCATCATCACATGGGCCCTTGGAGTCTTTAACTCTATCTCCATCCTTTTTAAGTCATACAAAATGGGTCTTTGCATTGACAATATCACACTCGTACCCGTATATGATCTTCTACTCAATGCGTCAGCTACCACGTTCGCTTTTCCAGGATGGTATTGGATAGTATGATCGTAATCTTTCAACAGCTCAAGCCATCGTCATTATCGCATGTTGAGTTCCTTTTGAGTGAAGAAATATTTTAGGCTTTTATGATCCGTATAGATCTCCATTTTCTCTCCATATAGGTAATGCCTCCAAATCTTAAGCGCAAAAATGATTGCTGCTAACTCTAGATTATGAGTAGGATAATTCCTCTCATATTCTTTGAGTTGTCACGAGGTATAGGCTATGACTTTCTCATGTTGCATGAGAATACATCCTAACCCTTTGCCTGAAGCATCACTGTAGATGACAAATCCCTCCGAGCCAGATGGTATTGTCAGAATAGGTGCTGAAATGAGTCTCCTTTTGAGTTCTTGAAAACTCTTCTCACATTCCTCGGTCTAACCAAATTTTGTATCTTTTCGAGTCAACTGAGTTAATGGAGTAGAGATTCAAGAAAACCCTTCTACAAATCTCCGATAATAACTAACTAAGCCGAGAAAGCTACGTACTTCGGTCACTGACTTAGGTTGCTCCCAGCTTTGAATTGCTTCAATCTTTGCTGGGTCAAGAGATATTTCATGATTTGATATCACATGCCTAAGGAATGCTACTTCCTCAAGCCAGAACTTGCATTTCTTCAACTTGGCATATAGCTTGTTTTCACGAAGCTTTTGGAGTATCAGCCTCAAGTGTTGCTCATGATCTTCACGACTTTTGGAATATATGAGAATTTCATCAATAAGGACAACCACAAAATGATCCAAATATTCCTTGAATACTCGGTTCATCATGTCCATGAAGGCAGCATGAGCATTAGTCAATCCAAAAGACATGACTAGGAATTCATAATGCCCGTACCGAGTTTTGAAAGCCATCTTTGGAATGTCATCAGTTTTAATCTTCAACTGATGATATCCAGAATGAAGATTGATCTTTGAAAAGAATTTGGCGCCTTACAATTGGTTAAATAGATCATTAATACGTGGTAACGGGTACTTATTTTTGATGGTGACATGATTCAGCTCCCGATAATCAATACAAAGTCGCATACTTCCATCTTTCTTCTCCACAAATAGAACATGAGCACCCCAAGGGATGTACTAGGATGAATAAAACCAATGTCTAACAATTCTTGCAGTTGGGTCTTTAACTCCTGAAGTTCAATAGGAGCCATTCGATATAGGGCTTTGGAAATGGGTTTTGTACCGGATTCAAGGTCAATACAAAATTCAATTTCACGCTCTAGGGGTAGGCCAGGAAGTTCTTCAGGGAATACATTAAGAAATTTATTAACAATAGAAATATCATTCAAATCTGACGTATTTTTATTTAAATCCATGACACGGGCTAACAAAGCTTAACATTCGTTTTTCAATAAACGAATAACTTTATGACTTGATATGATAGTGATTGACTTTAGTGATTTGGTTGCTTGAATTCGTATAATAGGTTGGTTAGGAATATTAAATCCAACAACCTTACGAAAATAATCGATTTTAGCATGATGAGTAGTTAACCAATCAATCCCTAAAATCACATCAAATGCAAGTATTTTCAAAGAGATAAGATCGACAGGTAACGTGCGGTTACCGATTTGAATCAAACAAGACTTATAAACAGTGGATGTAATGAAGGTTTCTCCTAACGGAGTTTCAACAGATAAGTCAAAGTCTAATTTCTCCGAAGTTAAATTTAAACATTAAACGCAAGTAGGAGAAATAAAAGAATGGGTAGAACTGGTGTAAGACCCCAGCTTTTATAAATAAAGATGAATTTTTCTATAAATATTATTTTTGAATATTATGGAATAAATTTGATATAATGTTATAGTTGTGGGTAATATTTATAAATTTTGCAAAGTATGCAAGTTGTTATAAAATATTCGTTTGGTGGGAATATTCTTTTTGTTAGGAATATTCGTAAATGGCTCAATCATTGGTGGACCCCACAACATTATTGTTTGATTGAGAAAACGACAAAAATATTTTTATAAAAATAACTTGGCGGAGGTGTTACCGTTAAAACTGTTGAACTACCCGGTGGTAAAAGTACGATGAATACGCGTGGTTGCATAGTAGCACACTAGATTGATTATTGATGCTTACGTGAGAAGTCACTCATTTATGCTCAATTATTACTCACATAATTCTTTGCATCATATCTCTTATATTATTGATTCAATTATTGTCACAAAGATATCATCTCATATAATATGTTATAGTATTAAATCAATAATTGAGGCGACAAGTTATAAATGATTAATAATTATTGAAAGATTAAATATGTGTTATGATTTGTGGTAAGTTTGATTATTTTATGGGGGGGCTCATATGTCATCATCTAAGAGTCTCTTCATCAATAGTATTTACCTTCGTCAATAGTAATTACCCTTGTGAATAGTATTTACCTTCGTCAATAGTAATTACCCTTGTGAATAGTATTTACCTTCGTCAATAGTAATTACCCTTGTGAATAGTATTTACCTTCACAATAGTAATTATCCTTGTGAATAGTATTTACCTTCACAATAATAATTACCCTTGTGAATAGTATTTACCTTCGTCAATAGTATTTACCTTCGTTAATAGTAATTACCTTTACCAGACGTCGAACCACTTGTCGTTTCACATTACAGGCGTCGAACCACTTGTCGTTTCACATTACAGGCGTCAAACCAATCGTCAAGCCACTTGCCTTTTCACACGGCAGGTGCTAAGCTAGAAATCTTCTATAAATAGAGGCCTAGGGCTTCATTATTTTTCACGAATTCATTCAAGCTATAGAGAGAGAAAGTATAGAGAGAATAAGAGAGAAAGAAGAAGAGTATTTTGTTACTACACTTTTGCAAGATTCAATCTCCTACCAAATGTAAGGGTGTTATTCTTTCTTATTCATGAAGAGAACTGTTGTTATTCCATTGCTTATTATTACATTGGAATAACTTGTGATAAAGTGGTTTACCCTATACTTGGTGACATTCTTCTATTATTCATTGGAACATCCTGTCATGCATGTTTTTACACCGACCGGTTCCGTCTTTATCATTCTGTTGGAACATCACATGCATGTGTTTTTTACAGGACTGGTTCCGCCTCTTTATTATTACTGTGGAACATCCATGCATGTGTTTTACACCGGACTGGTTCCATCTTTATTATTATTCTGTTGAATATCCTATCTCGTGTGTTTTACACCGGATCTGGTTCCATCTTTATTATTCATTGGAACATCCCGCTTGGGTGTGAATTTCACCGACTCGGTTCCGTTATTTATTATTCTGTTGAATAACCTTTTCTGCATGCGGTCTATCGCATGCATGGTGATTTCTTTTGTTATTCCATTCTTTATTATACCCAAATGGGTTAAAACTTTGACTTCTATACTCCATGAAATTAGTAGAATATCCTTGATATTTGCGTTTCATCCAATAGATCTTTTCATGGAAATATTCTTCCGATCATTCTTGAATTTTACTCTACAAAAACAAAGATCATGTTGACAATTTGACGTTAATAATTCTGGATAAAATAATTCTTGAACTTGTTTTATTGAATTCTTATATCATTGTCATCATCCTCATGTTTATATTTTTTGAAAGTCATCTGTGGCTCAGTAGTGCATAGATGGACTTGGTATGATTATGACCGAGACTATTCGGTGTAATCATGGTAGTAATGTTACAAATGATGTGATAAAAAATCCTCGATGGGTAGTAGTGCATTGATGGGCCGATTGTTGGCATGATCATGACCATTAATGAATACACAAATATTCTTGGCCCGTAGTGCATGAATAATTGTGGTCGTGATACTAAAGAATATCCTTGGTAGTAGTGCGGGGGTGATTCGATGATGTGGAATATTTATTAAAGTGAGTCTCAAATTATAACGATGATGAAAAACCTTTTAAAACCTAAAAGATAGTAGACTTTATTTTCTACTTGACTCTTTTAATGGATTGCATATTCATTGCAGATTAAACCGGTTGTCATTGTATTTTATCGGTTTAACATTATTGAAGACTATTGATAATTTATTCGCATTATCTTAGTCATAATATTTCTTCTTGGGCTAGTTGAGCTCACCCTTTCTTTCACCGTTCTCTTGAAATGATAATATAGCCGGGGGACGAGTCGGAAACTAGTGATGGTCCCGAAGATAGCATTAGTAGTCCTCACTATTCTCAGAAAATATAGTGTGATAATAATGTAATGAGGACTTTTTGTTTGAGTTTGTATAATATCTAGTAGATTTATATTTGTATTTAAACTCACGCTTATGTCGTATTATACCACGACGCTTATGTTAATAAGTTGTATTTAAATTACATACCATGTAAGTGGCGACTCAAGATGGGTGATGTATACCTAATTTTGGGGGCGTCACAATTGGTATCGAGCTTAGGGATGTGATCCTGGCTAAGATGTGAGAATAGTACTAGGAGGGAGAGAGGGGAATACCTTCGCTAGCTAGTATGACCTACCTAAGTTTATGTGCTATTTTATTGGTTGGTCGGGAAGATAAGGATAATTTGTTACATGTCAATTAACCTTTTGTTTTGTGGCGATGTCTGAAAATGACATCCGAGAATGTTGAGAATAGCAATGGAGCGCAAAGCGATCGTTGATTCACCACATATCAATAATCAAGATAATGTGCATCGTGAAGGCGACAATCCTCATGCAAACAACAACACCGACCAAATGACAAATGATCAAATGTTCGAGGCTTTATGCAATTTATGCAATGATGAAAGAGAGCGACTCTCGTCCAAAAACGTAGGTGGAAACACGGAAAACTCTCGGTGTCACCGCTAAACAATTTAAGGAGCCGGGACCACCGGAGTTTAAGGGAGAGCCAAAACCACTTCAAGGAGCATGGATAAGTGCAGATTACCAAGATATTTGATGTCTTGGGATGCTCCGAGGAGCAAAGGTTCCCTTCACGCCTTTATGTTGCGGCGGAGGCGGATTCTTGGTGGGAATCGGTAAACGTACTCAACCAAATTTGTCTTGAAGATATCTTGGGAGAAGTTCCAGAGTCGTTCAACGACAAATACTTTCCCGAAAAGTATTCGCCATATGAAGGAGGTGGAGTTTATCAAGTTGGAACAAAACAATATGACCGTGTCGCAATACGAGGCAAAATTTGCGGAGTTATCACGGTTCGTCCCACTTGTGGATAAAGAAGAGAGAATGGCGCGAATGTTTTTAAGAGGTTTGAAGTTTGGAGATACGTCAACATCTTATTTCATAAACCGTGTTTGTATTCGGATGTTGTAAATAGGGCTCGATTAGTGGAGCGCGATAATGAGTCAACGCAACTAAAAGAGAGCGGTAAGCAAAATTATAATACCAAATGAGAATAGTCATCGGGCGGTGACAACAAGCGTGGAGGGAATCAACAGGCCGGATATGGTAACCACTTCGGGTAATCGTCAGGCAAAACAATAAGAATGGACATTTCAAGAAAAGGAGATTCAACAATGATGGAAAGACGTCGCACCAAAGACCCATTGTTAAGGAAGGAGAAAGACCACCTATCATATGCTTCAAATGCGGAGGAGAGGGACACATCGATCAAATCTGCGTCATGCCGTCAAAAGCATGTTATAATTGTGGAAGAGAAGGTCACTTAGCTCGATTTTGTCGTTTCATCAAGACAAATTCAGCTAGGATGGAGGCACCAAAGGCCATCCCGAGAAAAATTCAAAAACCGTTAGTCTGCAAGGAGAGCATTTGTTGTGACCTCCCAAAGAGCAAGGAATCCGAATGAGGTCATCACGGGTAAGCTTATCATAAACTCTAATGAAGTCTATACTTTATTTGATACTGGGTTTCTACCCATTCTTTTATTTCTCCTACTTGCGCTCATCGATTAAATTTGACTCTGGAGAAATTAGACTTTGACTTATCTGTGGAAACTCCGTTGGGAGAAACCTTCATTACATCCACTTTTTATAAGTCTTGTTTGGTTTAAATCGGTACCCTCACATTACACCGTCGATCTTATTTCATTAAAAATACTTGCATTTGACGTGATTCTAGTGGATTGATTGGTTAACTACTTATCATGCAAAAATTGATTGTTTTAAGTAAGGTTGTTAGCTTTCATATTCCTAATCAACCTATTATGCTAATTCAAACGACCAAACCATTAAAATCAATCACGGTCATCTCAAGCCATAAAGCTATCCGTTTATTGAAAAGCGGATGTCAAGCTTTCTTAGCTCATGTCACGATTTAAATAAAAATACGTCGATTTTAAACGATATTCTATTGTTAATAAATTTCTGACGTATTCCCAAAGAACTTCTGGCCTACCCCGGCGCGTGAAATTGAATTTTGTATCGACCTTGAACCCGGTACAAAACCTATTTCCAAAGCCCCATGTCGAATAGCTCTATTGAACTTGAGAGTTAAAGACCCAACTGCAGGAATTGTTAGACATTGGCTTTATTCGTCCCTAGTACTTCTCCTTGGGGTGCTCCTGCTCTATTCGTGAAGAAGAAAGATGGGAGTATGCGACTTTGTATTGATTATCGGGAGTTGAATCACGTCACCATCAAAAATAGGTATCCATTGCCACGTATTGATGACTGTTTGACCCGATTGCAAGGAGCCAAATTCTTTTCAAAGATTGATCTTCGTTAGGATATCACCAATTGAAGATTAGAACCACGACATTCCAAAGACGGCTTTCGAGAACTTCGATGACGGGCATTATGAATTCCTAGTCATGTCCTTTGGATTGACTAATGCTCCTCTTGCCTTCATGGATATGATGAACCGAGTATTCAAGGAATATTTAGATCACTTTGTGGTCGCCTTTATTGATGACATCCTTATTTATTCCAAAAGCCGTGAAGATCATGAGCAACACTTGAGGTCGACACTCCAAAAGCTTCGTGAATATAAGCTTTATGCCAAGTTGAAGAAATGCGAGTTCGGCTTGAAGAAGTAGCATTCCTTGGGCACGTGGTATCAAGTCATGGAATATCCGTTGACCCAAAGAAAGATTGAAGCTATTCAAAGTGGGAACAACCTAAATCGATGATCGAAAGTACGTAGCTTTCTCGGTTTAAATTTGGTTATTATCGGAGATTCGTGGAAGGATTTTCTCGAATCGCTATTCCATTGACTCACGGTGACTTTTGGAAAGATACAAAGTTCGGTTGGAGCGAAGAATGTGAGAAGAGTTTTCAAGAACTCAAGAGGAGACTTATTTCAAAGACTGCTACGACAATACCATCTGGCTCGGAGGGATTTGTCATCTACAGTGATGCTTCGGGCAAAGGGTTGGGATGTGTTCTTATGCAACATGGAAAAGTTATAGCCTATGCCTCGCGACAACTCAAAGAATATGAGAGGAATTATCCTACTCATGATCTAGAGTTGGCAGCTGTTGTCTTTGCACTTAAAATGTGGAGGCATTACTTGTATGGGGAGAAAGTGGAGATCTTTACGGATCATAAAAGCCTCAAATATTTCTTCACTCAAAAGGAACTCAACATGCGACAACGACGTTGGCTTGAACTGTTGAAAGATTATGATCATACCATCCAATACCATCCTGGAAAAGCAAACGTGGTAGCTGACGCATTGAGTAGGAAATCATATGCAAGTACAAGTGCGATATTGTCAACGCAAAGGCCCATTTTGTGTGACTTGCAAAGGATGGAGATAGAATTAAAGACTCCAGGGACGCATGTGATGACAGCGAGTATACGAGTAGAACCGACTTTAATTGATAAAGTTAAAGCTGCTCAAGCTACAGACCTGGAGCTGATGCGTATGAGGAAGAAAGTGCAAGAAGGTGCTATGCCGGAAGCAAGAATCGATGAAGAAGGAATACTTGAGTCAACTCCGGACTTTGTGTTCCTAACGCCCTCGATTTAAAGTATAATATCATGATGGAGGCGCATGACACACCATTTGCAATCCATCTCAGGAGTACCAAAATGTATCATGATATTCGTCATACATTTTGGTGGAGCAATATGAAGAGAGAGATAGCGGCTTTGTTTATCTCAAGGTGTCTAACTTGTCAACGAGTTAAAGCGAGCATCAAGTACCAAAAGGTCCATTGCAACCACTTGAAATTCCGTAATGGAAGTGGGAGCACATTACCATGGATTTCAATTCTGGCCTTCCTAAGGTTTCTCAAGGCATTGATGCGATTTGGGTCATTGTTGATAGATTGACCAAGTCTCGCTCATTTCTTACCGATCGAGAAACTTATACACTTGAACGTCTTGCTCAGTATGTACATAAACGAGATTGTAAGACCGCATGGTATGCCGGTATCCATAGTTTCGATCGAGACCCAAGATTCACTTCACGATTTTGGGTTAGTTTGCAAAAAGCTATGGGCACAGACTTACGATTTAGCTCTCGGCATATCATCCTCGGGATGATTTTATGACAATGGAGAGGACTATTCAAACTCTTGAAGATCTATTAAGACTCTGTGTCCTTGATTTCAAGGGAGTTGGGACAAGTTCTTACCATTGGTGGAGTTTTCCTACAACAACAGCTTATCAAACAAGTATTGGCATGGCTCCATTCAAGCATTGTATGGAAGAAAGTGTCGTTCTCGATTATCTTTGGGATGAGGTGGGTGAAGAAACGTTGTTGGGACCGGAGTTGAGTACGTATGACTACGAAAAAGATTCAAATGATCCGACAACGATATAAAAACCTCACAAAATCGACAAAAGAGTTATCTTTGATCTTCATCGAAAGGGCGTGGAATTGATATAGGAGATCATGTGTTGTTAAGAGTTGCTCCATGGAAAGGAGTTACAAGATTTGGAAGGAGAGGAAAACTTAATCCTCGATTCATCGGTCCATTTTAATCCTCGATCGAGTAGGAACTGTGGCCTATAGACTCGCTTTTACCGCCAAATATGTCTCGTGTTCATAACGTTTTCACATATCTATATTACGTAAATATGTGAAAGACCCGAACCATATTATTGAGTTAGAACCGGACGAAATAGCGGAAGATTTGGACGTATGAAGAGGTTCTGTTCAAATTTTGGATAAGAAAGAACATATTCTACGCTCCAAGGTTATACCTCAAGTCAAAGTTTTATGGAGGAACCACGATGTTGAGGAAATGACTTGGGAGTTAGAATCAAATGAAATCAAGGTATCCTTACCTCTTGACATACCAGTATCGTACCCTAATTTCGAGGCGAAAATTTCATAAGAAGGGAGGTTGTAAGACCCGACTTTTATAAATAAAGATGAATTTTTCTATAAATATTATTTTTGAATATTATGGAATAAATTTGATATAATGTTATAGTTATGGGTAATATTTATAAATTTTGCAAAGTATGCAAGTTGTTATAAAATATTAGTTTGGTCGGGAATATTCTTTTTGTTAGGGAATATTCGTGATAATGGATGGCTCAATCATTGGTGGACCCCCACAACATTATTGTCGGATTGAGAAAACGACAAAAATATTTTTATAAAAATAACTATGGAGGTGTTACTGTTAAAACTGTTGAACTACACCGGTGGTAAAAATACAATGAATACGCTGGCGTGGTTGCATAGTAGCACACGGTATTGATTATTGATGCTTACGTGAGAAGTCACTCAATTTATGCTCAATTATTACTCACGATAATTCTTTGCATCATATCTCTTATATTATTGATTCAATTATTGTCACAGTATCATCTGTATAATATGTTATAGTATTAAATCAATAATTGAGACGACAAGTTATAAATGATTAATAATTATTGAAAGATTAAATATGTGTTATGATTTGTGGTAAGTTTGATTATTTTATGGGGGCTCTATATGTCATCATCTAAGAGTCTCTTCATCAATAGTATTTACCTTCGTCAATAGTAATTACCCTTGTGAATAGTATTTACCTTCGTCAATAGTAATTACCCTTGTGAATAGTATTTACCTTCGTCAATAGTAATTACCCTTGTGAATAGTATTTACCTTCGTCAATAGTAATTATCCTTGTGAATAGTATTTACCTTCGTCAATAGTAATTACCCTTGTGAATAGTATTTACCTTCGTCAATAGTATTTACCTTCGTTAATAGTAATTACCTTTACCGACGTCGAACCACTTGTCGTTTCACATTACAAAAGCGTCCGAACCACTTGTCGTTTCACATTACAGGCGTCAAACCAGTCGTCAAGCCACTTGCCTTTTCACACGGCAGGTGCTAAGCTAGAAATCTTCTATAAATAGAGGCCTAGGGCTTCATTATTTTTCACGAATTCATTCAAGCTATAGAGAGAGAAAGTATAGAGAATAAGAGAGAAAGAAGAAGAGTATTTTTACTACTACTACTTTGCGATATTCAATCTCCTACCAAATGTAAGGGTGTTATTCTTTCTTATTCATGAAGAGAACTTTGTTATTCCATTGCTTATTATTCTCGCTGGAATAACTTTGTATAAGTGGTTTACCCTATACTTGGTGACATTCTTCTATTATTATTTGGAACATCCATGTCATGTGTTTTACACCGGACCTGGTTCCGTCTTTATCATTCTGTTGGAACATCCTGTCTGTGTGTTTTACACCGGACCTGGTTCCGTCTTTATTATTCTGTTGGAACATCCTGTCTGTGTGTTTTACACCGGACCTGGTTCCGTCTTTATTATTCTGTTGGAATATCCTATCTGTGTGTTTTACACCGATCTGGTTCCATCTTTATTATTACCATTGTTGAACATCCTGTTGGTGTGAATTTCACGACACCGGTTCCGTTATTTATTATTCTCATTGGAATAACTCGCTCATGCGGTCTATCGCATGCATGGTGATTTCTTTTGTTATTCCATTCTTTATTATACCCAGTTGGTTAAAACTTTGACTTCTATACTCCATGAAATTAGTAGAATATCCTTGATATTTGCGTTTCATCCAGTATCTTTTCATGGAAATATTCTTCTGATCATTCTTGAATTTTACTCTACAAAACAGTATCATGTTGACAATTTGGACGTTAATAATTCCTGGATAAAATAATTCTTGAACTTGTTTTATTGAATTCTTATATCATTGTCATCATCCTCATGTTTATATTTTTTTGAAAGTCATCTGTGGCCTGTAGTGCATAGATGGACTTGGTATGATTATGACCAGAGACTATTCGGTGTAATCATGACAGTAATGTTACAAATGATGTGATAAAAATCCTCAGTGGCCGTAGTGCATTGATGGACAGTTGTTGGCATGATCATGACCATTAATGAATACACAAATATTCTTGGCCCGTAGTGCATGAATAATTGTGGTCGTGATACTAAAGAATATCCTTGGCCGTAGTGCAGGGGTGATTCGATGATGTGAATATTTATTAAAGTGAGTCTCAATTATAATTGATGATGAAAAACCTTTTAAAACCTAAAAGATAGTAGACTTTATTTTCTACTTGACTCTTTTCATGGATTGCATATTCACTTGCAGATTAAACCGGTTGTCTATTGTATTTTATCGGTTTAACATTATTGAAGACTATTGATAATTTATTCTCGCATTATCTTAGTCATAATATTTCTTCTTGGGCTAGTTGAGCTCACCCTTTCTTTCACCGTTCTCTTGAAAATGATAATATAGCCGGGACGAGTCGGAAACTAGTGATGGTCCTCAAGATAGCATTAGTAGTCCTCACTATTACGTAAAATAGTGTAATAATAATCGTAATGAGGACTTTTGTTTGAGTTTGTATAATATCTAGTAGACGATATTTGTATTTAAACTTACGAGTTTATGTCGTATTGTACACGGCGCTTATGTTAATAAGTTGTATTTAAATTATGTACCATGTAAGTGGCGACTCAAGATGGGTGATGTATACCTAATTTTGGGGGCGTCACAACTGGTATCAAATAAGGTATAGACTTCGCTAGAGTTTATGATTAGCTTTCCCGTGATCACCGCGTTTGGATTCCTCGCTTTTTGGGAGGTTACGACAAACGCTCTCCCTTGAACTACCGGTTTTGTCTTATCTGGGATGCCCTTTGATGCCTCCATCCCAGCTGGACTTGACTTTGGTGCACAAAAAAATCGGGCTAGGTGACCTTCTCTTCCATAATTATAACATGCTTTGGATCGTGCATCACACGCTTTGACCGATATGTCCTCCCTCCGCATTTGAAGCATACAATCGGTGGTCATTCTCCTTCCTTGAAAACGGGTGCTGGTGCTGCTGTCTTTCCATCGTTGTTGAACCTTCTCTTCTTGAAATTTCCACTTCTATTGTCTTGTCCATGATTACCACTGAAGTGGTTACCATTTCTGGCATGTTGATTCCCTCCACGTTTGTTGTCACCGCTTCGATGACTGCTACCACTGGTAGTATCGCTTTGCCTGCTGCTATCTCTTGGTTGGGTTGACTCATTATCACGCTCTAATAACTGAGCCCACTAAAAACACAGTTTGTGAGAAATGAGGTATTGACGTATCTCGGGTTTCAAACCTCTTAGAAACATCCGCGTCATTTTTTCCTCATTATCAACCAAGTGGGACGCAAACCGGGATAACTCGGCAAACTTAGCTTCGTACTGTGACACAGTCATAATGTTTTGCTCCAGCTTGATAAACTCTACCTCCTTCATGTGACGAATACTTTCGGGAAAGTACTTGTCGTTGAACAGTTGTTGGAACTTCTCCCAAGATATCTTCAGTGCGGCAGGTTGAGTACGCTTTACAGATTCCCACTAGTAATCTGCCTCTGCTCGCAACATGAAGGTGGCAAAGGGAACCTTCTACTCCTCGGAGCATCCTAAGACATCAAATATCTTGGTTATCTCCTTTATCCACGTCTCTGCCTTAAGTGGTTTTGGCTCTCCAAAAAACTCTGGTGGTCCCAGCTCCTTGAACTGTTTAGCGGTGACCGTTCGAGTGTTGCATGTGTTTTTGCCTGCATTTTGAACAAGAGTCTCTCTCGCCTGATGTTGTATGAATTGCATAAAGCCTTTGAACATCCCATCATTCATCATTTGGTCGGTGTTGTTGTTTACCTGAGGATTATTGCCTTCCTGATGCAAATTATCCTGGGTATTGATCGTTGGTGACTCAACAGTCTCATGTGCTTCATTGCTTATCTCAACATTTTTGGATGCCATTTTCAAATACTGCCATAAAACAAGGGTTAATTGACATGTCACATGACCAATTAAATACCAAATAAACTTAGGTAGGTCATACTAGCGAAGGAATTCCCCGTCTTTACCCTCCTAGTTCTTGTCTCACATCTCAGCCACAGATCATATCCCTAAGCTTTGATACCAACTGTGACGCCCCCAAAATAGGTATACATCACCCATCTTGAGTCGCCAAATACATGGTACAAAATTTAAATACAACTTAATTATACAACTGTCGTGTAAAATATGACAAAACATAATCTGAGAGTTTTAAAACGAATATTGTCATCTAGACAATATCCACACTCAATGGAGTCCTTATTACATTTATTATCACACTATTTAATGGAATAGTGAGGTCTACTAATGCTATCATCTGGACCGTCACTCCGTTCCTCGACTAGTCCCAACTATATTCTCATTTCCCGAAAAGAACAATGAAAGCAAAGGGTGAGCTCAACTAGCCCAGTAAGAAATATTATGACTAAGATAATGCAGAATAAGTTATCGTTAGCCTTCAACAATGTTAAACTGATAGAATATGATAGACAATAAGTTTAACTGCAGCGGAATAAGCAATCCATTAGAAGAGTCAAGTAGAGCACGATATCTACTATCTTCTATGATTTAAAAAGATTTTCATCAACTTTATCGCTGAGACTCAGCTTAATAAATAAACCACATCATCGAATCATCCCTGCACCATGGCCAAGGATATTCATGTAATCATCAATGGTCATGACTATATCGAATAATCCCTGGTCATAATCATACCAATAACTATCCATCAATGAACTACAGGCAAATGAGGACTTTTACCACATCATTTGTAATATTACGGGTCATAATTATTCTGAATGATCCGTGGTCATAATCATACCAATCAACAGTTCATCTATGCACGTAAGCCAAAGATGACTTTCATTACAATATAAGCATGAGGATGATGACAATGATATAAGAATTCAATTAAATGAAACAAAGGGTAAATTTTTAAAGATTTATGATTTAATTTATCCAGAATTCAATAATGTTCAAATTGCCAACATGATACTGCTTTGTGGAGTAAAATTCAACAATGATATTGTATCAAAAATGATTTGGACCGAAAAGAAATCAATTTTTATCATGAATAGTACTTTGGGTGAATAGTACCTGGGTGAATAGTACCCCATGAATAGTACTTCGCGAATAGTACCCCGTAAATAGTACTTTATGAATAGTACTCATGAATAGTACCACATGAATAGTAATTTATAAATAGTGCTTTGTGAATAGTACTCATGAATAGTACCATATAAATGAATAGTACTCATGGACAATACTCCGACATGAAAAGCATAAAATTTAACAAGAATGTGCAGAAAATATCCTTGTGAAACGATACTAGATGAAGCACAAATTTCAAGGATATTCTACTAATTTCACGAAGTATAGAAGCAATACTTTAACAAGATGAGGGTATAATTAGGAATATGCGACAAAATAATATTACTCAGATACTACAGAATATGGAAGAAAATATTATTCCTATGAATACTGAACAAAATAATATCCCTTACCTCAGAAAAAGACTGGATACTGGAATAGTGAGGTAGCAGACTTCTCTTCTTCTTTCTCTCTATAGCTTATCTCTCTATAATTGCTCTTGTGAGTCTTAGTGAATTGATGAGAATGAAAGAAGAATGAGCTTCTATTTATAGGAAATTATAGTTCGGATAATTGCACGTTTTGGGGCTCAAAATATTACAGTGTAAAACCTTCAAATTTTTCTTCATTTTTAATTTAGTCTTGCAAGTATTATCAAACTTGCACCACCTCCCCTAATAGTACATCATGTGAATCAATAGTTCTATACATGTAAAAAAAAATAATTACAGTATAGTACTTTCATCTATACCTCCATTTTTAATTTAGTCATGCAAGTATTATCAATCTTACACCACCTCCCCTAATAGTACATGCATGTGAATCAATAGTACACACATGTGAAATCATAGTTATAAGCATGTGAATTAATAGCAATTAATTGCTCATTTATCCGATTAATTACCCGATTGGTCAATATAACTTCCAGACATCAATTATTATCGAAATAAATGTCGATTTCCACTAACACTAATAATCCCAACACAATGGAACTATCAACTTCATCTTTAATCAACACAAAATTATTTATAATTAATATTATAACTCACAATATTTAACAACCAGGTCGTTCCCAGGAAAGAGGGAGCTTTCCGATAAAGATTTCTCCTTATTGGCGCGCAATTAGGTGACCAAACCTCTCCTTGAAAAAACTTCTAGACATTGTTAATATTGCAAATAATAATATGAATAACTTTGTCGTCTCAATTATTGATTTAATAATATAAAATATTATGTAGATGATATTGTGATAATAATAGAATCAATAATATGAGAGATATGATACAGCAATTATTGTAGCAATAATTGAGTATAACTGAGTGACTTCTCACATAAGCATCAATAATTAATACCGTGTGCTAGTATGCAACCACGCGTATTACTTTTGCGACGCCCCCAAAATAGGTATACATCACCCATTCTGAATCACCAGATATCACACTACAAAAATCAAATACAAACTTAATTTATACAACTGTTGAACTATCGTGCAAAATACGACAACACATAAGCTGTGAGTTTTAATACAATATTGTCTCGAAGACAGTATCCAAACTCAAATTATTACAATGCCATATAAAATACAACAAGAAAATATTTCAAGACCCCAAAGAAGAACGAGAAGATTACTATCCTGTTCATTCTAATGAGGTGCACTTTTGACGCTTTCAAAGTCGAGTTCTCATCACCCTATTGTTGTTCACCAAAATCAATTATTAAATGACATATAACATATGACACACACATCTTAGGTCCTCAATACAATTATATATTGCATGTCATGCCGTTTTATAATGTATTGAGAAACTTCGACAGTCTCGGACCATCACACTATTTCCCTGTTATCCCCGCTCGACCTAGCTACACTCTTATTACTTGAAAGGAATTGTGAAGCAAAAGGGTGAGCACAAATAGCCTAGTAAAGAATATTATGGCTAAGATAATTAATTTATCAATAGCCTTCATCAGAATAAATTAAAGATTTAGAACATATGGTAGATAATAAAAGTTTTCAACCATAATTGCAGCAGAATCAACAATCCATTAGAAGAGTCAAGTAGAACATAATGTCTATTATTTCCTCCAAATTAAAAGTCCATTGTTAATATTTCATTCCTGTAATACTCATCAACAGTTCTTTGTTGTACCCAAGATAAAGAGAACTTTGATCACCTGTCTTCACCTGAACTACTAAAGATTATAATTAAGTTCACAATTCATATTTATAATCATGTAAATCAACAGTTTCTCCTTGCCATAAAGGCTTAATAAAACGTTACTCAATATCCTTACCCCAAAGGCTAAAGATATTCAAATGTAATAACAATGATCATACCAATCAGTTGTCTATCTTTGCACAACGGGCCAAAGATATTCAACTTTAAAACTAATGGTCATGATCATACAAATCAATTGTTTGCCAGTGTACTACGGCCAGAGACATACAACTGTTAACTAATGGTCATGATCCTTCCAATCACATCATCGAATTATCCATGCACTACGGGCCAAGGATATTTGTTAGTATCAACAGTGGTCATGATCATGTCATACACCTGTCCATCTTTGCACTACGGTCCAAAGCTATCAATCAATAGTTCGTCTTTGCATGTAAGCCAAAGATATACAACTGTAAAACCAATGATCAATAGTTCATCTTTGCACGTAAGCCAAAGATATACAACTGTAAAATCAATAATAAACAGTCCATCTTTGCACTACGGGCCAAAGATGACTTTCATCACAATATAAGAATGAGGATGATGACAATGATATAAGCATCAATCAAATGAAATCAAGGATAAATTTTAAAGACTTTAAATTTATCCAGAGTTTAAAAATATCCAAATTGTCAACATGATACTGCTTTGTGGAGTAAAATTCAAGAATAATATTCATGTATCAAAAATAATTTGGACAGAAAAGAAATATATTTTTCGGGTGAATATTACCCCATGAATAATGCCCTATGAATAGTACTTCAGGAATAGTACTTGGTGAATTGTACCCCAGCATGAAAAGTTCCCCGAATACCGAGTGAATAATACTAGAGTGAATAGTAATCGGGTGAATAGTAACTCTTAAATAGTAACTTGTGAATAGTACTCTGGCACGAAAAGGGCCTCGAATACCCGAGTGAATAATACTAGAGTGAATAGTAACCAGCTAGAATAGTAACCCGTGAATAGTAACTCATAAAAGAAAAATATCAAAGAAAATGATATTCTATGACGAGTACAAAAGAAATGATATCTCATACGAGTATAATAGAATATACGAAATTGTAAGTGGATTTTCACCCGCCATGCGGTAATCCACGTAGACAGATCATTTCCACAATTTAATAAAGAATGAATATGAAGGGTCATTCACCATGCATGCGATAGTCCGCGTAGATAGGTTATTCCAACAGAATAATAAAGAATGGAAAAACAGAAGAATTTCACCATGCATGCGGTAGTTCGCGTAGACAGGTTATTCCAACAAAATAATAAAGAATGGAGTAACAACCCTTACAAGTATTGAAAGAAAATAACTCTCTTCATGAATACGAAAGAAATAAAACCCCTTATGACTGTTGAACGAAAATAATATTCATACGAATATTGAACGAAGATGATATTCCTTACGAATATTGAACTAAAATAGTATTCATACGAATACGAAAAATAATATCTCTTCAGAATATGAAATAAATAATATCCCTTACCTCAGAAGAAGACTGAATACTGGAATAGTGAAGTAGCCGACTTTTCTTCTTCTCTCTCTATAACTTCTCTCTCTATAGCTTTTCTCTCTATAATTGCTCTTGTGAGTCTTAGTGAATTGGTGAGAATGAAGGAACAATGAGCTTCTATTTATAGGAAAATATAGTTTTGATAATTGCACGTTTTGGGGCTCGAAATATTACAGTATAATACCTTCATCTTTTCCTTTATTTTTAATTTAGTCCTGCAAGTATTATCAAACTTGCACCCCCTCCCTTAATAGTATATCATGTAAATTAATAGTACATTCATGTGAATCAATAGTTCTATACATGTGAAAAAATAATTACACTATAATACCTTCATCTATACCTCCATTTTTAATTTAGTCATGCAAGTATTATCAATCTTGCACCACCTCCCCTAATAGTACATACATGTGAATCAATAGTACACACATGTGAACACATAGTTATAAGCATGTGAATTAATAGCAATTAATTGCTCATTTATCCGATTAATTACCCATTGGTCAATATAACTTCCAAACATTAATTATTATCGAAATAAATGTTGATTTCCACTAACACTAATAATCCCAACACAATGGAACTATCAATTTCATCTTTAATCAACACGAACTTATTCATCATTAATATTATAACTCACAATATTTAACAACCAGGTCGTTCCTAGGAAAGAGGGGCTTTCGATAAGGATTTCTCCTTATTGGCGGCCAAGTAATTAGGTGACCAGGACACATGGCGCCCCCAAAATAGGTATACATCACCTATTCCGAGTTGTCAATACATGATACGTAAACAACTACAACTTTATTATTACAACCAGTAAAAGCTGTGAGTTTGAATACAAATATTATCTTCTAGACAATATCTATACTCAAATAAATCCTCATCACATTTATTGATACATTATTTTACAAAAATGGTGAGGACTACTAAACAATTCTTTCTAAAACCTTCATTCCATACCCCCACTCGTACTCGCTATATTCTCGCCTCCTGAGAAGAAAAATGGAACAAAAAGGAAAAGGGTGAGCTCAACTAGCCCAGTAAAGAATATTATGACTAAGATAATATACAAAAAATTACCGTTAGTCTTCAACGGGGAAAAATCTAATAGAATACAATAGACAACAAATTTTAAATCAATATTCGCAGCTTGAAATAATAATTCATTAGAAGAGTTAAGTAGAGAATTGAAACTACTATCTTCTATGTATGAATTTAAAAGTTCATCGCTCTATCTTTTATCCTCAGAACATCAATCAATATACATCCGAATCAAATATTCATCTTTGCACTATAGGCCAAAGATATTCATCGATTAGTCATGTTCATCTAAACACTGCTCATCTTTGCACTACTACCAAAGATATTCTTCAAAATCATTCATCTTTGCACTACTGAGCCAAAGATATTCCATAATATCATCATTTAAGACCGAAAATGATGAAAAATATTTTAAAGAAACGAATCCAGTGAAACAAAATGACAAGGATTAAGGATTAAGGATTCGTACTTTGTTTTATCCACGTCCAAAAATACCTCAAAAATAATCACAGTGGTGTAAAATTCAAGAATGATCAAAACATGGATACAATCAAAGCTAGTATCCAGAATAGATATTTTGGACAAAAAGAAGAAATTTTATTTTTCTATGAATAGTGCAGAGTATCGTGAATAGTGCCGATATCGTGAATAGTAACTCAAACACCAAAAGATAGAAATTCCACAAAATATCTTCACGCTTCATGAATAGTACTCGTGAATAGTAACTCGTGAATAGTAACTCATGAATAGTAACTCGTGAATAGTAACTCATGAATAGTAACCCCGACATGAAAAAGTTCCAAATTTGATAAAAAATTCCAACCAATATTTCAGCATAATGATATTGAAGAAATAATATCATTTGAGAAGAAAATAACATCCCTTACCTCGAAAGATCAGTACTTCTAGCTGAAACACCGGATATAGGCTATGACTTGGACTTGCACCGTATAGCAATACTCAAAGTATACTCAAAATACTCACAAGAATACGCTCGATAATATAGAGAGAGAAAACTTCAATTTCTGGTGTGATTTTCAATTCTAAGCTAAGCACCCTATATATAGGAAATTGCTTAGAACACCAAAGCAGAAAATTTAATAAATTAATAATATAATTATATAAATTTTCTACACATGCCTAGAATCTGATTTCAGCCATCAAACACATGCCACATTCTAGAAAAAGTAAGAAAAAACGTTTTTCTAATTTTAAATATTTTAAACTTCCAAAATCAATTATTTGAGCTTGAACTTCAATAATTCATAATAAATAGCCCTTTCATCAGAAAATTCGAATCTCGCGAGTTTTTATAGGAAATTCAATTCTCTACAACTTTACAGAAGAAAGTTTTTCTAAATTCCAAATAGAAATTGACCGAAATCCACAAACGGACGATTTTACAGGCTATAATCAAATTTCAGTCAATAAATGGGGTCCACCGACATGTTTAACATGTTTTAAACATTTATTGCAACAAAATACTCTTCCTCCTCGTATACTCATATATCCCACATTCGTTGTAAAAATATCACCATTATTATATTATTAACATATAATAATATATTTAAATGAATTATTTTATCGTAAAAGATAAAATTTCAATTTTTAACAATTGTCACAATAAAAATTTTCTCCATCTATATCCACATAAAATCAATATTTTTCTCATCATATGAATCAATAATTAATTATTCACAAATAATATTACGAATCACAATATCGATGACCGGCGGTTCTCAGGAAAGAGGGGCTTTCCAATAAGAATTTCTTCTTCTTGGCAAGCAATTAGGTGACCAAACCTCTCCTTAGATGAACTTTCTAGACATTGCCAATAATGTTATCTAATAATATTATTCGGATAATATGAATTATTGCTTCGATAATGAAAAATCTTGTGTAATGATAATTATTGAAACAACAAAGAATATAAAATATCAACACAAAGAATTATTAACTCGGTAAAAATCTTGAATAATTCATAAACCATTATTGAGTAGTGCCTTCTTACGTAAGAATCAATAATTGGTGCAATACCGTGTCTACACTCGTGTTTTTAACCACCGGGTATTTTAACAATATTAATTGGTAATAATTACGCCTGCTATTTTTAAACAACTTATATTTGTCGTTTTCTTCATCCAATCGCTTTCAGTTATGGGGCCCACACATGGTCGCTACCGTCGCATGCGAATATTCCCCGACGATACAAATATTCCACGACCAAACAAATATTCCCCAACAACAATGAATATTTTATAACCACTTGCTTATTTTGAAATATTTACAGTATCTTACCCTAACTATCCACATTAATCAAATCAACCCTTACTATTTCAAAATAATAAATAGAAAATTAAATTTCATTAATAATAAGTTGGGGTCTTACAACCTCCCTCCTTATGAAATTTCGTCCTCGAAATTGGCGTACGTTCACAGTGTTTTTCAAAAGGTGAGGATACCTCGCTTTCATTTCCGTTTCCAATTCCTGGTAATTTCCTCTATAGCATGATTCCTCCACAAAACTTTAACTTGTGGTATGACCTTTCTTGCGTGGGACATGCTCCTTCCTATCCAAGATCTTGACAGTACCTCCTCATACGTTAAGTCTTGGCTATCTCGTCCGGTTCTAACTCTATAACGTGGTTCGGGTCTTTCACATATTTACTGAAATGAGATATGTGAAACACATTATGAACACGAGACATACTTCGGAGGTAACGCGAGTCTATAGGCTACATTTCCTACTCCTATCAAGAATTTGAAATGGACCAATAAATCGTGGATTGAGCTTTCCTCTCTTCCCAAATCTTGAAACTCCCTTCCATGGAGCAACTCGCAACAATACATGATCCCCTACACTAAATTCCACGTACTTTCGATGAAGATCCGCATAACTCTTTTGTCGATCTTGTGCCGCTTTGTATCGTTGTCGAATCATTTGGATCTTTTTAGTAGTCATACGTACTTAACTTCTGGGTCCTACCAATGTTGTTTCTCCCACCGTCCCCAACATATCTTTGAGAGTGACACTTTCGTCCATATAATGCTTTAAATGGAGCCACACCTATACTTGCACGATAAGCTTGTTGTTGTAGGAGAATTCTACCAATGGTAAATACTTATCCCAACCGCCTTGAAGTCTAGGACACGAGTCTTAATAAATCTTCAAGAGTTTGAATAGTCCTTCGATTGTCCGTCTGCTTTGAGGATGGTATGCGAATCAATCGTAAATCCGTGCCCATAGCTTTTTGCAAGCTAACCCAAAATCTTGAAGAGAATCTTGGGTCACGATCCAAAACTATGGATACTGGGCATGCCATGCAACCTCACAATCTCATTCACGTCATATACTAGCAAGACGTTCAAGTGAATAAGTCTCCCGTATCGGCAAGAAATGAGCAGACTTGGTTAATCTATCAACAATAACCCAAATAGCATTGATGCCTTGAGAAACCGTAGGAAGACCCGTAACGAAATCCATGGTAATATGTTCCCACTTTTATTTCGGAATCTCAAGTGGTTGCAATGGACCCTTAGGTACTAGATGCTCCGCTTTTACACGTTGACAAGTTAAACACATCGAGATAAACTTTGCAATCTCTCTCTTCATATTGTTCCACCAAAATGTATGTCGAAGATCACGATACATTTTAGTACTTCCAGGATGGATTGCAAATGGTGTATTGTGTGCCTCCATCATAATCTTGTACTTCAAATCAGAGTCGTTAGGAACACAAAGTCTAGAGTGGACTCGAAGTATTCCTTCTTCATCAATTCTCGCTTAGAATAACTCCTTCTTGTACTTTCTTCTTCATACGCATCATTTCCCGGTCGATGGCTTGAACAACCTTAACTTTTTCTATTAAAGTTGGCTCTATCGTATACTTGACATCATCGCTTTTCGTTCCTCGCATATGATCTTCTACTCAACGCGTCAACTACCACGTTCACTTTTCCGGGATGGTATTGAATAGTGTGGTCGTAGTCTTTCAATAGCTCGAGCCAACGTCATTGCCGCGTGTTGAGTTCTTTTTTTCGATGAAGAAATATTTAAGGCTTTTATGGTCCGAATATATCTCCACTTTCTCCCCATATAGATAGTGCCTCCATATCTTTAAGCGCTTGAACAATCACTGCTAACTCTCTAGATCATGAGTAGGATAATTCCTCTCATACTCTTTAAGTTGTCACGAGGCATAGGCTATGACTTTCCCACGTTGCATGAGAACACATCCTAACCCTTTGCACAAAGTATCATCAGAGATAACAAATCCATCCGAACCAGATGGTATTGTTAGAACAGTCTTAAAATAAGTCTCCTCTTAAGCTCTTGAAAACTTTTCTCGCATTCTTCGCTCCAAACGAATTTTGTATCCTTCCGAGTTAGGCTGAGTTAATGGAGTAGCGATTCGAGAAAACCCTTCCACGAATCTCCGATAATAACCAAATAAGCCCAAAAACTTCAGACTTGATCACCGACTTGGTTGCTCCCAACTTTGTATTGCTTCATCTTCTTCGCCGGATCAACAGATACTCCATGTTTCGACACCACGTGCCCAAGGAATGCTACTTCCTCAAGCCGAACTCGCATTTCTTCAATTTGGCATATAGTTTGTTTTCACGAAGCCTTTGGAGTACCAAATTTCAAATGGTGCTCATGATCTTCACGACTTTTGGAATATATAAGGATGTCATCAATAAAGACAACAACAAACCGATCCAAATATTCCTTGAATACTCGGTTCATCATATCCATGAAAGTCAAGGGAGCATTAGTCATCCGAAAGACATGACTAAGAATTCATAATGCCCGTCTGCGAGTTCTAAAGGCGGTCTTTGGAATATCCTCGGTTCTAATCTTCACCGATGATATCCGAATCGAAGATCGATTTTTGAAAAGAATTGTGCCCCTTGCAACTGGTCAAACAAGTCATCAATACGAGGTAGAGGATACCTATTCTTGATGGTGACATGGTTCAATTCCCGATAGTCAATACAAAGTCACATACTCCCGTCTTTCTTCTTTACGAATAAAACAGGAGCACCCCAAGGAGATGTACTAGGACGAATGAAACCAATGTCCAATAATTCCTGTAGTTGGACCTTTAACTCCTGAAGTTCAATAGGAGCCATTCGATATGGGGTTTTAGAAATGGGCTTCGTGCGTGTTCAAGATCAATAAAGAATTCAACTTCACGTTACGGGGTAGAGCCAGGAAGTTCTTCAGAAATCGTCGGAAAGTCAATAACAACAGAATATTATTCAAATTTGACGTGTCTTTATTCAAATCCATAATATGGGCTAAGAAAGCTTGACATCCGTTTTTTCAATAAACGAATAGCTTTATGATTAGATATGACAAAGTTGATTGATTTTAATGGTTTAGTTGCTTGAATTAAATAACAACGTTGGTTAGGAATATGAAAACTAACAACCTTACGAAAACAATCAATTTTGGCATGATGAGTAGTTAACCAATCAATCCCTAAAATCACATCAAAAGCAAGTATCTTTAAAGAGATAAGGTCAATAGGTAAGGTGATGGTGCCAACTTGAATCAAACAAGATTTATAAATAGTGGATGTGATGAAAGTTTCTCCTAACGGAGTTTCCACAGATAGGTCAAAGTCTAATTTCTCCGGAGTCAAGTTTAAACGTTGAGCACAAGTAGGAGAGATAAATGAATGGGTAGCACCAATGATCAAGTAAGGTATAAACTTCAAGAATTTATAAATAGCTTACCCGTGATCACCTCGTTTGGGTTCCTCGCATTATGACCAATCACAACAAACGCTCTTCCGGAATCGTTGACTTTGACTTTTCCGGAACGATCTTTTGAGTCACCGTCCCCATTGAACTAGGTTTCTCTACCGTATAATCTCGAAGCGATATGTCCTTCTTTTCCACAATTATAGCATACCTTGAATCTGTTGTGGGCGGTTTGGTGATATGTCCCTCTTTTCCGCATTTGTAGCATATATGACCGGTGGTTGTTCTCCTCCCTTAGAACCGATTCTTTCATTTAAGACCGCCGCCTTCACATGGTCATTGTTAAATCTCCTCTTTTAAAATCTCCTCCCGACTCGCTTCTTCTATTTTCATGGCCATGATTACCACCAGAGTGGTTACCATTTTTGTCCGTCTGCTTTTTCTCCGTTGGTTATCATTATTACATTGTTGATCAAGTATCTCTCGTACGATCCTCGGTTATGGTCCCTCGATTGGCCAGTACTCGTTATCTCGCTCTAATAATTGAGCCCTGCTTACAACATCTGAATAGAGAAAAATTTATGAGAAATGAGATATTGTGCGTATCTTGGGTTTCAAACCTCTCAAAAACATCCGCCGTCATACGTTCCTCATTCTCCACCAAATGAGGTGCAAACCTCGGATAACTCTGCAAACTTTGCCTCGTCTTCGAGACACCATCATGTTGTTTTGTTCTAATCGATGAACTCCACTTCCTTCATATATATGAACACTTTCGTGAAAGTATTTGTCATTAAATAATTTCTGAAATGTCTCCCAAGACATCTTTGAGTCTTGGCCGGATGGAGTACGCTTCACGAGACTCCCACCAAGAGATCCGCCTCGCCACTGGAACATAAAGGTGGCGAATGGAACCTTCTGTTCTTACATGCATCCCAAGACATCGAATATCTTGGTAATTTGCTTGACCCATGTTTCCGCCATGATCGGATCTGGCTTTCCCTTAAATTCTGGTGGTCCCAACTCTTTGAACTCGCTTGCATTTGTGACAACCCGTGAATTGCTATCATTTCCTCCTGTATTTTGAATACGAGTCTCCTCGTCTCGATTTTGCATGAATCGCAAAAACTTCTAAACATCCCCTCGTTCATCATCTCTTTCGGTGGTGTTGTTCACGGAGGAACATTGCTAACTTTGTTGCACGTTCTCCTCGTTGGTGAGTACAAAGCGTCTCCACGGGTCTCATTTCCATTGTTAATATTCTCGATTGACATTCTCAAATCTTTATCGCCAAAACAAGGGTTAATTAAGGAAATCAATATATCACATAATATCCTTATATAACGACCAACAAAAAAATATACTTAGGTAGGACACACTAGCAAAGGATTTACTCGTATCTCCCCTCCTAGTTCTATTCCCCGATCTCCGCCAGAGATCATATCCCTAAGCTCGATACCAACCGTGGCGCCCCCAAAATAGGTATACATCACTTATTCTGAGTTGTCAATACATGGTACGAAATAACTACAACTTTATTATTACAATCAGTAAAGCGTGAGTTTGAATACAAATATTATCTTCTAGACAATATCTATACTCAAATAAATCCTCATCACATTTATTGATACATTATTTTACAAAATGGTGAGGACTACTAAACAATTCTTTCTAAAACCTTCATTCCATACCCCAGGCTAAGTACTTCGCTATATTCTCGCCTCTCACGAAGAAAAAAAATGGAACAAAAAGGAAAAGGGTGAGCTCAACTAGCCCGATAAAGAATATTATGACTAAGATAATATACAACAAATTACCGTTAGTCTTCAACAGGAAAAATCTAATAGAATACAATAGACAATAAATTTTAAATCAATATTCGCAATGAAATAATAATTCATTAGAAGAGTTAAGTAGAGAATGCAAACTACTATCTTCTATGTATGAATTTAAAAGTTCATCGCTCATCTTTTATCCTGTAACATCAATCAATATACATCCGAATCAAATATTCATCTTTTACTCTGAACGAAGATATTCATCGATTAGTCATGTTCATCTAAACACTGCTTCATCTTTGCACTACTGACAAAGATATTCTTCAAAATCATTCATCTTTTGCACTCTGAGCCAAAGATATTCCATAATATCATCATTTAAGACCAAGATGATGAAAATATTTTTAAAGAAACGAATCCAATGAAACAAAATAACAAGGATTAAGGATTAAGGATTCGTACTTTGTTTTATCCACGTCCAAAAATACCTCAAAAATAATCACAAGTGGTGTAAAATTCAAGAATGATCAAAACATGGATACAATCAAAGCTAGTATCCGAATAGATATTTTGGAAAAAGAAGAAATTTTATTTTTCTATGAATAATGTGTCGATATCGTGAATAGTCCGTGATATCGTGAATAAGAACTCAGACACCAAAAGATAGAAATTCCATAAAAACATCTTCACGCTTCATTTATAGTACTCGTGAATAGTAACTCGTGAATAGTAACTCATGAATAGTAACTCGTGAATAGTAACTCATGAATAGTAACCCCGATATGAAAAAAGTTCCAAATTTGATAAAAATTCCAACCAATATTTCAAAGATAATGATATTGAAGAAATAATATCATTTGAGAAGAAAATAACATCCCTTACCTCGAAAGATTAGTACTTCTAGCTGAAACACCGGATATAGGCTATGACTTGGACTTGCACCGTATAGCAATACTCAAAGTATACTCAAAACACTCACAAGAATACGCTCGATAATATAGAGAGAGAAAACTTCAGTTTCTGGTGTGATTTTCAATTCTAACCTAAGCACCCTATTTATAGAAATTTGCTTAGAACACCAAAGCGAAAATTTAATAAATTAATAATATAATTATATAAATTTTCTACACATGCCTAGAATCTGATTTCACCCATCAAACACATGCCACATTCTAGAAAAAGTAAGAAAAAAGCGTTTTCTAATTTTAAATATTTTAAACTTCCAAAATCAATTATTTTGAGCTTGAACTTCAATAATTCATAATAAATAGCCCTTTCATCGTAAAATTTGAATCTCGCAAATTTCTATAGGAAATTCAATTCTCTACAACTTTGCGAAAGAAAGTTTTTCCAAATTCCAAATAGAAATTGACCAAATCCACAAACCAAGGCGATTTTACGGTTATAATCAAATTTCATCCAATAAATGGGGTCCACCGACATGTTTAACATGTTTTAAACATTTATTGCAACAAAATACTCTTCCTCCTCGTATACTCATATATCCCACATTCGTTGTAAAAATATCACCATTATTATATTATTAACATATAATAATATATTTAAATGAATTATTTTATCGAGAAAAGATAAAATTTCAATTTTCAACAATTGTCACAATAAAATTTTCTCCATCTATATCCACATAAAATCAATATTTTTCATCATATGAATCAATAATTAATTATTCACAAATAATATTACGAAATCACAATATCGACAACCAGCGGTTCCAGAGAGAGAGGGCTTTCCAATAAGAATTTCTTCTTCTTGGCCCTTGATTAGGTGACCAAACCTCTCCTTAGATGTAACTTTCTAGACATTGCCAATAATGTTATCTAATAATATTATTCGGATAATATGAATTATTGCTTCGATAATGAAAAATACTTGTGTAATGACAATTATTGAAACAACAAAGAATATAAAATATCAACGCAATTTATTAACTCAATAAAATATTTGAATAAAGAATTATCAGTAACCATTATTGAGTAGTGTCTTCTTCACGTAAGAATCAATAATTGGTGCAATACCGTGCTACTTGTGTTTTAACCACCGGTATATTTTAACAAGATAATCTGTAATAATTACGCTGTAATTATTTTTAAACAACTTATATTTGTCGTTTTCTTCATCCAATCGCTTTCCGTTATTGGGCCCACACATGGTTTCTTGTGCGTCGTGCATTAATATTCCCAAACATTTAATATTCCACGACCAAACGAATATTCCCAATAACAATGAATATTTTATAACCACTTGCTTATTTTGAAATATTTATGTATCTTACCCTAACTATCCACATTAATCAAATCAACCCTTACTATTTCAAAATAATAAATAGAGAAAATTAAATTTCATTAATAATAAGTTGGGGTCTTACAACCTCCCTCCTTATGAAATTTAGCGTCCTCGAAATTGACGTGACGTACCTAGTGTTTGAAAAGGTGAGGATACCTCGCTTTCATTTCGCTTTCCAATTCCCGTGTCATTTCCTCTATAGCATGATTCCTCCATAAAACTTTAACTTGTGGTATGACCTTTGCGCGTAGGACATGCTCCTTCCTATCCAAGATCTTGACAGGTACCTCCTCATACGTTAAGTCTTCGGCTATCTCGTCCGGTTCTAACTCTATAACGTGGTTTGGGTCTTTCACATATTTACGAAGTACAGATATGTGAAACACATTATGAACACGAGACATACTCGGAGGTAACGCGAGTCTATAGGCTACATTTCCTACTCGGTCAAGAATTTGAAATGGACCAATAAATCGTGGATTGAGCTTTCCTCTCTTCCCAAATCTTGTAACTCCCTTCCATGGAGCAACTCGCAACAATACATGATCCCCTACACTAAATTCCACGTCCTTTCGATGAAGATCCGCATAACTCTTTTGTCGATCTTGTGTCGTTTGTATACGTTGTCGAATCATTTGGATCTTTTCCATAGTCATACGTACTAACTCGGGTCCTAACAATGTTGCTTCACCCACCTCGTCCCAACATACTGGAGAGCGACACTTTCGTCCCATATAATGCTTCAAATGGAGCCACACCTATACTTGCTTGATAACTTGTTGTTGGGAGAATTCTACCAATGGTAAATACTTATCCCAACTACCCTTGAAGTCTAGGACACGAGTCTTAATAAATCTTCAATAGTTTGAATAGTCCTTTCGATTGTCCGTCTGCTTGAGGATGGTATGCGAATCAATCGTAAATCCGTGCCCATAGCTTTTTGCAAGCTAACCCAAAATCTTGAAGTGAATCTTGGGTCACGATCCGAAACTATGGATACATGCATGCCATGCAACCTCATAATCTCATTCACGTACATACTAGCAAGACGTTTAAGTGAATAAGTCTCCCGTATCGGTAAGAAATGAGCAGACTTGGTTAATCTATCAACAATAACCCATATAGCATTGATGCCTTGAGAAACCGTAGGAAGACCCGTAACGAAATCCATGGTAATATGTTCCCACTTCCATTTCGGAATCTCAAGTGGTTGCAATGGACCCTTAGGTACTAGATGCTCCGCCTTTACACGTTGACAAGTTAAACACATTGAGATAAACTTTGCAATCTCTCTCTTCATATTGTTCCACCAAAATGTATGTCAAAGATCACGATACATTTTAGTACTTCCACGTTGGATTGCAAATGGTGTATTGTGTGCCTCCATCATAATCTTGTACTTCAAATCAGAGTCGTTAAGAACACAAAGTCTAGAGTGGACTCGAAGTATTCCTTCTTCATCAATTCTCGCTTCCGGAATAACTCCTTCTTGTACTTTCTTCTTCATACGCATCAGCTCCGGGTTGATGGCTTGAGCAACCTTAACTTTTTCTATTAAAGTTGGCTCTGTCGCGTATACTTGACATCATCGCACTCTTCGTTCGCATATGATCTTCTACTCAACGCATCGCCTACCACGTTCGCTTTTCCGGGATGGTATTGAATAGTGTGGTCGTAGTCTTTCAATAGCTCGAGCCAACGTCGCCGCCGCGCATGTTGAGTTCTTTTTTTGAAGAAAGAAATATTTAAGGCTTTTATGGTCCAATATATATCCACTTTCTCCCCATATAGATAGTGCCTCCATATCTTTAGCGCGAAAACGATCGGGCCGCTAACTCTAGATCATGAGTAGGATAATTCCTCTCATACTCTTTTAAGTTATCGCGAGGCATAGGCTATGACTTTCCCACGTTGCATGAGAACACATCCTAACCCTTTGCACGAAGCATCATTGAGATAACAAATCCATCCGAACCAGATGGTATTGTTAGAACAGTCTTAGAAATAAGTCTCCTCTTAAGCTCTTGGAAACTTTTCTCGCATTCTTCGCTCCAAACGAATTTTGTATCCTTCCGAGTTAGTTGAGTTAATGGAGTAGCGATTCGAGAAACCCTTCCACGAATCTCCGATAATAACCAATTAAGCCCAAAAACTACGTACTTGATCAATGAACTTGGTTGCTCCCAACTTTGTATTGCTTCAATCTTCGCTTCGGATCAATGATACTCCATGTTTCGACACCACGCGCCCAAGGAATGCTACTTCCTCAAGCCGTAACTCGCATTTCTTCAATTTGGCATATAGTTTATTTTCACGAAGCCTTTGGAGTACCAAATTCAAATGGTGCTCATGATCTTCACGACTTTTGGAATATATAAGGATGTCATCAATAAAGACAACAACAAAGCGATCCAAATATTCCTTGAATACTCGGTTCATCATATCCATGAAAGTCAGCAGGAGCATTAGTCGGTCATCCGAAGACATGACTAAGAATTCATAATGCCCGCATCGAAGTTCTAAAGGCGCCTTTGAATATCCTCGCCTAATCTTGGTGATGATATCCGAATCGAAGATCGATTTTTGAAAAGAATTGTGCCCCTTAGAATCGGTCAAACAAGTCATCAATACGAGGTAGAGGATACCTATTCTTGATGGTGACATGGTTCAATTCCGATAGTCAATACAAAGTCGCATACTCCGTCTTTCTTCTTCTTTACGAATAAAACAGAGCACCCCAAGGAGATGTACTTGACGAACGAAACCGATGTCCAATAATTCCTCGTAGTTGGACCTTTAACTCCTCAAGTTCAATAGGAGCCATTCGATATGGGGTTTTAGAAATGGGCTTCGTGCCAAAGTTCAAGATCAATAAAGAATTCAACTTCACGTTACGGGGTAGGCCGGAAGTTCTTCAGAAATACGTCCGAAAAGTCAATAACAACAGAATATTATTCAAATTTGACGTGTCTTTATTCAAATCCATAACATGGGCTAAGAAAGCTTGACATCCGCTTTTCAATAAACGAATAGCTTTATGATTAGATATGACAATGATTGATTTTAATGGTTTAGTTGCTTGAATTAAATAACAACAGTTGGTTAGGAATATGAAAACTAACAACCTTACGAAAACAATCAATTTTGGCATGATGAGTAGTTAACCAATCAATCCCTAAAATCACATCAAAAGCAAGTATCTTTAAAGAGATAAGGTCAACAGTAAGGTGATGGTGCCAACTTGAATCAAACAAGATTTATAAACAAAGGATGTGATGAAAGTTTCTCTAACGGAGTTTCCACGATATAGGTCAAAGTCTAATTTCTCCTGAGTCAATTTTAAACGCTGAGCACAAGCGGAGAGATAAATGAATGGGTAGCACCAAAGATCAAATAAGGTATAAACTTCGCAAGAATTTTTAAATAGCTTACCCGTGATCACCTCGTTTGGGTTCCTCGCATTATGACCAATCACAACAAACGCTCTTCCCTAATCGTTGACTTTGACTTTTTTGGGATGATCTTTTGAGTCACCGTCCCCCATTGAACTAGGTTTCGCTACTGCATAATCTCGAGCGATATGTCCTTCTTTTCCACAATTATAGCATACCTTGAATCGTTGTGGGCGCTTTGACCGATATGTCCCTCTTTTCCGCATTTGTAGCATATGATGGGTGGTCGTTCTCCTCCCTTAGAACCAGCTTCTTTGTCAAGACCGCTGTCTTCTTCATGGTCATTGTTAAATCTCCTCTTTTAAAATCTCCTCCCCGACTCGCTTCTTCTATTTTCATGGCCATGATTACTACCAGAGTGGTTACCATTTTTGTCCGTCTGCTTCTTTCTCCGTTTGGTTATCATTATTCTCATTGACCGCTATCTCTCGTACGATCCTCTGGTTATGGTCCCTCGATTGACCATACTCGTTATCTCGCTCTAATAATTGAGCCTCTGCTTACAACATCCGAATAGAGAGAAAATTTATGAGAAATGAGATATTGTCATATCTTGGGTTTCAAACCTCTCAAAAACATCCGCGTCATCGCTCCTCATTCTCCACCAAATGAGGTACAAACCGGATAACTCTGCAAACTTTGCCTCATCTTCGAGACACCGCTATGTTGTTTTGTTCTAATCGATGAACTCCACTTCCTTCATATAACGAACACTTTCGTGAAGTATTTGTCATTAAATAATTTCTGAAATGTCTCCCAAGACATGCCGAGTCTTGGTGGATGGGTACGCTTCATAGACTCCCACCGATGAGTCCGCGCTTCGCCATGGAACATAATGGTGGCGAATGGAACCTTCGTTCTTATGTGCATCCCAAGACATCGAATATCTTGGTAATTTGCTTGACCCATGTTTTCGCCATGATGATCGGATCCGCTTTCCCTTAAATTCGGTGGTCCCAACTCTTTGAATCGCTTGGGTGATAACCCGTGTGAATTGCTATCATTTCCTCCTGTATTTTGAATACGAGTCTCCTCGTCTGATTTTGTATGAACTGCAAAACTTCTAAACATCCCTCGCTCATCATCTCGCTTTCAGTGGTGTTGTTCACAGGAGGAACATTGCTAGCTTTGTTGCACGCTCTCCTCGTTGGTGAGTACAGAGCGTCTCCACTTCGTCTCATTTCCATTGTTAATATTCTCAATTCGACATTCTCAAATCATGTCATAAAACAAGGGTTAATTAAGGAAATCAATATATCACATAATATCCTTATATACTTGACCAACAAAAAATAAGCTTAGGTAGGACACACTAGCGAAGGATTTACTCGCCTCTCCTCCTAGTTCTATTCCCCGATCTCCGCCAGAGATCATATCCTAAAGCTCGATACCAACCGTGACGCCCCCAAAATAGGTATACACATTGATTATGGACAATTTACCAATATGATTGGATTTATTTTAGTTGGATGTTTGAATGAATGGGTTTTATTAAATGGGGTCTGCGTGCCTCGCCTTTTCTTGGTTTTCTTCTTGATGTAAATTCTATCTCTCTCCTATGTACTTCCCTCGATCACGATCATCGAGGTTTCTATTTAAATTAAATAGTTTAATGTAATAGGATTAGTTAGAATTTTTTTTTGAAGAACCGGAGATCAAGGAGCTTAAAAGACCCGTTTGTAATGGAGCCCAAGTTTAAATGTAATAGTTATATTTAAATGTTTATTCTTTGCACCTAGGGTTTGACCTTTTGGTTCACTTGGTGGCTCTAGTGAACCAAACTAGAATAAAAGTCCATAATCAATCCGGTAGAATATAGTATTCTATATGTGCATGCTAGTAGTATATATATTATATATTATGCAAACATGCTTCATGTGTTTAATAATATAATGGCGTATTTTATATATATATATTTGCATGCGCTAAAAACAAGATGAGACAAATAATAACAAATCCCTCAAAGTTTTTTATTAAGTCTTAAGCGTTCAAAGATATTTAGAATATCGAACGTCGCCTTCTAGCATGATAAAATTAATAGAGTATTAAATATTTAATATGAGTTTGTTGTGTCACCACAAGGTAAGTATTAAGTATTTAAGATGTTAATTTATCACATTTGATGCTTATAAAAAAAATTGAACAATATTGTTTTGTTGTGTCACCACAAGGGCGATATTTTTCTTTTTTGAATATATGAAAGTGCTAGGATGGACTTAACTTAGATAATTTTGATTCGGATGTGCCACCACTTGATCAAAATAATCCAAGAGGCAAAACATAAGGAGTTACATGTTGATGTAATTGACAAGGAGTTGTCTACCTATTTATTTATATATAGTTTGTTGTGTCACCACAAGACTATATATATTTGAAATGGGATCCTTATTCTCACTAGCAAAAACTTTAATTAGATTTTGCCGAACTATATAAATGAGGGTAATATAGTTTGAAGAAAATAGTGGGAGATACCAATATAAAATAAGACCTAATTTATTTTGGTAATTAATAAATGAATGTTTGCTAAAATATTGTCTTTTTACATGCAAATTTGAAAATGTCACATTCACTAATTTCATCAACGTAGCATACTTGATGCTAACAACAAACCGAATTTAATCAACTACTACAGATTTGGTTAAGGAATCGAGAATTGTTCTCACTTCTTTGAAAAGATTTCTTATGTCCTAAATTAGCCAGCACTGCAAAAAGTTGCGAGAGATAGCCTCCGAGGAAGAGATTGCTACTTTTAAACAGTGGCAAAATGATGCATCAGTGGCTCAATGCATCATGCTCGCATCCATGAGTAACGAGCTTCACACAAAGATGAAAACATGGATGTTCCTACTGTCTGCTACTACACCTTGGAGAGTTGTATGGTGAGCAAAGTAGGACTGCTAGATATGAAATATCTAAGGAGCTCTTCCGATCTCGGATGACCGAGGGCACTACCGTTGAGACTCATGTCCTAAAGATGATCAATCTGATTGAACGTCTTGGACAGCTTGGGTTCGTCATGGATGGGGAGTTGAGTCAAGATTTAGTCTTGCAGTCACTCCCAGACACCTTCTCACAATTTGTTGTGAATTTTCACATGAATAAGTTGGATGTCAGCTTGCCTGAATTACTTAACATGTTGAAAACTACTGAAGGTCACTTCCCATCCAAGAAGAACCATGTCTTCTTCGGTGGATGATTCTTCCAAGAAAAGGAAGAGGCCCAAGGTAATTTCTGAAAAGAAGAAATCCAAGAAGGCTAAGGGAAAGGCGAAAGTGAAGGATCAAAAGAAACCTGATCCAGCTAGCAAAGGAATTTGCTTCCATTGCAACAAGCCGGGTCACTGGAAGAGGAACTGCAAGGATTATCTTGCAGAACTAAAGCAGAAGAAGCTTGGAGAAGCTTCGAATCCTAATCAAGGTTTGTTTATGATTGAAATTAATTTTTCTGAAAGTCAATCTTCTACTTGGGTATTGGATACCGGATGTGGTTCTCACATATGTAATAATATGCAGGGACTGGTCAGAAGTAGAAAGCTGAGCAAGGATGAGGTCTTCGTACGAGTGGGAAATGGAGCAAAGGTTGCTGCATTAGCTGTAGGGACTTATTGTTTAGCACTACCTACGGGCAAGTTCATTAATTTAAATAATTGTTATTTTGTTCCAAATATCATTAGAAACATTATTTCTATCTCTGTATTGGATATGGATGGTTTTAATATTATAATAAAGAACAACAGTTGTTCTATTTATAATGATAATGTTTTATATGGTGTTGGTAATTTGCGAAATGGACTTTATATACTTGACTTGCATGAAAATATATTTCAAATTGAACAAACTAATAAAAGGAAAAGAGATGATGTTAATTATACCTTCATGTGGCAATCAGAGACTTGGTCATATTAATGAAACAAGATTATCCAAGTTGCATAAAGATGGGCTCCTAGAGCTATCTCGATTATGAATCATATCCAACTGTGAATCTTGTCTCATGGGTAAAATGACTAAATCTCCTTTTAGTGGAAAAGGAGAAAGAGTTCTGAGTTGTTAGCGTTGGTACACACAGGATGTATGTGGACCTATGACAACGAATCGCACGAGGAGGGTATTCTTATTTTATTACATTCACCGACGACCACTCAAGATTTGGATATGTGTATTTAATGAAATACAAATCAATCATTTGAAAAGTTCAAAGAGTTCGAAGTGAAGTTGAGAAGCAAACCGGTAAGAGTATTAAGATTCTTTGATCCGATCGAGGAGGAGAATACTTAAGTGGTGAGTTTCTCAATTGTCTCAAAGAAAATGGTATAATCTCACAATGGACTCCACCGGGGACGCCACAAATGAATGGTGTATCTCGAAAGGAGAAATCGAACATTGTTGGACATGGTTCGATCTATGATGAGCTTTTACCGACCTTCCGTTTCCTTACGGGGATATGCCTAGAATCGGTTGCATACCTACTTAACAAGGTACCTACAAAATCCGTCCCCCAAGACCCCATATGAGTTATGGATGAGGGGAGGAAACCAAATCTTAAGCATGTTAAGACTTGGGGTTGTCCAGCTTATGTCAAAAGTTTGAAAACGATAAGCTGCAGACTAGATCTGACAAATGTAGATTTGTGGGATATCCTAAAGAAACATCGGGATATTATTTCTATCATCCAACCGATCAAAAGGTGTTTGTTGCGAAACATGCGCCTTCTTGGAAAAGGAGTTTATCCTTGAAGGGGTCGATGGGAGTAAGATATATCTTGAAGAGGTTCAAGAACCACAAAATACTACGATCAAAGTGAAGTACCTAACCAAGTAGAGATTCCTTTCATACCACACCCTATTCAGAAATCTGGAAGAGTACCAAAGATACCAGACAGTATGGACTTGTCATAGAAGATGACAATGAGGTACGCATCATAGATGATGATGATCCATTGAATTACTGAACAAAAGCTATGAGTAGTAAAGACTCGGAGAAATGGCAAGAAGCCATGAAATCGAGATGGACTCCATGTATGAGAACCAAGTATGGACTTTGGTCTCACCACCTGAAGACATTAAGCCTATTGGGTGTAAATGAGTCTTTAAAAAATAGACTGGAGCGGACGGCAAGGTAGAGACCTATAAGGCCCGGCTAGTTGCAAAAGGTTTCAAACAAAGACAAGGAGTTGACTATGACAAAACCTTCTCACCAAGAGTAATGCTCAAGTCCATTCGGATTTTGCTTGCGATTGCAGACTTACCATGACTACTGAAATCGCGCGGATGGACGCGAAAAACGGCCTTCCTCAATGGAAAACTTGAGGAGGATGTGTATATGACACAACCGAGAGGGATTTGTTTCAAAGGTTGGAACAAATCAAGTCTGTAAGCTTCAACGATCCATTTATGAATTAAAGCAAGCTTCTCGTAGGTGGAACATCCGCTTTTGATGAGACAATCAAAAGTTTGATTTTATCAAAATGAGGATGAACCATGTGTGTACAAGAAGGTTTGTGGGAGCGCTTATTTCATTCCTTGTATTATATGTTGATGATATATTACCGATAGGGAATGATATTCCTATCTTTAAAACAATTAAAATCAAGTTATCTAAACACTTCTCCATGAAGGACTTGGGAGAAGCATCCTATATTTTGGGGATAAAGATCTATAGAGATAGATCTAATAGGATGCTTGGCTTATCCCAAGGAACGATACATTGACATGATGCTAAAAGGTTTAGCATGGAAGATTCCAAAAGAGGTCTCATGCCGATGAGCCATGGAATACATCTCTCCAAGAAACAAGCCCCAAAGACATCTCGAGGAGAGAAACCGTATGAGTAAGATTCCTTATGCTTCAAAGAATAGGATCTATCATGTATGCGGTATGATATGTACTAGACCAGATGTCGCTCATGCACTTAGTGTAACAAGCGAGATATCGATCGAATCCGGAGAAGAACACTTTGGAAGGCGGTGAAAAATATCCTAAAGTACTTAAGAAGAACTAAGGATGTATTTCTTGTCTACGGTGGGTCCGAATTAAAACTAGAGGGCTTCATGCAGACTCAAGTTTTCAAACAGACCAAGATGACAAAGAAATCCGCTTGGGGTATGTGTTTACCTTAAACGGTGGCGCGATGAGTTAGAAAAGTTCCAAGCAAAGAAAATGTTCTTGATTCAAAGGATGAGGCGAGTACATAGCTGCAAGTGAAGTTGCGCAAAGGAAGGCAAGTTTTGGATGAAGAAGTTCATTACCAAACTTGGTGTGGTTCCTAGCATTAAAGGACCGGTGCCTTTATTACGTGACAACACTTTGGAGTCATTATAAGCTAAGGAACCCGTGTCTCATCGTAAATCCAAACACGTGTTACTGGCGATTTCATTTGATCGGAGAGATCATTGAAAGATGAGACGTCACCTGGAGTGTGTGGACTCTCAAGACAATATTGCGAGATCCATTTACTAAAGCGTTAACACAACAAAGCCGGCTTTGATCGTCACTTAGAGAAGATGGGTATGAGATACCACGGCGATTGGCTTTAGTGCAAGTGGGAGATTGAAAGTATTATGCATACAAGCCAATCATGTATGATGATAAAGCATATCTTGTGTAATCAATCTTATTTATTTATTAATAAAAGAATTATTTATTAAAGGCATTTATTATCTACATGGTGTCGTTTTTAATAATATGTGATAAACCCATAGTTTTAAGCAACGCTTTTAGAATAATGATGATGATCATTCTAATGAGATCTAAATTCTTAGAAAGCTTAAAACTAAAATAGTTCCCAATCATTGGATTACTAAATTGGGGATTAGTGAATCCGGATAGATTGGTACATACGTTGCTTGCTCATTGGATGAGGATGATTGATCTCATGATCATTTGTGTGGAGACACTAAAAGCAAGTATGTAGGTGCTTATTAGAGAATAAGTTCACTTTGACGCGACTCGCTAAGGAATACCTAATGGAGTTTTACTTACCTGTCAATAGGAATTCCTGTAGTGATAGTAGTACAAATGATCCTTAGACTTGAGATCATCATAGTATCTTATATATAATGAATTACACTTTGACTTATTCCTTAAGACTCTTAGAGTATATCAAAGGGTATGCTTGGGTGTAATAAGTTATATATGAAGATAATGAATGATCAATAAAGAATCTACCACTTCTAGTAAAAAGGAGAGATGTCCTATGTGATTTGATAAATGACAACCCAGGAATCCTTGGCCAAGGTGGAATGAAATTAGAAAGTAGTTTCTAATTTGCATTCATTAGGAGTTGTTCATTTAGGAATCGAAATACATATAATTAAATAAAATAAGACTTGACAGTAATTCCATGTCTTATATTTAATTGGGACATTGTATGGTGGAAGGATTGAATTGTACGGTAACTATTTACTCAAAGGTTCTTTTATGATTAATGTTGAAATCTATATTATCTGGAAAGTCGTTGATCGCTAGGGAGGCTTATCCCTATTGTAGAATAAATATTAATTATTTAAATAAATTATTTGTTTAATTTATTTATTTAAATGAGATTAGAATTGTTCTAATTGATTTATTCACAACCGGTTTAATATGGAGAACCTAAAGGGTCACACCATAAAAGGAAGAATAATTATTTAAGAAGTTAATGGCATAATTGTAATAATATATTAAGTATATATTTAATTTAATCTATGGTGATAGAATAAATTAAATAGCTTAATATTTATTATTTAATTTTTAGAAATATTAAATATAAATTAATAAGAGGAGTCTTATTAATATTATTATAATTATTATTATTTTAATTTCTAAAAGGTTTAGGAATTAATTTAATATAAGTACTCTCATTTATTCCTAATTGGATTAGGAAAGAAAATTAGTTAAAGGAGTTTAACTAATTACCCCTAATAGGATTAGGGAGCCCATTTAATTAAAAGAGTTTAATTAAATAAATAATACCTTATTTTAATTAAAATAGGGTTATATAATATCTTTATAAGAAGAGTCTTATATTAGATATGATATATACGTAATTCCTAGATTGGGAGAGTACACCCCTTTTCTTATTCAGATAGGAAAAACTAGGGTTTGAGCCAAATCCCTTCTTCTTGAAAAATTCCTCTTCCTTGGTGGATCACCTATAGAGGTCATACACTTGGGTGACTTACATTGATCAAAGGAAGGAATCAACCCGGAGATTCAAGGAGATCGCGGAGAAGTAGGAGGTGAACTCGTACCTGAGGAAGCTCGTTTCTACAAGGGTATGATTTCATAATTTCTTATTCTTCGTTTTAATTAATAATATGCATAAAGGATGATCCGGGTAATTGGTTTGTGAAAAATTTTAAAATATGATTTTATCTCGCTTCCGCTATATTTTGCAATTTGATTGCTACTTTGATTTTCACGAAAACCTAACAACATCACCTATTCTGAGTTGTCAATACATGGTACAGAAACAACTACAACTTTATTATTACAACCGTAAAACTGTGAGTTTGAATACAAATATTATCTTCTAGACAATATCTATACTCAAATAAATCCTCATCACATTTATTGATACATTATTTTACAAAAATGATGAGGACTACTAAACAATTCTTTCTAAAACCTTCATTCCATACCCCGACTCGTACTCGCTATATTCTCGCCTCCACGAGAAGAAAATGGAACAAAAAGGAAAAGGGTGAGCTCAACTAGCCCAAGAAAAATATTATGACTAAGATAATATACAACAAATTACCGTTAGTCTTCAACAGGAAAAATCTAATAGAATACAATAGACAACAAATTTTAAATCAATATTCATGCAATGAAATAATAATTCATTAGAAGAGTTAAGTAGAGAATGCAAACTACTATCTTCTATGTATGAATTTAAAAGTTCATCGCCTATCTTTTATCCTGTAACATCAATCAATATACATCCGAATCAAATATTCATCTTTGCACTACGTGCCAAAGATATTCATCGATTAATCATGTTCATCTAAACACTGCTCATCTTTGCACTACTACCAAAGATATTCTTCGAAATCATTCATCTTTACTCTGAGCCAAAGATATTCCATAATATCATCATTTAAGATCAAGATGATGAAAATATTTTTAAAGAAACGAATCCAAAGAAACAAAATGACAAGGATTAAGGATTAAGGATTAGTACTTTGTTTTATCCACGTCCAAAAATACCTCAAAAATAATCACAAAGTGGTGTAAAATTCAAGAATGATCAAAACATGGATACAATCAAAGCTAGTATCCGAATAGATATTTTGGACAAAAGAAGAAATTTATTTTTCGATGAATAGTGCCAGATATCGTGAATAGTCTTAGTATACGTGAATAAGTAACTCAAACACCAAAAGATAGAAATTCCACAAAAACATCTTCACGCTTCATGAATAGTACTCATGAATAGTAACTCGTGAATAGTAACTCATGAATAGTAACTCGTGAATAGTAACTCATGAATAGTAACCCACATGAAAAAAAAGTTCCAAATTTGATAAAAATTCCAACAAATATTTCAAAGATAATGATATTGAAGAAATAATATCATTTGAGAAGAAAATAACATCCCTTACCTCGAAAGATCAAGATTTCTAAAATTTGAAACACCTGATATATAGGCTATGACTTGGACTTGCACCGTATAGCAATACTCAAAGTATACTCAAAATACTCACAAGAATACGCTCGATAATATAGAGAGAGAAAACTTCAGTTTCTGGTGTGATTTTCAATTCTAACCTAAGCACCCTATTTATAGGAAATTGCTTAGAACACCAAAGCAAAAAATTTAATAAATTAATAATATAATTATATAAATTTTCTACACATGCCTAGAATCTGATTTCAGCCATCAAACACATGCCACATTCTAGAAAAAGTAAGAAAAAATGTTTTTCTAATTTTAAATATTTTAAACTTCCAAAAATCAATTATTTCGGAGCTTCGGAACTTCAATAATTCATAATAAATAGCCCTTTCATCAGAAAATTCGAATCTCGAGAGTTTTTATAGGAAATTCAATTCTCTACAACTTTGCAGAAGAAAGTTTTTCCAAATTCCAAATAGAAATTGACCGAAATCCACAAACGGGCAATTTTACAGGCTATAATCAAATTTCAGTCAATAAATGGGGTCCAATTTACATGTTTAACATGTTTTAAACATTTATTGCAACAAAAATACTCTTCTCCTCGTATACTCATATATCCCACATTCGTTGTAAAAATATCACCATTATTATATTATTAACATATAATAATATATTTAAATGAATTATTTTATCGTAAAAGATAAAATTTCAATTTTCAACAATTGTCACAATAAAAATTTTCTCCATCTATATCCACATAAAATCAATATTTTTCTCATCATATGAATCAATAATTAATTATTCACAAATAATATTACGAATCACAATATTGACAACCAGTGCGCTTCAGAAAGAGGGGCTTTCAATAAGAATTTCTTCTTCTTGGTAGCGCAATTAGGTGACCAAACCTCTCCTTAGACGTAACTTTCTAGACATTGCCAATAATATTATCTAATAATATTATTCGATAATATGAATTATTAGCTTCGATAATGAAAATACCGTAGTAATGACAATTATCAAAACAACAAAGAATATAAAATATCAACGCAAAGAATTATTAACTCAATAAAATCTTCGAATAAGAATTATCGTAACCATTATTGAGTAGTGCCTTCTTCGTAAGAATCAATAATTGGTGCAATACCGCAATGCTACTTGTGTTTTTAACCACCGGGTATTTTAACAGTGTTAAAGATAATCTGCTTCTGTACGCCGCTATTTTTAAACAACTTATATTTGTGCGCTTTCTTCATCCAATCGCTTTCACATGGGGCCCACACATGGTCTGCTACCGTCGCATTTAATATTCCCAACAAGATTTAATATTCCACGACCAAACGAATATTCCCCAACAACAATGAATATTTTATAACCACTTGCTTATTTTGAAATATTTGCGTATCTTACCCTAACTATCCACATTAATCAAATCAACCCTTACTATTTCAAAATAATAAATAGAGAAAATTAAATTTCATTAATAATAAGTTGGGGTCTTACAAGACCTCTCCTTGATAGAACTTCTAGACATCGTCAATATTGCAAATAATAATATGAATAACTTTATCGTCTCAATTATTGATTTAATAATAATAAATATTATGCAGATGATACTGTGACAATAATTGAGTCAATAATATGAGAGATATTATACAGCAATTACTATAGCAATAATTGAGTATAACTGAGTGACTTCTCACGTAAGCATCAATAATCAATACCGTGTGCTACTATGCAACCACGCGTATTACTATACTTTTACTACTTGGTAGTTCAACAGTTTAATGGTAAAATTTTCACCGTTATTTTTATAAAAAATATTTATGTCGTTTTCTAACTCCGACAACACTTCCGTCGTGGGGTCCACCAATGATTGTGCCGTCGTACGAATATTCCCTGTTAAAGCGAATATTCCCCGACCAATTAAATATTCCCCGACACAACGAATATTTTATATCAACTTGCTTACTTTGTAAAATTTTCACATATCACCCTTAACTTTAACCCTTTCTCAATTTAATCATTTACTAAATAAAATAATAACTATAAGAAAATTGAATATTTTCATTTCATAAAATTTCGGATCTCATAATCTCCCATCCTTATGAAATTTCGCCCTCAAAATTTACGTACCTGGTAGTTTGAAGAGATGAGAATACCTTACTTTCTTTTTCGATTGTACCTTCCCGGTTATTTCCTCTTTATCATGATTTTCCCATTGCTCATCTCCTATATTTCAGATATCATTCTAGAATATATCTTCAAAATAAAGGTTAATTTACATATCACAATTTGTCAACTTATTAAGTAAACAATTTTAGCTTAGGTAAGTCACACACTAGCGAAGTATATTACTCGTCTCTCCCCTCCTAGTTCTAGACTCATATCTCTGTCAGCGACCATATCCCTAAGCTCTGATACCATTTGTGACGCCCCCAAAATAGGTATACATCACCCATTTTGAGTCGCTAGATATCACACTACAAAAATCAAATACAAACTTAATTTATACAACTGTTGAACTGTCGTGCAAAATACGACAAAATATAAGCTGTGAGTTTTAATACAATATTGTCTCGTAGACAGTATCCAAACTCAAATTATTACAATGCCATATAAAATACAGCAGCAAATATTTAAAGACCTCAAAGAAGAACGAGAAGATTACTATCATGTTCATTCTAGTGAGGTGCACTTTTGACGCTTTCAAAGTCGGGTTCTCATCACCCTATTGTTGTTCACCAAAATCAATTATTAAGTGACGTATAATATACGACACACACATCTTAGGTCCCCAATACAATTATATATTGCATGTCATGCCATTTTATAATGTATTGAGAAACTTCGACAGTCTCGAACCATCACACTATTTCCCTATTATCCCCGCTCGACCCAGCTACACTCTTATTACCTGAAAGGAATTGTGAAGCAAAAGGGTGAGCATAAATAGCATAGTAAAGAATATTATGGATAAGATATTTAAGTTATCAATAGCCTTCATCAGAATAAATAAGAGATTTAGAACATATGGTAGATAATAAAAGTTTTCAACCATAATTGCAGCGGAATCAACAATCCATTAGAAGAGTCAAGTAGAACATAATGTCTACTATCTCCTCCAAATAAAAAGTCCATCGTTAATATTTCATTCCTATAATACTCATAAACAGTTATTTGTTGTACCCAAGATAAAGAGAACTTTGATCACTTGTCTTCACCTAAACCACTAAAGATTATAATTAAGTTCACAATTCATATTTATAATCATGTAAATCAACAGTTTCTCCTTGCCATAAAGGCTTAATAGAACGTTTACTCAATATCCTTACCCCAAAGGCTAAAGATATTCAAATGTAATAACAATGATCATACCAATCAGTTGTCTATCTTTGCACAACGGGCCAAAGATATTCAACTATAAAACTAATGGTCATGATCATACTAATCAATTGTCTGTCAGTGCACTACGGCCAAAGACATACAACTGTTAACTAATGGTCATGATCTTGCCAATCACATCATCGAATTATCCATGCACTACGGGCCAAGAATATTCGTTAGTATCACAAGTGGTCATGATCATGTCATACACCTGTCCATCTTTGCACTACGGGCCAAAGTTATCAATCAACAGTTCATCTTTGCACGTAAGCCAAAGATATACAACTGTAAAACCAATAATCAACAGTCCATCTAGGCACTACGGGCCAAAGATGACTTTCATCACAATATAAGCATTAACATGATGACAATGATATAAGCATCAATCAAACGAAATCAAGGATAAATTTTAAAGACTTTAAATTTATCCAGAGTTTAAAAATATCCAAATTGTCAACATGATACGATACTGCTTTGTGGAGTAAAATTCAAGAATAATATTCATGTATCAAAAATAATTTGGACAGAAAAGAAATATATTTTTTGGGTGAATAGTACCCCGTGAATAGTGCCCTATGAATAGTACTTCGAGAATAGTTTCTCATGAATAGTACCCTAGTATAAAAAGTGCCCCGAATACCCGAGTGAATAATACTAGAGTGAATAGTAACCGGGTGAATAGTAACCCATAAATAGTAACTCGTAAATAGTACTCTGGCACGAAAAGTGCCCCGAATACCTGAGTGAATAATACTAGAGTGAATAGTAACCATCTAGAATAGTAACCCATGAATAGTAACTCGTAAAGAAAAATACCAAAGAAAATGATATTCCATGACGAGTACAAAAGAAATGATATCTTATATGAGTATAATAAAATATACAAAACTGTAAATGGATTTTCACCCGCCATGCGGTAATCCACGTAGACAGATCATTTCTACAATTTAATAAAGAATGAATATGAAGGGTCATTCACCATGCATGCGATAGTCCGCATAGACAAGTTATTCCAACAGAATAATAAAGAATAGAATAACAGAAGAATTTCACCATGCAAGCGGTAGTCCGCGTAGACAGGTTATTCCAACAAAATAATAAAGAATGGAGTAACAACCCTTACGAGTATTGAAAGAAAATAACTCTCTTCATGAATACGAAAGAAATAATACCCCTTACGACTATTGAACGAAAATAATATTCCTACGAATATTGAACGAAGATGATATTTCTTACGAATATTGAATGAAAATAATATTCATACGAAAAATAACTGCTATGCAACCACGCGAATTAGTGTACTTTTACTACTGGGTAGTTCAACAATTTAACGTTAAAACTTTCACCGTTATTTTTATAAAAGATATTTCTGTCATTTTCTAACTCCGACAATACTTCCGTCGTGGGGTCCATCAATGATTGTGCTGTCGTACGAATATTCCCTGTTAAAACGAATATTCCCCGACCAATCAAATATTCCCCGACATAACGAATATTTTATATCAACGTGCTTACTTTGTAAAATTTTCATATATCACCCTTAACTTTACCCCTTTCTCAATTTAACCATTTACTAAATAAAATAATAATTATAAGAAAATTGAATATTTTCATTTCATAGAATTCGGGATCTCACAACTGTACTTTTACTACCGGGTAGTTCAATAGTTTGACAGCAAAACTTTCGCCGTTATTTTTATAAAAAGATAATTCTGTCATTTTCTAACTACGACAATACTTTCGTTGTGGGGTCCACCAATGATTGTGTCGTCGTACGAATATTTCCTGTTATAACGAATATTTCCCGACCAATTGAATATTATATAACCACTTGCTTACTTTATAAAATTTGTAAATATTACCCACAACTATAACATTATATCAAATTCACATCATAATATTCAAAAATATATTTTAAGAAAAAAAATCTTTATTCATAAAAGTTGGGGTCTTACATTCTGCTTGTCAACCTCACCACCAAAATAATGCTTAAGCCGATGTCCATTGACCTTGAAAGGCTTATCCGGAAACTTATCAAATATCTCGATTGCACCATGTGGATAAACCGTCTTCACAGTAAATGGCCCTGACCACCTTGATTTTAACTTCTCAGGAAAAAGTTTAAGTCTTGAATTAAACAATAGAACTCTTTGCCCCGGTTCAAACACTCTTTCCATAATCTTGCGGTCATGCCATCTCTTCACCTTCTCCTTGTATAGCTTGGAATTTTCATAGGCTTGCAATCTAAATTCATCCAACTCATTGAGTTGGAGTAAGCATTTGTCACCTGCAGCCTTCAAGTCAAAGTTGAGCTTCCTAATTGCCTAATACGCCTTGTGCTCGAGTTCCATGGGAAGGTGACAAGCCTTTCCATATACAAGCTGAAATGGTGACATTCCCAGTGGTGTCTTATAGGCAGTCTTGTAGGCCCATACAACATTATCTAACTTGAATGACCAGTCCTTCCTTGTGGGGTTCGCTATCTTCTCCAAAATTCTCTTAACCTCACGATTCTAAACCTCTACTTGGCCATTAGTCTGGGGATGATAAGTTGTAGCAATGCGATGATTCACCCCATCCTTAGCTAACAGAGCTGTGAACTATTGATTACAAAAATGGCTGCCCTCGTCACTAATGATGGCTCTTGTCATCCCAAATCTTGTAAAAATACTTCTTTGTAAAAATCTTAGGACCACCTTAGCATCATTTGTTGGAAGAGCTGCCACTTCCACCCACTTAGAAACATAGTCGATTGCCAATAAGATATATAGATTCCCACATGAAGAAATGAAAGGCCCCACGAAGTCTATCCCCCACATATCAAAAATCTCAACCTCGAGGATTGTGTTCAAGGGCATCTCATTTCTCTTGGAAATATTCCCAACTCTCTGACATCTATCACACCTTTGGAGAAAACTGTAAGAATCTTTTAAAATCGTCGGCCAATAGAATCCTGCTTGCAACACTCTAGTCGCTGTCCTTTCTCCACCGTAGTGATCTCCATATAATGACGCATGGCAATCCTGCAAAATATGTTCTGTCTCGTTATATGGGATACATCTCCTTTTTATCTGATCAGAACATTGCTTAAACAAGTATAGTTCATCCCATATAAACCACTTCACATCATGCAAAAATTTCTTCTTTTGACAACCAATCAAGTCTATAGGAATGATCTCGATCACTAAATAATTAGCATAATCTGCGAACCATGGCACCTCCCTTTTCACCATAAATAAGTATTCATCTGGGAATGATTCATTAATCATAATCTTGTCATCTACATCCCTTCCTAGATTTTCCAATCTAGATAAGTGGTCCGCCACTTGATTCTCAGTACCTTTCCTATCCTTGATCTCTAAATCAAATTATTGCAACAGAAGTATCCACCTGATTAAACAAGGCTTTGCATCTTTCTTTGCCACCAAATACCAAATTGCCGCATGATCTGTGTACACTATCACCTTAGTCCCAATCAAATAAGCTCAAAATTTGTCAAAAGCATACACAACAGCCAAAAGTTCATTCTCTGTGGTGGTATAGTTTAACTGAGCATCAGTAAGGGTCTTGTTCGCATAGTATATCGCATGAAAGATCTTTTCCCTTCTCTGGCCCAAAACTTCCCCACAACATAATCACTGGCGTCACACATCAATTCGAATGGTAGGTCCTAATCTGGTGTTGTGATCTCTGGTGCTGTAGTTAACTTACTCTTTAAATTCTCAAATACAGACAGACAATCTTCATCAAACTTGAACTATGCATCCTTCTCCAATAAGCTGCAAAGTGGCTTTGTGATCTTGGAGAAATCTTTAATAAACCTGCGACAGAAGCCTGCATGCCCTAAAAAACTGCACACACCTTTAACAAAAGTTGGTGGAGGCAAATTCTCAGTGGTCTTTAGCTTCGCCCTGTCTACCTCTAACCTTTTCTTCGACACCTTATGTCCCAATATTATTCCTTCTTGTACCATAAAATGGAACTTTTCCCAATTCAAAACTAAATTCATTTCAACACATCTTCCCAATACCATCACTAGATTTTCCAGACATAAATCAAAAGAATCACCGAATACTGAGAAGTCATCCATAAACCCCTCCACATTGTGCTCCACCATATCCAAAAAGATTGCCATCATACACCTCTAAAATGTGGATGGGGCATTGCAAAAACCAAAAGTCATCCTTCTAAAGGCGAATGTACCATATAGACATGTGAAAGTTGTCTTTTGCTGATCTTCTGGAGCTATCACAATCTGATTGTAGCCTGAATACCCATCCAGAAGGCAATAAAATTCATGACCTGCTAGTCTGTCCAACAACTGATCAATAAGCGACAGTGGGAAGTGATCTTTCCTTGTATCTTTATTAAGTCTGCGGTAGTCCATGCAAACTCTCCACTCCGTTACTGTCCTCGTCGGTATCAGTTCATTGTTCTCGTTGGAGACTACAATCATTCCCCCTTTTTTTGGCACACACTGCATCGGGCTCACCCGCGATCTATCTAAAATTGGATATATTATTCCTGCATCCATCCATTTCAGAACTTCCTTCTTGACCACTTCCTTCATAATTGGATTAAGTCTCCGTTAATGCTCCACCGAGGGTTTACTTTCATCTTCCAGTAGAATCTTATGCATGTAAAAAGATGGGTTGATCCCTTTGATATCTGCTATAGTCCATCCAATCGCTGACTTGAAATCTCTGAGAACTCTTAGTAGTTTTTCTTTCTAAAAAGATGTTAGTGCAGAAGAAATAATTATAGGTAATTTTGATTTATCATTTAAAAATGCATACCTCAAATGATCTGGAAGTTGTTTCAATTCAAGTTCTAGGGGCATCTCAAGAGATGGCTTGAGTTTCACTGTTATCTCCCCAACATTCTTTAGTGGCTCAACAGGAGTCTTGAATATTCTAAAGTGTGGTGTTGTGTCAAGGATTTGAACCAACTTAGTAATCTCCTTGTCTTAAATCTCAGAATTACCCAAAATAACACTCTGTAAGGGTTCATTATCCACCAAATGCCCTACTTCACCAATCAATACCTTATCCACCATATTAATCCTGAAACATTCCTCTTCATCTGTAGGGAATTTCATAGCCTTAAATACATTGAAGGTGACTTCTTGATCATGAACCTGCATTGTCAATTCACCTTTCTGAATATCTATCAAGGTCCTTTATGTGGCTAGGAATGGTCTTCCAAGAATGATCGGTATACTTCTGTTTTCTTCATAGTCCAATATGATGAAATAGTCGGGAAGATGAATTTATCCACTTTAACCAGCACATCTTCAACAATACCCCGTGGATAGGTTATGGACCTATTAGCAAGTTGTAATAAAATGTTTGTCGGTCTTAGAGCTGGCAATCCCAACTAATTAAACACTAATAACGAAATCAAATTGATGCTCGCCCCTAGATCACACAAGCATTTGCTAAAACACATCTTCCCGATTGAACAAGGTACCGTGAAGCTGCCTAGGTACTTCAGCTTTGAAGGTAACTTACGTTGGAGCACTACACTGCACTCTTCAGTTAAAGCTACTGTCTCAAAATCTTCCAATCTCTTATTCCTTGATAATATCCCTTTCATAAACTTTGCATAACTTGGCATCTGCTCCAATGCCTCAGCAAAAGGTATATTTATCTGTAGCTTCTTCAACACCTACAAAAATTTACTGAACTGCTTATCTTCCCTATGTTTCTGTATTCTCTGTGGATATGGAACAGGGGGATGAACAAATGGTATTCTAGTTTCTGACTTCTCAAGTAACTCTTCTTTATTTTTCCCCTCTTCCCGCTGTTCTGAACCTTCTTTAAACAAAACTTCACTATAAAATTTTTCATCATCGCGCGTGACCGCGCATCTTATCTTTGCAAAAGTGGCGCGGGCGCGCCACGCTGTAAACCTACCTGTTTCCCTGATCTTAATGTTATCGTCTGACATTGTTCTTTACCCTATCTTCTTGGATTAGCCTCTGTTATACTTAGCAATGTCCCCTGTGGTCTGTTGTTGAGTATGCTAGCCATTTGACCCATCTGAGTCTCCAAATTCTTTATAGCCACTGCTTAGCTCTTGACCATTACCTCGGTATTTTCCATGTACTTCATCATCATCTCCTCCAATTCTGACTTCTTCTCTTGCTGAGGTGCAGGTGGTGGATGATGTTGTGGTTGCTGTTGAAATCCTGGAGGGTAGGGTGGTTTTGATGCAAACTGCTGATGAGATGGTTGTGACTAAAACTGATGTTGTGGTTGAAACTGTTGACTTTGTTGATTTTGATTATTTGACCAGCTCAAATTATGATGGTTGCAGTTGTTGGAGTTATAGGAATTCTGGAACTGAATCTGATTCTTTTGATAGTTGCTCACATACTATACCGATTCTGAACTGATTGAAGATTGATCAGTTAGATGCGACTCTGCATAAATCTCACATACAAAAACAATTGTCTTCACTTTACTTTCTGCCAACAAATCAATCTTCTTTGACATAGATGCCATATGGGCTGACAACTGTGTGATAGCATCCACCTCTAACACTCCCGCAACTTTAGGCTGTGGCATCTTAGCCGTAGGATTTTGAAAGTCATTTTCTGCCATTGTCTCTATGAGATCATAAGCCTCCTCATAGCTCTTAGCCCATAAGTCTCCTCCTGCAGCTGCATCTACAATCGGCCTTGATTGCCAACCTAATCCATTGGGGACATTTCTTTAGCATCTCTTTATACCATTCCCAAGCTTTATATAATGACTCACCCTGTTGTTGTTTAAACTGGGAAATTGCTGTCCTCATTTTAGCAGTCTTAGCCATTGGAAAAAATTTAGCTAAGAACTTTTGTGCTAAGTCCTCCCATGTTGTAATATATCCTAACGGTAAAGAGTGGAGCCAACTTCTTGCCTTGTCCCATAAAGAGAATAAAAATAGCCTGAGCCTGATTGCATCTTCTGTCACCCCATTGCACCTGAAGGTGTCACATATCTCTATGAAGCTCAATAAATGTTCATTCGGGTAATCTGTAGCAGCACCCTCAAACTGGACCATATTTTGAACCATTTGAATCGTTCCCGACTTGATCTCGAAGGTGTTGGCTGCTATAGCTGGCCTCACAATGCTCGACTATAACCCATTTATATTCGACATTGAATAATCTCTTAAGGTCCGATGTTGCTCTTCTGCTGCCATACTGGATGTTGAAGTCTCAAAATCTACTTGTATATTTCTATGTGCTCTCGATCTCCAAGCACTACCGTTGATATTTTCCTGTGCAGGAATCAACTTAGGATGTGACGATCGAGTGCGCATATACTATGCACAAGTACTTGAAATTCAAACAAAAATAAAATAGAAATAAGAATAAGAATATAATTGTCTAAGTCACACAAATCTAGCTTTAATTGATGATGACACTATTAAAAATAAATGCTTTTCCCAGGCAACGGCGCCAAAAACTTGTTGCCTCATTTTTAGTCTAACAAAGAGGACTCTAACTTATGCAAGTATACATGGGTCAACAAGTAGTACAGAGTAAGAAAAGTATCGATCCACGGAGAAAGGTGTTAACTCTAATTTATCATTCAACAACTTCATTACTATTTCTATGTGCTTAAATGATCAACTCACAATTAAATTGAATTCTAAATTAATTAACGAAACAAAAATTATAATTACTAAAGTGATGTAATCAAATTGGTGAAGAATGAGATTCTAATTTCATTTAATGTTTCATCTAAATTGCAATCCTCATATCATGTTTGATTATTTATCATGGAAAGCTAGTCAAGAGCACAAAAGAAGAGCATAACCATTTTTTAATGAACTATGTCTAATTTACACAAAATCCATAATCGATAGAATTCATGTAAGCATCACTATTACCAAAATCACTATATTTCTATGTAAAATTATAGCAATAATGAATTAAAGTGCTTGCTCTTTTCATGACTACACACGGTGGACCGGTATATGTCTATCCGATTCACAAATCACAAAGCTTAAACAAATCAGCCTCATAAACATATGCCACTATGATATAGTCTATACTTATATTTCATTTTCCAAATCCATACAAGCAATTAGTGTGAATGGTGATCAAGCATTCAAGAATTTTGCATAATCATAATGGGCAATCCAACAATAAATATTCAACAAGGCATTCAAATATACATATTTAAACTACACATCAAAATCCATTATAATCCCATAATGGAGTTTAGTTCATTTCTGAACCAAAAGCCATTATGGGATTGAAGCAAACCATTCAAATAGAAAAGCAAACAAAAGTTATGAAGAAATGAGAGAATCAAATATGCAAATTTATGTTACAAGTTCTGTTTCCAGGCTTGTCCAATACACCAACAATCTCCAAAAATGAAAAATAGATTTTATTTAATAATCTAGAATAAGAGAAGAGTAAAATGTAGTAATCTTATGCTCAAACCCTCTCTAGAATATCTCCAACCTCTGAAAATAGTAAAACTAATAAAAACTATTGAAAAACCACGTCTGGTGCCAACCATATCATTTCAGTTGAGCAAAACATGCTCAAATTCAAATTATAAAAAGTCAACAAAAATTAACTGAAGAAGACTGGCGCGACCGCGCGAGTTTATAATGCAATACGGGCGTGGGCGCACTATTGAGTTATCTGCCGAGTACTTGGCGTGGGTGCGCCAAAGTCTTGTATTGTTGAAGCGCGGCTACGCGATGGTGTAAATCTGCCTCTGTCATCATGTGGCGTGGGCGTGCCATGTAAAGCTTGAATGGCAGCGTGGTCGCGCTGCTACTGCACTGTGTCTTTTGCTGCTTTTTGTTGTTGTTATTTTCTACTACTTCTTCTCTTCTGTACTTCATTCCTCCACTGCTCCAGTTCTTCACTTGCTCATGTTCAGCTTGCAATGTTCTTGCTAGTTCAATGCCACCATGCCATGTTAATGCCATTCCATGCCATTTCTTGCTTTTCCATGCCTTTCCTTGCCATAGGGGTTTCAGCTACAAATACTGCAAAATAAACATAAAATGCAAATAAAGCATAACAAAAACTACTTGAGATGAGCATAATTCCAGTGTGTTAGTACCCAAATAGTAGGTATAAAACCTACTTATCAGTATCCCAAATCTCCGAGTGAATAATACCCGAGTGAATAGTACCCGTGTGAATAGTACCCCCGAGTGAAAATATTGAAATTTAATAAGAAAGTTCAGACCAATATTCTAATGAAACAATACTAGACGAAGCACAAAACTCAATGATATTATACTAATTTCATGGATTATAGAAGCAATACTTACCATAGTAAGTTTAGATTTAAGAATATGAAAAGAAATAATATACGAAACTGCAAATGGATTTTCATCCGTCATGCGGTAATTCACATAGACAGGTTATTCCCACAGATTAAAGGATGAATACGAAAAAAATAATATCTCTTACAATACGAAAGAAATAATACCCCTTACTATACGAAAATAACATTCGTTACCTTAGCAGATGATTGGATACTACAATAGTGAAGTAGCAGAATACTCTTCTTCTTTCTCTCTATTGTTTCTTTTGTGAGTCTTAGTGAATTGGTGAGAATGAAAGAAGAAATATGCTTCTATTTATAGGAGAATAGACTAAATAGTTACTAATTCACGAACGGTCCAGATTGATTTACTATTAAAATGGACGGTCCATATTGATTTACTATTAAAACCACAACCGACGGTCCAGATTGATTTACTATTAAAACGACAACCGACGGTCCATAAATTAGTACATCTCTCCATGGAATAATAAGTCAACTTACAACAAACGCCTCATGACAAATCCCTCTATTTATATATAAAAAATTGAAAAATATTTACCACAAATCACTTATCTTTAATAAACACATTTTTAATCTTTTAACAATTATTCATCATTAATATTATAACTTATAATATTGACAACCAGATCATTCCCAAGAAAGAGGGAGCTTTTCGATAAAGATTTCTCCTTATTGGCGCGCAATTAAATGACCTAACCCATTTCCTCGACAGAACTTTCTAGACATTGTCAATAATGCAAATAATACTATGAATAAATGTGTTGTCTCAATTATTGATTTAATAATATTAAATATTATGCATATGATACTGTGATAATAATTGAATAAATAATATAAGATACTATGTAGGAACTTCTGTTGCAATAATTGAATAAAACTGGGTGACTTCTTATGTAAACATCAATAATCAGAGATATTGTGTAATACCATGTTCTACTGTGCAATAACGCGTATTAATGTACTTTTATCATCGGATATTTCAATAGTTTAACGGTAAAAGTATGAAAGTAGTATGCACATAAGCCAATCATATTTGATGATAAAGCATATACTTTGTAACAATCTTATTCATTTATTAATAAAAGTATTAATTTATTAAAAGCTTTTAATTATCTATATAATGTTGCTTTATAATATGTGATAAACCCATAGTTTAAAGCAATGCTTTTAGAATAATGATGATGATCATTCTAATAAGATCTAAATTATTAGAAAGCTTAAAACTAAAATAGTTCCCAATCATTGGATTACTAAATTGGGGATTGGTGAATCCGGATAGATTGGTACATACGTTGCTTGCTAATTGGATGAGGATGATTGATCTCATGATCATTTGTATGGAGACATTAAAGAAAGTATGTAGGTGCTTATTGGAGAATAAGTACACTGAACGTGGCTCGCTAAGGAATACCTAATGGAGTTTTACTTGCCTGTCAATAGGAATTCCTGTAGTGATAGTAGTACAAGTGATCTTTGGACTTGAGATCATCATAGTATCTTGTGTATGATGAGTTATACTTTGACTTATTCCTTAAGACCCTTATAGGGTATATCAAAGGGTATGCTTGGGTATAATTAGTTATACATGGAGATAATGTATGATTAATAAAGAATCTATCGCTTCTAATAAAAGAAGAGAAATGTCCTATATGATTCGATAAATGACAACCCAGTAGTCCTTGGCCAAGGCAGAATAAAATTAGAAAGGAGTTTCTAATTTGCATTATTTGGAGTTGTGCATTTAAGAGTCGAAATACATATAATTAAATAAAATAAGACTTTGTTAGTTCCCAGTAGGCACGATATAGATCTAGAAGGGGGGGGGGGGTTGAATAGATCCTTAGAATTTCAAAATACTTTTTCTCTATTAAGTTGTATTGCTCATTAAGTAGCTCATGACGAACTTAAGAATCGTTTCAAGCACATCGGAATAGGTAAAAGATCCCCTTCACAGATATATTCATAATTAAGCATACATTGTTCGTAGAGTTACTTTAGAAGTAAGTAGTTAAAACACACATATCAGTTATAGCAGTTAATGTACATAATGTAAATGACATAAAGTAAAAGACACAAGAGATTTTAAGTGGTTCAGAGACTCAAGCTCCTAATCCACTCTTCTGCTTTTAACTAGGAGGATTTCCACTAAGGAAGGGCAACACCCTGAATCACTAAGATTCCTTCAAGGCCAGTAGCCTTGGGACTTCAGTTCACTAAGAACTCTTCAAGGCGAAAGCGACCTTGGAACTCCTCTAGTTCCTAGGAACTCTTCAAGCCAAAGAGCTTGGAACTTTATTTAGTCCTTCCGACAAGGACCCCTCAGCCCCGCTTCTTGTTGTTGTTGTTGTTGTTGTTGTTGGTATGAGTCACCGAAATTTGCTAAGATGTCATTAAGCTCTGAACATCTTATGTACTTAGCAGCTTGGTGTGATCCTCTATGCATTCTGCTTTGAGTCTAGACCATATCTTCTTTGGTGCAGCTGATCTTTACTCTTCTATGCTCAACCTCATCTTGTATAAGCTGTGCACCATCACCATCTAGAATTGTTAAGTCTCTGTGCTTTTGGTAGACTTTGTCTGACACTTAACAATCCCTGAACCCTTCTTGAATGTTTTGCAGACATGGTTCGACATCTGTTTAGTTTCAGCTTTAGGTTCATGGTGATTCGTAGAGTGGCTCTCTTGATATTCTTTGTACTCAGCCACTTTTCTGAATGCTATCTTTTTGGCCTTCTCGGCTCTCAGCTTGGCTGCCATCTTCAGTGGCATTCTCATCTTTGTTGAGTGAAGCTTTGATCTGATTAAACTCCTCTTCAAGGTTGCTTCACTTCCACCTCGGTAGTCCCATTGTCATTGAGACTTGTTCTGTTGATCTTTGGTGGAACTCGTAGAGTCAACAATAGCATTCACCAACTCAACGATTCTGCAACTTGAAAATCATCAGCATTCTTTGATCTTTGAAGCTCTGTTGATTTATACTACTTCTCAATCTTCCCGTTGGAAAGTAGCCATTGAGAGCTATTCAAATTGCTTTGCAGATCTTGAGTTATTTGGTGCAGACTGCAGATGTGACATGACATCTTTTTTTCGACTTTCGACACTACACTGATCATTGCTTTCACCAACTCTCACGATATGTCACTTTGATGTCTTGGGCAGGTCAAAGACTTTATTTCACCCTTCTAATTTCTCGAGCAGAGGTTGTCCTTGCATTGATGCTCTCAATAAGCTCTTGTCCGAATATTACCATTCAGATTGAACCGTTGCCAATGCTTCATTCTTCAGCTACTTGAACTCTACGATTCCGATGCATGTCTTTATGGATCTGATCGTAGTGTCTTGTTGACTGATAGAGATAACACTACGATCATGAGGAGTGTTCACTTGATCATCAGTGTAGGACACATCTCTTCCTTTCTTTATGCAGTGCTACATTACTTCTGTTTGTCTCGACTGTTCTCAGATACTGATGGCTAGATTCCTTGCTTTGACCTCTTCTGAATAACAAGACACTTCAGATTTGTGGTGTGTCCAGCTCACTTTCTCCTTGTGATCTCCCGTTCACTTATCCTCAATGGACTGACCCAATGCTTAATCACTTTAGCCTTGTTATTCAGACTGACCAGTATCTCAGTGTGTACTCCATCAGTTCCTTTCTTTGTTTGGCAAACATTACGATCTTGATTGCTTCCAAGATCGTTGTCATCTTTCTTCTGGACAGCTACTGCATATGGCTTCACAACTCAATCTTGATGCTAATTGGATTGGTGCTTAGATCTTCTTGTTAGTTTGCATGCCATTCATTAAGTGCTCTCTGGTTTCCTTCAGGTGGAACGTATCTATGCAGTGCCAACCAGAGGCTTCATTCCTTTGGATATTCAGGGAGTGCCTATTCGTTGAGAATCGTATTTGCTCTACGATTCTTCTTTGACATTGTGAGCACATCTTGTTGAGATCTTAGTTCTGCACTCTACAATTCAGCTTTGGCTGTGCAAACACTATGACTCTGAGATCAGATCTTGATACTCTACGATTTCTATCGTTGTGCTTGTTGTCTTCATCTGATCTTGCCCGACTACGATATCTGCCTCTGGTATGATTAGTAGACTCTACGACTCCAAGTGTAGTCTACGATTCTTAACTGACTTTGGAAGATGCTCGGTCAGCTCATAGGCAGGCTGTCTCTATGATCTTTCCTTGTCTCTCCTGGAAGTCTACGAACTCTGAGATCTATTATCTTGCAGACTACGATTCTGCCTCGATAGCTCTCGAGTTTTCCTTGACTCTCCTTGCAGACTACGATTTCTGGTGCAGTGCTCGATGATCAGACAAGCCTATCTATTACATCATAAGATCAACCTAACATGCTTGATCTTTCTATATTTAAATTCCTTGTACATCATTTCTTTTTAAGGACTTTACAAAGCTATTTTTCTTATGTAGGATCAACCTAACACATTTGATCAATTCATTCTAAGTCCTTGCACATATGTTTCTATTATCTATCAAAGGACTTTACAGCTTTTTTTAATGCAAGCATACTTATATATTCATTCATGTATATATCATAATCAAATAATATAAATTGGAATGTCATTCACATGTTTATTCCTGACATACTTGACAGTAATTTCATGTCTTATATTTAATTAATAGGATATTGTATGGTGGAAGGATTGAATTGTACGGTAACTATATACTCAAAGATTCTTTTATGATTAATGTTGAAATCTATATTATCTGGAAAGTTGTTAATCGCTAGGGAAGCTTATCCCTATTGTAGAATAAATATTATTTTTTTAAATAAATTAATAGTTTAATTTATTTATTTGAATAATATTAGAATTTTTCTAATTGATTTATTCACAACCGATTTAATATGGAGAACCTAAAGGGTCACACCATAAAAGGAAGAATAATTATTTAAGAAGTTAATGACATAATCGTAATAATATAATGTTAAGTGTATTTAATTTAATCTATGGTGATAGAATAAATTAAATAGTTTAATATTTATTATTTAATATTTTGAAATATTAAATATATAAATTAATAAGATGAGTCTTATTAATATTATTACATTATTTTAATTTTTAAAGAGTTGGAAATTAATTTAATATAAGTACTCTCATTTATTCCTAATAAGATTAGGAGGCTAATTAATTAAAAGATTTTAATTAATTATTCCTAATAAAATTGGGAGCATAATTAATTAAAGGAGTTTAATTAATTAAAATAAAATCCAATTCCTTAATTGTTAAGGAAGGTTGCCCACATCTATAAATAAGAGGAATCTTATTATGGGTGAGGTTGGTTGACACTTTCACAAAACACACGTGAATACGTAATTCCAATAGTTGGGAGAGTACACCCTTTTCTATGAGAGATAGAAAAACTAAGGTTTTGCCAAATACCTATCTTCTTGAATCTTTCTTCTTCCTTGGTGGATCACCTCTAGAGGCCAAACATTTGGGTGGCTAACATTGATCAAAGGAAGGAACCAAACCCGATGGATTCAAGTTGAATGCGAAAAGGATTAAAGGTGAACTTGTACCTGAGGAAGCTCGAATCTTCAATGGTATAATTCATGTTCTTCATATTTTTGTTTAATTAATAATTATGCACAAAGGATGATCCGGGTATATAGTTTGTAAAATTTTAAAACTCTGTTTTACCACGTTTCCGCTTATTTTGTGCAATTTGATTGCGTTCATGAATCTTACAAACCTAACAGTGGCATCAGAGCCAAACCTTTATGCAAATTATTAATTGTTTTAATTTGATATGTATATTGATATGTGTTTAGAACAATTTAATTGAGCATAATTTATTGTATAAAATTATTATTTTATGAAAATAAAAAAATAAAAAAAATCGGTACGTTGATTCATGTGATTCGCGTTATAATATTATTATTATTATTATTATTATTATTATTATTATTATTATTATTATTATTATTATTATTATTATTATTATTATATAATATTATGTATATATAATATATTATTCACGTGGCCTAGGCTCCATTCGGTTTATATATATATCGTAATTTCGCATGTTCATGTTCAATGTTTTGAAATCATATTATTCTTAATTATTTTAATCTTAAAATAAAAGTTTATTTTAATCTTAAAATTGGATTTCATGCTAACTAATTAGAGTTGAAATTGGATTCCATGATAACTAATTGGAGTTAAAATTGGATTCCATGTTTCCTAAAATAAAGGTGTTTATTTGTGAATAAGAAAAATGAATCCATGTTTCCTTAAATAAAGGAGTTTATTTAGATATGGAATAAGATTTCATATTATTCAAAATAAAGGAATTTATTTGTGAATAGGAAAGAAAATCTGTGTTTTCTTAAATAAAGGAGTTTATTTAGATATGGAATAAGATTTCATATTATTCAAAATAAATGAGTTTATTTGTGAATAGAAAAGAAAATCTGTGTTTCCTTAAATAAAAGAGTTTATTTAGATATGTAAATAACAGGGAATATTCATACGACGGCACAATCATTGGTGGACCCCACAATGGAATTATTTTTGGATTGAGAAAACGATAAAAATATCTTTTTATGAAAATAATGGTGAAAGTTTTATCGTTAACTGTTGAAACACCCGGTGTTAAAAGTACAGTAATACGTGTGGTTGCATAGTAGCACACGGTATTGATTATTGATGCTTACGTGAGAAGTCACTCAGTTTTATTCAATTATTGCTATAGTAATTGTTGCATAGTATCTTACGTTATTTTATTCAATTATTGTCGATATTTTATATATTATTAAATCAATAATTGAGATAACAAAGTTATTAATATTATTATTTTCAATATTAACGATGTCTAGAAGTTTTGTCAAGGAGAGGTTTGGTCACTTAATTGCGTGCCAATAGGGAGAAATCCTTATTGGAAAGCCCCCTCTTTCTTGGAAACGACCTGATAGATTAATATTGTGAATTATAATAAAGGTGATAAGTTTTGTTTTATTATTATTATAAATATAATAAAACAGAAAACTTTTTATATAAAACAGAATACTTTTATAAAGTTATTTGTTTTATTAGACTATAAATAGAATATATAATATTCTATTATGCATAATGTTTGCATAGTAAAATATTTCTATATAAAACATAATACTTTTATAAAGTTATTTGTTTTATTAGACTATAAATAGAATATATAATATTCTATTATGCATAGTGTTTGCATAGTGCCTGCATAGTATTTGCATAGTAAAATCTTTTTATATAAAACAGAATACTTTTATAAAGTTATTCGTTTTATTAGATTATAAATAGAATATATTATATTTTATTTTATTAGAATATTTTATTAATACTGCATAGTAAATCAATATGGACCGTCCGTTTAAAAGTAAATCAATCTGGACCGTTCATGAATTAGTTACTATTCAGTCCATTCTCCTATAAATAGAAGCTCATTCCTTCATTATTTCTTACGAATTCACTGAAACTCTAGAGAGAAACTATAGAGAGAAAGAAGAAAAGTATTCTGCTACTTCACTACTCCTATATCCAGTTTCTTCTAAGGTAAGGGGTATTATTTCCTTCGTATTCATGAAGAGAACTTCTGTTATTCCATTCTTTATTATTCTATTGGAATAACCTGTATATGCGGACTACCCTATACTTGGTGAAATTCTTCTGTTATTCCATTATTTATTATTTTGTTGGAATATCCTGTCTGTGCATTTACGCATGACCTGGTTCCGTTCTTTATTATTCTATTGGAACATCCTGTCTGTGCGTTTACGCATGACCTGGTTCCCTTCTTTATTATTCTGTTGGAACATCTTGTCTGTGCGGATTACGCATTTAACGTTCTATTCTTTTATTATTCATTGGAATAACTCATGCATGCGGGTCTATCTCATGCATGGTGATTTCTTCTGTTATTCCATTCTTTATTATTCTATTGGAATAACCTGTCTATGTGGATTATGACATGCATGGTGAATGATCCTTTGTATTCATTCCTTATTAAATTGTGGAAATGATCGGTATAAGTGGATTACAAAGATGGTCAAGTAAAATCTATTCATGAGATCATATATTCTCTTATACTCAGTTGGTTAAAGCTTTGACTTCTATACTCCATGAAATTAGTGGAATATCCTTGATGTTTGCGCTTCATCCAGTATCTTTTCATGAAAATATTCTTCTGAGCATTCTTGAATTTTACTCCACAAAGAGGTATCATGTTGACAATTTGGACATTATTGGTTCCTGGATAAATTAATTCTTGAACTTGTTTTATTGAATTCTTAAATCATTGTCATCATCCTCATGTTTATATTATGACCGTGTCGCAGTATGAAGCCATGTTTGCCGAGTTGTCCCGATTTGCGTCCCATTTGGTTGATAATGAGGAGAGAATGACATTTGAAGCCCGAGATACATCAATATCTTATCTCTCATAAAATGTGTTTGTATTCAGATGTTGTTAATAGGGCTCAGTTATTGGAGTGCGATAATGAGTCAACCCAACCAAAAGAGAGCAACCGGCAAAATGATAATACCAGTGAGAGCAGTTATCGAAGCGGTGACAACAAGCGTGGAGGGAATCAACAGGCCAGAAATGGTAACCACTTCGGTGGTAATCATGGCCAAAATAATAAGAATGGACATTTCAAGAAGAAGAGATTCAACAATGATGGAAAGATGTCAGTACCAGCACCCGTTGTTAAGGAAGGAGAACGACCACCTATCATATGCTTCAAATGCGGAGGGGAGGGACACATCACCCAAATCATGCGCGATGCTTAGTCCAAAGCATGTTATAATTGTGGAAGAGAAGGTCACTTAGCCTGATTTTGTCATTCACCGAAGACAAGTTCAGATAGGATGGAGACACCAAAGGCCGTCCCATAAAAAGTCAAAACTGGTAGTTCAAGGGAGAGCGTTTGTTGTGACCTCCCAGAAAGCAAGGAACCCGAACGAGATCATCACGGGTAAGCTTATCATAAACACTAGCGAAGTCTATACCTTATTTGATACCGGTTCTACCCATTCTTTTATTTCTCCTACTTGTGCTCAACGTTTAAATTTGACTCCGGAGAAATTAGACTTTGACTTATCTCGCTGAAACTCCGTTGGGAGAAACCTTCATTACATCCACTCGCTTATAAGTCTTGTTTAGTTCAAATCGGTTTCCAATGACATTACTTCGCCTATCTTATTTCTTTGAAAATACTTGCATTTGACGTAATTCTAGGGATTGATTGGTTAACTACTCATCATGCAAAAATTGATTATTTTTGTAAGGTTATTAGCTTTCATATTCCTAACCAACCTATTATGCGAATTCAAGCAACCAAACCATTAAAATCAAGCATTGTCATCTCAAGCCATAAAGCTATCCGTTTATTGAAAAACGGATGTCAAGCTTTCTTAGCTCATGTCACGGATCTAAACAAAAATACGTCATTTTTGAATGATATTTCTATTGTTAATAAATTTCCTGATGTATTCCCTGAAGAACTTCCTGGCTTACCCCCAAAGCGTGAAATTGAATTTTGTATCGACCTTGAACCCGATACAAAACCCATTTCCAAAGCCCTATATCGAATGGCTCCTATTGAACTTTAGTAGTTAAAGACCCAACTATAGGAATTGTTAGACATTGGCTTTATTCGTCCTAGTACTTCTCCTTGGGGTGCTCCTATTCTATTCGTGAAGAAGAAAGTGAAAGTAGTATGCACACAAGCCAATCATGTTTGATGATAAAGCATATACTTTGTAACAATCTTATTCATTTATTAATAAATTGTATTAATTTATTAAAGGCTTTTAATTATCTACATGATGCTGTTTTATAATATGTGATAAACCCATAGTTTTAAGCAATGCTTTTAGAATAATGATGATCATTCTAATGAGATCTAAATTCTTAGAAAGCTTAAAACTAAAATGCTTCCCAATCATTGGATTACTAAATTGGGGATTAGTGAATCCGGATAGATTGGTACATACGTTCTTTGGCTCATTGGATGAGGATGATTGATATCATGATCATTTGTGTGGAGACACTAAAGCAAGTATGTAGGTGCTTATTAGAGAATAAGTTCACTTTGAACGTGGCTCGCTAAGGAATACCTAACGGAGTTTTACTTGCTGCTGTCGATAGGAATTCTGTAGTGATAGTAGTAGTACAAGTGATCCTTGGACTTGAGATCATCATAGTATCTTGTGTATGATGAGTTATACTTTGACTTATTCCTTAAGACCCTTAGGGTATATCAAAGGGTATGCTTGGGTATAATAAGTTATACATGGAGATAATGTATGATCAATAAAGAATCTACCACTTATTAAAAGAAGAGAAATGTCCTATGTGATTCGATAAATGACAACCCAAAGAGTCCTTGGCGTTAAAGCGTAATGAAATTAGAAAGGAGTTTCTAATTTGCATTATTTGGTGTTGTGTATTTAAGAGTCGAAATACATATAATTAAATAAAATAAGACTTGACAAAGAATTCCATGTCTTATATTTAATTGGGACATTGTATGGTGGAAGGATTGAATTGTCTGTAACTATTTACTCAAAAGTTCTTTTATGATTAATGTTGAAATCTATATTATCCGGAAAGTCGTTGATTTCTAGGGAGGTTTATCCCTATTGTAGAATAAGTATTATTTATTTAAATAAATTAATTATTTAATTTATTTATTTAAATAAGATTAGAATTGTTCTAATTGATTTATTCACAACCTAGGTTTAATATGGAGAACCTAAAGGGTCACACCATAAAAGGAAGAATAATTATTTAAGAAGTTAATGGCATAATCGTAATAATATATAAATATGTATATTTAATTTAATCTATGGTGATAGAATAAATTAAATAGCTTAATATTTATTATTTAATATTTTAGAAATATTAAATATAAATTAATAAGAGGAGTCTTATTAATATTATTACAATTATTATTATTATTTTAATTTCTAAAAGAGTTTAGGAATTAATTTAATATAAGTACTCTCATTTATTCCTAATTGGATTAGGAAGGAAAATTAGTTAAAGGAGTTTAATTAATTATCCCTAATAAGATTAGGGAGCCCCTTTAATTAAAAAGGGTTTAATTAAATAATACCTTATTTTTAATAGGGTTACTTGATATCTTTATAAGAAGAGTCTTATATCAGATATCAAGACTACGTAATAATTCCAATGGTTGGAGAGTACGCTCTTTTTCTATAGAGATAGAAAAACTAGGGTTTAGCCAACCACCCATCTTCTTGAATTCTTCTTCTTCCTTGGTGGATCACCTCTAGAGGCCAAACACTTGGGTGGCTAACGTTGATCAAAGGAAGGAACCAAACCTGGTGGATTCAAGTTGAACGCGAAAAGGATTGGAGGTGAACTTGTACCTGAGGAAGCTCAGATCTTCAAGGGTATGTTTCTTATTCATCCTTTTCGTTTAATTAATAATTGTGCATAAAGGGTGATCCGGGTATATGGTTTGTAAAAATTTTAAACTCTGATTTTTACACGTTTCCGCTTATTTATGCAATTTGATTGCGCACATGAATATTACAAACCTAACAGAAAGATGGGAGTATGCGACTTTGTATTGATTATCGGGATTTGAATCATGTCACCAGCAAAAATAGGTACCCATTGCCACGTATTGATGACCTGTTTGACCAGTTGTAAGGAGCCAAATTCTTTTCAAAGATTGATCTTCATTCCGGATATCACCAATTGAAGATTAGAATCGATGACATTCCAAAGACGACTTTCAGAACTCGGTATGGGCATTATAAATTCCTAGTCATGTCCTTTGGATTGACTAATGCTCCTGCTGCCTTCATGGATATGATGAACCGAGTATTCAAGGAATATTTGGATCATTTTGTGATCATCTTTATTGATGACATCCTTATTTATTCCAAATGCCGTGAAGATAATGAGAAACACTTAAGGATGATACTCCAAAAGCTTCGTGAAAACAAGCTTTATGCCAAGTTGAAGAAATACGAGTTGTGGCTTGAGGAAGTAGCATTCCTTGGGCACGTAGTATCAAGTCATGGAATATCTGTTGACCCGACAAAGATTGAAGCAATTCAAAGCTTGGAGCAACCTAAACCAGTGATCAAAGTACGTAGCTTTCTCGGTTTAGCTGGTTATTATCGGAGATTCGTGGAAGGATTTTCTCGAATCTCTACTCCATTAACTCAGCTGACTCAGAAAGATACAAAGTTCGGTTGGAGCGAAGAATGTGAGAAGAGTTTTTAAGAACTCAAGAGGAGACTCATTTCAGTACCTGTTCTGACAATACCATCTGGCTCGGAGGGATTTGTCATCTATAGTGATGCTTCGGGAAAAGGGTTGGGATGTGTTCTCATGCAACATGAGAAAGTCATAGCCTATGCCTCACGATAACTCAAAGAATATGAGAGGAATTATCACACTCATGATCTAGAGTTGGCAGCAGTCGTTTTTGCACTAAAGATTTGGAGGCATTACTTGTGTGGGGAGAAAGTGGAGATCTTTACGGACCATAAAAGCCTCAAATATTTCTTCACTCAAAAGGAACTCAACATGCGACAACGACGTTGGCTTGAACTGCTGAAAGATTATGATCATACCATCCAATACCATCCTGGAAAAGCGAACGTGGTAGCTAACGCATTGAGTAGAAGATTATATGCGAGTACGAGTGCGATATTGTCAATGCAAAGGCCCATTTTGTGTGACTTGCAAAGGATGGAGATAGAGTTAAAGACTTCAGGGACCCATGTGATGATGGCGAATATACGAGTAGAACCGACTTTAATAGATAAAGTTAAAGTTTGCTTTCAAGCTACGATCCGGAGCCGATGCGTATGAGGAAGAAAGTGTAAGAAGGTGTTATCTTAGGAAGCAAGAATCGATGAAGAAGGAATACTTCGAGTCAACTCCAGACTTTGTGTTCCTAGCGACCCTGATTTAAAGTATAAAATCATGATGGAGGCGCACAACACACCGTTTGCAATCCATCCTGGGAGTACTAAAATGTATCGTGATCTTCGTCATACATTTTGGTGGAGCAATATGAAGAGAGAGATAGCGCTGTTTATCTCAAGGTGTCTAACTTGTCAACGAGTCAATGTGGAGCATCAAGTACCAAAAGGTCCATTGCAACCACTTAAAATTCCAGAATGGAAGTGGGAGCGCATTACCATGGATTTTGGTACCGGTCTTCCCAAGGTTTCTCAAGGCATAGATGCAATTTGGGTCATTGTTGATAGATTGACCAAGTCTGGTCATTTCTTACCAATACGAGAAACTTATACACTTGAACGTCTTGCTCATATGTACATAAATGAAATTATAAGACTGCATGGTATGCTAGTATCCATAGTTTCTGATTGAGACCCAAGATTTACTTCACGATTTTGGGTTAGTTTGCAAAAAGCTATGGGCACAGATTTACGATTTAGTTCGACTTATCATCCTCAAATGGACGGGCAGTCAGAGAGGACTATTCAAACTCTTGAAGATCTATTAAGACTTTGTGTCCTTGACTTCAAGGGAAGTTGGGATCAGTTCTTACCATTGGTGGAGTTTTCCTACAACAACAGTTATCAAGAAAGTATTTGAAAGTAGTATGCACACAAGCCAATCATGTTTGATGATAAAGCATATACTTTGTAACAATCTTATTCATTTATTAATAAAAAGTATTAATTTATTAAAGGCTTTTAAATTATCTACATGATGCTGTTTTATAATATGTGATAAACCCATAGTTTTAAGCAATGCTTTTAGAATAATGATGATGATCATTCTAATGAGATCTAAATTCTTTGAAAGCTTAAAACTAAAATAGTTCGCAATCATTGGATTACTAAATTGGGGATTAGTGAATCCGGATAGATTGGTACATACGCGTTGCTTGCTCATTGGATGAGGATGATTGATCTCATGATCATTTGTGTGGAGACACTAAAGCAAGTATGTAGGTGCTTATTAGAGAATAAGTTCATTTGAACGTGGCTCGCTAAGGAATACCTAATGGAGTTTTATTTGCTGTCGAATAGGAATTCTGTAGTGATAGTAGTACAAGTAATCCTTGGACTTGAGATCATCATAGTATCTTGTGTATGATGAGTTATACTTTGACTTATTCCTTAAGACCCTTAAGGTATATCAAAGGGTATGCTTGGGTATAATAAGTTGTACATGGAGATAATGTATGATCAATAAAGAATCTACCACTTCTAATAAAAGAAGAGAAATGTTCTATGTGATTCGATAAATGACAACCCAAAGAGTCCTTGGCCAAGCGCGTAATGAAATTAGAAAGGAGTTTCTAATTTGCATTATTTGAGTTGTGCATTTAAGAGTCGAAATACATATAATTAAATAAAATAAGACTTGACAAGAATTCCATGCTTATATTTAATTGGGACATTGTATGGTGGAAGGATTGAATTATCTAGAACTATTTACACAAAGGTTCTTTAATGATTAATGTTGAAATCTATATTATCCGGAAAGTCGTTGATCGCTAGGGAGAGGCTTATCCCTATTGTAGAATAAATATTATTTATTTAAATAAATTAATTGTTTAATTTATTTATTTAAATAAGATTAAATTGTTCTAATTGATTTATTCACAACCGGTTTAATATGGAGAACCTAAAGGGTCACACCATAAAAGGAAGAATAATTATTTAAGAAGTTAATGGCATAATCGTAATAATATGTTAAGTATATTTAATTTAATCTATGGTGATAGAATAAATTAAATAGCTTAATATTTATTATTTAATATTTTAGAAATATTAAATATAAATTAATAAGAGGAGTCTTATTAATATTATTACAATTATTATTATTTTAATTTCTAAAAGAGTTTAGGAATTAATTTAATATAAGTACTCTCATTTATTCCTAATAGATTAGGAGGAAAAATTAGTTAAAGGAGTTTAATTAATTATCCCTAATAAGATTAGGGAGCTTAATTAATTAAAAGAATTTTAAGTAATTAAAACCCAATTCCTTAATTGTTAAGGTGGGTTGCCCACATCTATAAATAAGAGGAGTCTTATTATGGATGATATGGGGGTTGTTGACTTTTTCAACATACGACATAATTCCAATTGTTGGAAGAGTACACCTTTTTCTATAGAGATAGAAAACTAGGGTTTGAGCCAAATACACCATCTTCTTGAATTCTTTATTTTTCCTTGGTGGATCACCTCTAGAGGCCAAACATATGGGTGGTTAACGTTGATCAAAGGAAGGAACAAAACCCCGGTGGATTCAAGTTGAACGCGAAAGGATTTGGAGGTGAACTTGTACCTGAGGAAGCTCGATCTTCAAGGGTATGATTTTATTCTTTATCTTTTCGTTTAATTAATAATTATGCATAAAGGATGATCCGGGTATATGGTTTGTAAAATTTTTAAACTCTGATTTTACTCGCTTCCGCTTAATTTTGCAATTTTGATTGCGTTATGAATATTACAAACTGAACAGTGGCATCAGAGCCAAACCTTTATGCAAATTATTAATTGTTCAGATTTGATATGTATATTGATATGTGTTTAGAACAATTTAATTGGGCATATTTTTGTTGTATAAAATTTATTAAATAAAAAAAAAAAAAAAAAAATCATTTTTTTTTTTTTTTGAAACCGATCATATATATATATATATATATATGTAGTATATATATATATATATATATATATATATATATATATATATATATATATATTATACAAAGGATGCGTGTAAAATCTTCTGGTTTCACAATCTAACCGCACGAAGATCAAGGAATAGTGGCGAGTTACATTTGGTGGCCCACGTGAATTAAAAAAAAAAAAAAGGTCTGTTTCGGTTTTAAGGCCACCAAATAATTACGGAAACCAAGTTTTATTATATATATATATATAATGTAATAAATGTTACTTTAGACGTAAGTATATTTATATTGCTTAAGTTAAAGTTATATATATATATATATATATATATATATATATATATATATATATATATATATATATATATATATTATTCTTAATTATTTTATAATTAAAATAAAATGTTTATTTTAATTTTAAAATTAAATTTCATGCTAACTAATTAGAGTTGGAATTGGATTCCATGATAACTAATTAGAGTTGAAATTGGATTTTATTTTTCCTAAAATAAAGGAGTTTATTTGTGAATAGGAAGTAAATCCATCATTCCTTAAATAAAGGAGTTTATTTAAATATGAAATAAGATTTCATATTATTCAAAATAAAGGAGTTTATTTGTGAATAGGAAAGAAAATCCGTGTTTTCTTAAATAAAGGAGTTTATTTAAATATGAAATAAGATTTCATATTATTCAAAATAAAGGAGTTTATTTGTGAATAGGAAAGATAATCCGTGTTTCCTTTAATATTTTTTTTTACATGGAATTGGATTCCATAATTAATTAAAATAAAAGAGTTTATTTTAATTAAATTTTTTTTTACATGGAATTGGATTCCATAATTAATTAAAATAAAGGAGTTTATTTTGATTAAAGATTTTGATTAAAATAAAATAGTTTATTTTATTCAAAATAGGATAAATTAAAATAAAATAGTTTTATTTTGATTTAAATTTGGATTAAAATAAAGGAGTTTATTTTGATTCAATAATAGATTTTATACTAACTAAATTTGCCCATTAAATGATATCAATATATATATTAAATGTTTATTATTCATGAGATGAATGTTCTTTATTGATGCATATGGTGATGTGTATGATAATAAATGGGATTGATGGACTATTGACCAATGCGATTGGATTTTATTTTAGTTGGATGCATGAATGTATAGGTTTTTATTAAATGGGGTTCACAGACGCCTTCTCTAATTTTTCTTAATGTAAATTCTATTCCCTCTCTATGTACTTCCCTTCGATCACGATCAAGGTTTCTATTTATTTTAAATAGTTTTGTAATAGGAATAGTTAGAATTAATTTTGAAGAATTAGAGATCAAGGAGCAAGGAGCGCTTGAAGACCCGCGGATTTGTAATGGAGCCCGGGTTTAAATGTAATAGTTATATTTAAATATTATTTCTTGCACCCTAGGGTTTGACCTTTTGGTTCACTTGGTGGCTCTAGTGAACCAAACTAGAATAAAAGTCCATAATCAATCCGGGTAGAATATAGTATTCTATATGCATGCTTATACTATATATATATATATATATATATTATGCAAACATGCTTCGCATGTTAATTAATATGACACGTATTTTATATATATATATGCATGCTAAAACAAGATGAGACAAATTAATAACAAAACCCTCAATTTTTTTATATTAAGTCCTAAGCGCTCAAAGATATTTGGAATATCGAACGTCGCCTTCTAGCATGATAAAATTAATAGAGTATTAAATATTTAATATGAGTTTGTTGTGTCACCACAAGGCAAGTATTAAGTATTTAAGATGTTAATTTATCACATTTGATGCTTATAAAGAAAATTAACTTGGATAATTTTGATTCGGATGTGCCACCACTTGATCAAAATAATCTAAGAGGCAAAAGAAAAGGAGTTGCATAGTTGATGTAATTGACAAAAGTTGTCTACCTATTTATTTATATATAGTTTGTTGTGTCACCACAAGGCTATATACATTTGAAATGGGATCCTTATTCTCACTAGCAAATCTTTAATTAGATTTTGCCGAACTATATAAGTGAGGGTAATATAGTTTGAAGAAAATAGTGGGAGATACCAATTTAAAACAAAACCTAATTTATTTTGGTAATTAATAAAAGAATGTATGTTAAAATGTTGTTAATTACAAATTCATTTACGTAATTTTACAATGTCTAAAATTACTATCATGCGAAGCATATTAGATGCTAAATTAACCGCATCAAATTAAACGGATTGGATAAAAGGAATTTGAGAATAGTTCTCATAGTGAAAAGCTATCTTATGTCCTTAATACGCCTATCCTCGCAATGGTTGCGCATAATGCCTCCGAGGAAGAGATTGCTACTTTTAGAAAGTGGTAAGATGATGCACATTGGCTCAATGCATCATGCTTGCATCTATGAGTAACGAGCTTCAAATCGGCGATGAAACTATGGATGCTCCTACTATATTCCCCGCACATCAAGTAGTTGATGGTGAAGAAAAGTAGGGTGATAGATATCGAGATATCTAAGGAGCTCTTCCGATCTAGAATGACCACGACACTACAAAGATGATAAAAGTCCTTAACATTATCAATTTGATTGATCAATTAGGACAACTGGTTCTGTCATGGATGGAGAGTTGAGCTAAGATTTGATCTTGCACTCACTCCCGGTCTCCTTTCACAATTGTTGTGAATTTTTCATATGAACAAGCTAGATATCAGTCTCGCTGATTTGCTTAACATGTTGAAAAAATGTTAAGAGTCACTTTCCAACCAAGAAAGATCAAGTCTTACTGGTAGGGGCCAAATGATCTTCTGAAAAGAAGAACGATTCAAAGAAGGTAAATAGAAAGGCATAAACAAAGGATAATAAGAGCAAAACTGATACGGATAGCAAAGGAGTTTGCTTCCAATCGCTATAAGCTTTGGACACCGGAAAGAAATCATGAGAAGCATCTTGCAGAGGCTAACCAAAGAAGCTTAGTGAAGTTTCTACATAATACGCTTTTTGTTCATGATTGAAATAAATTTTTCTTTAAGTCAAGGTTCTACTTGGGTATTGGATACCGACTTTGGTTATCATAAATATAGATTTATGAAGGGACCAAATGTAAGTAGAAAGTTAAACAAAGATAAGTAATCCTATGTGTGGAAAATGAAGCAAAGGTTCTTTGCGATTAGCTATAGAAACTTATAGTTTAGCAGACCCTACGGGCAAATCTATTAAGTCAATAAGTTGTTATTGTATTCCAAAGATTGTTAGAAACATTATTTCCATTTTATTGTTGACAATGAAATATTTGGTATTATATTTTAGAATAATTGTTGTTCTATTTATAATAATAATAATGTTTTGTATAGAATCTGAATATTACTTAATAAATTTTGTATACTTGACTTACATGAAAATAATTTTGCATATTGAACAAATTAGTATAAGAAAAGGAGATGATCATTCAAAGAGTTGAATGTGTGTATTTGCTGAAATACAAGTATGAATTATTTGAAAGGTTCAAAGAATTCAGAAGTGAAACAAATTGACAAAGTATTAAGATTCTTTGATTAGATTAAGGAATAAATACTTGTGTAATAAATTTCTAGATCATCTCAAATGGTTTTCTCATAATGGACACATCCTGATACGCAATAATTGATTGATGTATCCGAATGAAAAATCGTACCTTATTGGACATGGTGCGGTCCATAATGATTTTACCGACATTCCAGTATCTTTCTGGGATAATGTCCTAGAAATGGCTGCATATCTACGAAAATGGTAACCTCAAAATCCAGCCCCAAGACTCCATAAAAGTTATGGAGAGGGAGGATTCCTAATCTTAAGTATGTTAAGATAAGGGGTTGTCCAACTTATGTGAAAAGGTTTCAAAAGATAAGCTTGGGACAAGATTTGACAAGTGTCGATTTGTGGGACATCCTAAAGTAAGTTTAGGGTATATGTTCTATAATCCTACTTAGCGAAAGGTGTTTGTTGTGAAACACGCTTTCTTCTAAGATAAAGGTGTTTATCATTAAAAATGGCTAGTGGGAGGATAATAGATCTTGAAAAGTTCAAGAACCACAAAACACTATAAGTCAAATAAGAGGAACCTGTAGATAGACCTATTGTACCACAACTGAATCGTAATTCTGGAATAGTACCGAAGATACCTAGGAGGTATGGATTCATCATAGATGATGATGATGAGGTACACATCATAGAAGATGATGATCCAGTTACATTCGATGAGGTAAGACTTCTAGTGTGTACAAAAGGGTCAGTGGGAGCATCGTGACATTCCTAGTACTATATGTTGATATACTACGGATGAGGAATAACTTATCAATGCTACAATCAGAAAAGATAAAGTTGTCTAAACATTCCTCCATGAATGATTTGGAAGAGTATCTTAATTGGGGATATAAATCTATATAGATAGATTTAAAAGGATGCTCGACTTAACCCAAGGAACGTATATTCATTTGATGCTAAAGTCGTTTAGCATGGCAAACTCCAAGAGATGTCTCATGTCGATGAGCTATGGAGTGTATCTCTTAATAGTCCCCATAGACTCCAAAGAAGAGAGATTGCATGAGTGACAATCATGTATGCAATGAAATGTACGAGACCGATGTTGATCAGTCATATTCGAGAAGATCAACAGTAAGACGGTGAAAAACATCTTAAAGTGCTTAACCCAAGACTAAGGATGTGATCATATTCATGGTGGGTCTAAATTAAAACTAGAGGGCTTAATGCACTCAAGTTTTTCGCACGAACCAAAGACGACGTAAAAATCCACTTTAAAGTAAAGCGTTACCTTGAATAGTGGTGCGTTGAATTGAAAGGTTCCAAACAAAGAAAGAGTTCTTTGGTTTAGTGATAAAGACAAAGTATATAGCTATAAATGAAGTCGCAAGTTGATTGTTTGGATTAAAAGTTCATTACGTAACTAGGAATAGTTCCCAAGTCTCATCTTGGATCTAAATATGTGTTGTGGCACTTTCATTTGATTATTAGAATCATTGAAAGATGGGAAATCACTATAGAGATAGTGGACTCTCATGAACAACATTACATATCCATTAACAAAAGCTTATCCAACAATGAGGATAATCGCTCACTTAGAGAAGAAGAGTATAAGATACAATGGCGATTGGCTTTAGTGCAAGTGGGAGATTGAAAGTAGTATGTATGCACACAAGCCAATCATGTTTGATGATAAAGCATATACTTTGTAACAATCTTATTCATTTATTAATAAAAAGTATTAATTTATTAAAGGCTTTTAAATTATCTACATGATGCTGTTTTATAATATGTGATAAACCCATAGTTTTAAGCAATGCTTTTAGAATAATGATGATGATCATTCTAATGAGATCTAAATTCTTTGAAAGCTTAAAACTAAAATAGTTTGCAATTATTGGATTACTAAATTGGGGATTAGTGAATCCGGATAGATTGGTACATACATTGCTTGCTCATTGGATGAGGATGATTGATCTCATGATCATTTGTGTGGAGACACTAAAGCAAGTATGTAGGTGCTTATTAGAGAATAAGTTCACTGAACGTGGCTCGCTAAGGAATACCTAATGGAGTTTTATTTGCCTGTCAATAGGAATTCCTGTAGTGATAGTAGTACAAGTAATCCTTGGACTTGAGATCATCATAGTACCTTGTGTATGATGAGTTATACTTTGACTTATTCCTTAAGACCCTTAGGGTATATCAAAGGGTATGCTTGGGTATAATAAGTTGTACATGGAGATAATGTACGATCAATAAAGAATCTACCACTTCTAATAAAAGAAGAGAAATGTTCTATGTGATTCGATAAATGACAACCCAAAGAGTCCTTGGCAAAGGAATGAAATTAGAAAGGAGTTTCTAATTTGCATTATTTGAGTTGTGCATTTAAGAGTCGAAATACATATAATTAAATAAAATAAGACTTGACAAAGAATTCCATGTCTTATATTTAATTGGGACATTGTATGGTGGAAGGATTGAATTGTGCGGTAACTATTTACACAAAGGTTCTTTAATGATTAATGTTGAAATCTATATTATCCGGAAAGTCGTTGATCGCTAGGGAGGCTTATCCCTATTGAGAATAAATATTATTTATTTAAATTAATTAATTATTTAATTTATTTATTTAAATAAGATTAGAATTGTTCTAATTGATTTATTCACAACCTAGGTTTAATATGGAGAACCTAAAGGGTCACACCATAAAAGGAAGAATAATTATTTAAGAAGTTAATGGCATAATCGTAATAATATATAGTTAAGTATATTTAATTTAATCTATGGTTATAGAATAAATTAAATAGCTTAATATTTATTATTTAATATTTTAGAAATATTAAATATAAATTAATAAGAGGAGTCTTATTAATATTATTACAATTATTATTATTTTAATTTCTAAAAGAGTTTAGGAATTAATTTAATATAAGTACTCTCATTTATTCCTAATAGGATTAGGAGGGAAAATTAGTTAAAGGAGTTTAATTAATTATCCCTAATAAGATTAGGGAGCTTAATTAATTAAAAGAATTTTAATTAATTAAAACCCAATTCCTTAATTGTTAAGGTGGGTTGCCCACATCTATAAATAAGAGGAGTCTTATTATGGATGATATGGGGGTTGTTGACTTTTTCAACATACGACATAATTCCAATTGTTGGGAGAGTACACCTTTTTCTATAGAGATAGAAAACTAGGGTTTGAGCCAAATACACCATCTTCTTGAATTCTTTATTTTTCCTTGGTGGATCACCTCTAGAGGCCAAACATATGGGTGGCTAACGTTGATCAAAGGAAGGAACAAAACCCCGGTGGATTCAAGTTGAACGCGAAAGGATTTGGAGGTGAACTTGTACCTGAGGAAGCTCGATCTTCAAGGGTATGATTTTATTCTTTATCTTTTCGTTTAATTAATAATTATGCATAAAGGGTGATCCGGGTATATGGTTTGTAAAATTTTTTAACTCTGATTTTACTTGCTTCCGCTTAATTTTGCAATTTTGATTGCGTTATGAATATTACAAACCTAACAGTATTGGCATGGCTCCATTCGAGGCGTTGTATGGAAGAAAGTGTCGTTCTCCAGTATGCTGGGATGAGGTAGGTGAAGCAACGTTGTTGGGACCGAAGTTGGTACGTATGACTACGGAAAAGATTCAAACGATCCGACAACGATAAAAACCTCTCAAAGATCGATTGAAAAAGAGTTATGTTGATCTTCATCGAAAGGACGTGGAATTCGATATTGGAGATCATGTGTTGTTACGTGTTGATCCATGGAAAGGAGTTACGAGATTTGGAAAGAGAGGAAAGCTTAATCCTCGATTCATTGGCCCATTTTTAATCCTCGATCGAGTAGGAACTGTGGCCTATAGACTCGCTTTACCGCCAAGTATGTCTCATGTTCATAACGTTTTTCACATATCCATGTTACGTAAATATATGGAAGACCCGAACCACATTATTGATTTAGAACCGGATGAATAGCGGGAGATTTAACGTATGAAGAGGTTCATGTTCAAATCTTGGATAAGAAGGAACATATTCTACGCTGCAAGGTTATACCTCAAGTCAAAGTTTTGTTGAGAAACCACAATGTTGAGGAAATGACATGGGAGTTAGAATCTGAAATGAAATCAAGGTATCCTTACCTCTTCGATATACCAGGTACGTACCCTAATTCCGAGGGCAAAATTTTATAAGAAGGGGAGGTTGTGAGACCCCGACTTTTAGGAATAAAAATGAATTTTCTATAAATATCATTTTTGATTATTATGGAGTGAATTTGATATAATGTTATAGTTGTGGGTAATATTTATAAATTTTTCAAAGTATGCAAGTTGTTATATAATATTCGATTGGTCGGGAAATATTCGTTTTAACAGGAATATTCAGCACGACTAAGACAATCATTGGTGGACCCCACAATGGAATTATTGTCGGATTGAGTAAACGATAAAAATATCTTTTTATGAAAATAACGACGGAAGTTTTACCGTTAACTGTTGAAAAACCCGGTGTTAAAAGTACATTAATACGTGTGGTTGCATAGTAGCACACGGTATTGATTATTGATGCTTACGTGAGAAGTCACTCAGTTTTGTTCAATTATTTCTATAGTAATTGTTGCATAGTACCTCACGTTATTTGATTCAATTATTGTCGATATTTTATATATTATTAAATCAATAATTGAGATAACAAAGTTATTAATATTATTATTTTCAATATTAAAGATGTCTAGAAGTTCTGTCAAGGAGAGGTTTGGTCACCTAATTGCGCGCCAATAGGAGAAATCTTTATTGAAAGCCCCTTTTTCCTCAGGAACGACACAATTGCCTAATATTGTGAATTATAATAAAGGTGATAAGTTTTGTTTTATTACTATTATTATAAATGTAATAAAATGCAGAATACTTTTATAAAGTTATTTATTTTATTAGACTATAAATAGAATATATAATATTCTATTATGCATAGTGTTTACATAGTAAAATCTTTTAATATAAAAATGAATACTTTTATAAAGTTATTTGTTTTATTAGACTATAAATAGAATATATAATATTCTATTATGCATAGTGTTTGCATAAATGCTTGCATAGTGATTGCATAGTAAAATCTTTTTATATAAAACAGAATACTTTTATAAATTTATTCATTTTATTAGATTATAAATTGAATATATTATATTTTATTTAAAAGATTTTGTTTTATTAGAATATTTTATTAATACTGCATAGTAAATCAGTATGGACCGTCCGTTTAAAAGTAGATTAATCTGGACCGTTCTTGAATTAGTTACTATTCAGTCCTTTCTCTTATAAATAGAAGCTCATTCCTTCATTATTTCTTACGAATTCACTGAAACTCTAGAGAGAGAAACTATAGAGAGAAAGAAGAAAAGTATTATGCTACTTCACTACTCCTATATCCAGTTTCTTCAAAGGTAAGGGTATTATTTCTTTCGTATTCATGAAGAGAACTTCTGTTATTCCATTCTTTATTATTCTGTTAGAATAACCTGTATATGCGGACTACCCTATACTTGGTGAAATTCTTCTTTTATTCCACTATTTATTATTCTGTTGGAATATCCTGTCTGTACGTTTACGCATGACCTGGTTCCGTTCTTTATTATTCTGTTGGAACATCCTGTATGTGCATTTACGCATGACCTGGTTCCGTTCTTTATTATTCTGTTGGAACATCATGTCTGTGCGGATTACGCATGACCTGGTTCCATTCTTTATTATTCTGTTGGAATAACCTGTCTGTGCGGTCTATCGCATGCATGGTGATTTCTTCTGTTTATTCGATTCTTTATTATTCTGTTGAAATAACCTATCTATGTGGATTATCACATGCATGGTGAATGATCCTTTGTATTCATTCCTTATTAAATGTGGAAATGATCTGTATAAGTGGATTACCGCATGGTGGGCAAAAATCCATTTGCAGTATCATATATTCTCTTATACTCAGTTGGTTAAAGCTTTGACTTCTATACTCCATGAAATTAGTGGAATATCCTTGATGTTTGCGCTTCATCCAGTATCTTTTTATGAAAATATTCTTCTGAGCATTCTTGAATTTTACACCACAAAGAGGTATCATGTTGACAATTTGGACGTTATTGGTTCCTGGATAAACTAATTCTTGAACTTGTTTTATTGAATTCTTATATCATTGTCATCATCCTCATGTTTATATTATGTTGAAAGTCATTTGTGGCCTGTAGTGCATAGATGGACATGGTATGATTATGACCAGGGATTATTCGGTATAATCATGACCATAATGTTACAAATGATGTGGTAAAAGTCCTCATTGGCCCGTAGTGCATTGATGGACAGTTGTTGGCGCGATTATGACCATTGATGAATACATGAATATCCTTGGCCCGTAGTGCATGGATAATTTGTGGTTGTGATACTAATGAATATCCTTGGCCGTAGTGCAGGGATGATGTGGATTATTTATTAAGCTGAGTCTCAACGATAAAAATGATGAAAAACCTTTTAAATCATAGAAGATAATAGATTTTATTCTCTACTTGACTCTTTTAATGGATTGCTTGTTCCACTACAGTTAAACTTGATGTTTGTTATATTGTATCAGTTTAACACTATTGAAGGCTAAGGATAATTTATTCTGCATTATCTTAGTCATAATATTTTTTACTGGGCTAGTTGAGCTCACCCTTTTGTTTTCATTGTTCTCTTTAGGAAATTAGAACGTAGCAGGGACTAGTCAGGGAATGGAGTGACGGTCTAGAGGATAGCATTAGTAGTCCTCACTATTCTATAAAATAGTGTGTTAATAAATGTATTTAGGACTTATTTTGAGTTTGAATACTGTCTAGAAGACAATATTTGTATTAAAACTCACAGCTCATGTTGTATATTTAAGATTGTATTTGTATTCTGTACCATATATTTGGCGACTCAGAATAGGTTATGTATACCTATTTTGGGGGCGTCACATTGAATGTTTATTATTCATGAGATGAATGTTATTTATTGATGCATATGGTGATGTGTATGATAATAAATTTGATTGATTCTAAACTATTGACCAATGTGATTGGATTTTATTTTAGTTGGATGCGTGAATGTATGGGTTTTATTAAATGGGGTCTGCATACCTCGTCTTCTCTAATTTTTCTTAATGTAAATTCTAACTCCCTCCTATGTACTTCCCCTTGACTGCTGATCAAGGTTTCTATTTATTTTAAATAGTTTTATAATAGGAATTGTTAAAATTAATTTTGAAGAATTGGAGATCAAGGAGCAAGGAGCGCTTGAAGACCCATTTGTAATGGATCTTGGGATTTAAATATAATAGTTATATTTAAATTTAATTCTTGCACCCTAAGTTTGACCTTTTGGTTCACTTGGTGGCTCTAGTGAACCAAACTAGAATAAAGTCCATAATCAATCCGGGTAGAATATAGTATTCTATATGTGCATGCTTATACTATATATATTATATATTATGCAAACATGTTTCGCATGTTAATTAATATGACGCGTATTTTATATATATATGTGCATGCACGCTAAACAAGATGAGACAAATTAATAACAAACTCCTCAAATATTTTATATTAAGTTGTAACATTCTAAGATATTTGGAATATCGAACGTCGTCTTCTAGCATGATAGAAATAATAGAGTATTGAATATTTAATATGAGTTTGTTGTGCACACACAAGGCAAGTATTAAATATTTAAGATGTTGTTTTTATTACATATGATGTTTGTAAGGAATTGAACATTATTGCTTTGTTGTGCACACACAAGTGCTATAGTTTTCTCTTCACTTATATGAAAATACTGGGTCTGACTTAACTTAAATCGTTTTAGTTCGGATGTGCACACACTTGACCATTATGATTTAAGAGGCAAAATACAAGGGGTTATATAGTTGATGTAATTGACAAGTTTTGTCTACCTATTTATTTATATATAGTTTGTTGTGTACACACAAGGCTATATACATTTGAAATGAGATCCTTATTCTCATTAGCATATCTTTAATTAGATATCGCCGAACTATATAAATTGAGGGTAATATAGTTTGATGAAAATAGTTGGAGATACCAATTTAAAATAAGACCTAAATTATTTTTGTAATTAATAAAAGAATGTATGCTAAAATATTTTTAATTATAAATTCATTTACAGAATTTTACAATGTCTAAAATTACTATCACTGCGTAACATATTAGATGCTAAATTAATCGGACCGAATTAAACGGATTGGTTAAGGAATTTGAGAATAGTTCTCACGGGTGAAAATCTATCTTATGTTCTTAATACGCCTAACCCTGCAATGGTTGCAGACAATTCCTCCGAGGAAGAGATAGAAAGTCGCAAGATGATGCACAGTTGGCTCAATGCATCATGCTCGCATCCATGAGTAACGAGCTTTAGCATCAGAATGAAACTATGGATGCTCCTACTATATTCCTGGACATCAAGTAGTTAATGGTGAGGAAAGTAGGACTGATAGATATCAGATATCTAAGGATCTCTTCCGATCTAGAATGACCGATGACACTACATTACAGATAAAAGTCCTTAACATAATCAATTTGATTGATCAATTAAGGCAACGGGTTTTGTCATGGATGGAGAGTTGAGCCAAGATTTGATCTTGCACTTGTTGTGAATTTTTCATTTGAACAAGCTAGATATCAGCTTCGCTGATTTGCTTAACATGTTGAAAAATGTTGATAGTCACTTTCCAACCAAGAAAGACCAAGTCTTACTAGTAGGGGCCAAATGATCTTCTGAAAAGAAGAACGATTCAAAGAAGGTAAATAGAAAGGCAAAAATAAAGGATAATAAGAACAAAACTGATATGGATAGCAAAGGAGTTTACTTCCACTGCAATAAGCCAGGACAGTGGAAAAGAAACTGCGAGAAGCATCTTCCAGAGCTAACCAGAAGAAGCTTAGTAAAGTTTCGGTTACAAATACAATTTTGTTCATGATTTAAAATAAAATTTTCTTTAAGTCAAGGTTCTACTTGGGTATTGGATACCGACTTGGTTATAATAAATATAGATTTATGAAGGGACCAAGCAGAAGTAGAAAGCTAAACAAAGATAAGTAGTCATATGTGTGGGAAATGAAGCAAATATTGCTATATTAGCCATAGAAACTTATAGTTTAGCAATGCCAACGGGCAAATCTATTAATTAAGTCAATAAGTTGATATTGTATTCCAGTTCTTGTTAGAAACATTATTTCTATTTTGTTGTTGGACAATTAAATCTTTGGTATTATATATTTTGTATAGAACTGGAATATTACTTGATGGATTTTGTATACTTGACTTACGTGAAAATAATTTTGCATATTAAACAAATTAGTATAAGAACAGGAGATGATCATTCAAAGAGTTGAATGTGTGTATTTGCTGAAATACAAGTGTGAATTATTTGAAAGGTTCAAAGAATTCAGAAGTGAAACAAATTGGCAAAGTATTAGGATTCTTTGATCATATCAAGGAATAAATACTTGTGCAATAAGTTTCTAGATCATCTAAAATGGTTTTCTCACAATGGACGCCTCTTGATACATAATAATTGATTAATGTATCTGAAAGAAAAAATTGTACCTTGTTAGATGTGACACCCCCAAATCCAGGTACTCCATTTTCACATGATTTGGTGTTCACTATCCAAAACCATTACATCTAACTACCCATAATCAAAAGATAAAGACATAATTTAAATAACTTAACAATAATCTTTCCCATTAAAGGGTTACATCATCTCAAAAACAATCCCAGGTAATCTAACCTTAAAATTATTACATAAGTTTGCGGAATACATCATAAAATAAAACAAGTCTTTAACATAATTCATTAAAATAAAATTCTCGTAAGTCTTCAACACTTGGACACTTTGCCCTTTCCTTTGCTAGTAGATGACTCATCAACTTTCTCCACTTTAGCTGCATTGTTAATTACAAGAGTGAGCAAACAATTGCTCACTAATATAGAAAGTAGTAATGATAACAACATGAGAATTAACAACGAATGCTGAATAATAATGAACTTGTTCTACGAATCAAAATAGAAAACAAGTTTGAACTTTAATATCCGAGGGTCTTAAGATCATGAACTAGGTCTTCGGTATTTAGGTATTAATATCTCAACCTTAACAGTCATTTAGACTATACAGACTCTTCTTAACGTACTTAGGGGGATCAACCCTTTGTACCATGTATTGTGCACAAACGTCTAAACGTTACACGTACAAAATCTCCTATGTTAGGCTTGTTCATCTCAGCTTGAATTTAGAATTTCTGCACTAAAGAAAGTTTAGTTCGGAACTAGCTTATCAGTGTTTCTAGAATTTTAGAACACTATTCAATTATAGATTAATTCAATCAATAAAAGTTTGCTTACTACTTGAAGGTTTAATACAACAATAAAGATTTAAACAAGGTTATCAAAGTCAAAGATCGGATATCAACAATGTATAATTGAATAAACATGATATACATGCAAAGTACTATATTCAAAGAATTAGAACAATCTCATTTGAAATAATATATTAGAACAATATATGCCTCGAATAATAATAAGGAAAGTGAAACTCGCTCGATGTAACGAATTAGGTTGCAAGAGCTTGTACAAATATACGCAAGATAAATTAGGCTTGCTCAATGTAAAGAGGTAAGGTTTAGAAACTTGCCTTGTACGTAAGCTACACCAGTATAATATTCGCCAATTACCCTACATATATCATTGAAATCGCAATAACAATTAGTTGTATGAATATTAGCTTTAGGGGTTTAAACCATCACTTAGGTCATAACCCTAACCTCACATCTAACCATGTTGGTTAACATCCTTAATGCCTCTGAAATCTCATTACGATCCAACATAACTTAATCATTCATCTCTAACTTTGGAAAACATCACATACGTTTTCATTTCATAACTTATTTAAAAATCTTCGCATTACAACACATTACAATATGTTATTATAGTTTATATTATGTCTTAGCATCATTAGCATGCATGCTTAACCAACATAAGTCCATTACTCATGACCTACAAATAAGCAGACTTCACTGCCTAGGCTCAGAGTATTACAATTGAAATTGCTACCGGTCCCAAGCCTTGGCAACCTTGGGCATTATTTGCTACCGGTTCTTGTCTATGAGAAACCAGATGGCAGCTTCAATGTCAGCAGGAGGGTGCTTAATGTAGAGTAGCCGTGCGCCTGCATGAAAATCAGACATACTGCTATTGCACCAAATGCATACCAATTCTTCCTATTTCCACATAATAACAACTAAACTTTGTAACAACATAGTTACACATGCTATACACCATTCTAACTACATAAACATCACATATGCACAAATTTGAGGAATCAAAACCCCCAATTTCCAAATTTCTTCATTTTTTACATATTTAGCGAATTCGATCGCCACGAACTCGTTTCTTAACCAATTGACATGATTTAAACTACGCCACTTTCGTCTCTTAACATACTAACACAATTTTCATGTAAAAACACTGTGATTTGAAATCTTCTACTACAACCAATTTACTCGAATTTGATAACTAATACAACACTCGTATATGATGACAACAGGTTCTACAACATAATCCACATCATATAAACAACATTTGAAACAACAAATCAATAAAATCACTTACAGAGAACTTAAATTAAAAACAAAACTTTAAAATTTAGGAATGAATTATACCTTAATCCTTGATTATTGAGAAGAAGAATGATAAGAACCTTAATACTCCACACTTTAGCAAAATTTACAGAGTCTTCCTCACAATCTCTCTCACTCTTTCTCTGCTCTTCGGCCTTAGAAGGAAAATACGCGTGAAAATATAACCTGATATGGCCTTACTTCCCACGTAGTCTTTCAGTTAAAAAAATAAAAAGACGTCAGTTGAATAAGCCAAAGGCCACAAGGCCTTGTTTGGCTACCACTTAATCCCCTAACTAGATTATTTTAATAATATTTATATTATATAGTTACTTTTGTCACACTTTAATTTTATTAATTTAAATAACTTTAGTTTAGTTAATTTAAATAACTTATAATAATAAAAATAAAAATCTTATTATCATTATACTTATAATTAATAAATAAATATATATCTAATTTAATTAATAAATAGACACATCACTTTATTTAATTTATTTATTTCCTTTAATATTAGACAATCCATTTAATTTAATTATTTTCTTAAATATTAAGCAATTAATTTAATTTAATTTAATTATTTCCTTAAATTAAATCCTTTAGATAAAATTATCATTACTCAATTTAATTAACATTAATCAATTTAGTTACTAAATTAATTCACCAGAATTCATCAATTATTTATTTTCCTCAATAAATACATTATTTAAAATATTTATTTAATAGAATAAATATTTAAATTAATTACAAAAAAATTTCTCGATCGTTACATTAGACATGGTGCGGTCCATAATGATTTTACCGATATTCCAGTATCCCTCTGGGGTCATGTCCTAGAAATGGCTACATATCTACGGAAAGGTAACCTCAAAATCCAGCCCCAAGACTATAAGAGTTATGGACCGGGAGGATTCCTAATCTTAAGTATATTAAGATAAGGGGTTATCCAGCTTATGTGAAAAAGGTTTCAAAGGATAAGCTTGGGACAAGATTTGACAAGTATAGATTTCTGGAACATCCTAAAGTAAGTTTAGGGTATATGTTCTATAATCCTACTTAGCAAAAGATGTTTGTTGCGAAACGCGCTACCTTCTAAGATAAAGGTTTTTATCATTAAAGGGGATAGTGGGAGGATAATAGATCTTGAAGAGTTCAAGAACCACAAAATACTATAAGTCAAATAAGAGGAACTTGTAGATAAAACTATTGTACCACAACCAAATCGTAAATCTGGAATAGTACTGAAGATACTTGGGAGGTATGGATTCATCATGGATGATGATGATGAGGTATATATCATAGAAGATGATGATCCAGTTACATATGATGAGGTAAGAATTGTAGACACTCAGAGAAATAGATTGAAGCAAGCTTCTCAAAAATAGAATATTCGTTTTGATGAAACAAATCAAAAGAGTTTGATTTTATCACAAATAAGAATGAACCTAGTGTGTACAAAAGGGTCAGTGGGAGCGCCGTGACATTACTAGTGTAAGACCCAAACTTTTATGAATAAAGATTTTTTTTCTCGAAATATATTTTTGAATATTATGGTGTAGATTTGATATAATGTTATAGTTATGGGTAATATTTACAAATTTTGCAAAGTAAGCAAGTGGTTATATAATATTCGATTGGTCGGGGAATATTCGTTTTAATAGGGAATATTTGTACGATGACACAATCATTGGTGGACACCACAACGAAAGTATTGTCGTAGTTAGAAAACGACAGAATTATCTTTTTATAAAAATAATGGTGAAAGTTTTACCGTTAAACTGTAGAACTACCCAGTAGTAAAAGTATAGTAATACGCGTGGTTGCATAGTAGCACACGATATTGATGCTTACGTGAGAAGTCACTCAGTTATACTCAATTATTGCTATAGTAATTACTACATCATATCTCTTATATTATTGATTTAATTATTGTCACAGTATCATCTGCATAATATTTTATATTATTAAATCAATAATTGAGACGACAAAGTTATTCATATTATTATTTGCAATATTGACAATGTCTAGAAGTTCTGTCAATGAGAGGTTTAGTCACCTAATTTCGCGCCAATAAGGAGAAATCCTTATCGGAAAGCCCCCTCTTTCCTGGGAACGACCTGGTTGTTAAATATTGTGCGTTATAATATTAATGATGAATAAGTTCGTGTTGATTAAAGATGAAATTGATAGTTCCATTGTGTTGGGATTATCAGTGTTAGTGGAAATCGACATTTATTTCAATAATAATTGGTGTTTGGAAGTTATATTGAGCAATCGGGTAATTAATTGGATAAATGAGCAATTAATTGTTATTAATTCACTTGCTTATAACTATGTGTCCACATGTGTGTACTATTGATTCACATGCATGTACTATTTTGGGAGGTGGTGCAAGATTGATAATACTTGTATGACTAAATTAAAAATGGAGGTATAGATGAAGGTACTATACTATAATTATTTTTTTCACATATATAGAACAATTGATTCATATGAACGTACTATTGATTCATGTGAGACACCAGATTTTATCAATAAAGATTTAAATTTTGTCGAAATAATTTTTTAATGTTATGGTGTGAATTTGAGATAATATTATAGTTGTGGGTAGTATTTATAAATTTTGCAAAGTATGCAAGTGGTTATATTATATTCGATTGGTTCGGGGAATATTCGGTTTAGCGAGAATATTCGTATAACTACTCAATCATTGGTGGACCTCACAATGTAATTATTGTCGGATTGAGAAAACGACAAAAATATTTTATTGAAATAACGGCGGAAGTTTTACTGCTGATCTTGTTGAACTACTCGGTAGTAAAAGTAGAGTAATACGAGGTTGCATAGTAGCACACCAGTATTGATTATCGATGCTTATGTGAGAAGTCACTCGGTTTGATTCCATTATTGTCGATTAATAATATAAATTATTATAGCGATAATGACGCTTTTGTTTTATTCAGTATTATTAACGTAATAAAACGTAAACATCTTTTTATATAAAATGTAATACTTTATTAAAGTTATTCTATAAATAGAATATATTATATTTTATTATGCATAGTGTTGCATAGTATTTTGCATAGTGTTATGCATAGTGTTGCATAATGTTTGCATAGTAAAATGTTTTATATAAATAGAATATATGATATTTTATTTAAAAGATTTTGCTTTAAAATGGACCGTCAGATTAAAGTAAATCAATCTGACCGCTCATGGATTAATTACTATGCATTATATTTTCCTATAAATAAAGCTCATTCCTTCATTATTTTCTTACGAATTCACTGAAACTCTAGAGAGAGAAATTATATAGAGAAGCTATAGAGAGAAAATCTATAGAGAAAAAGAAGAAGAGTATTCGGTACTTCACTACTTTGATATCCAAAGTGTCTTTTTACTAGTAAGGGATATTATTCTTTTGTATTCAAAAGAGAGAACTTCATTATTCCATTTCTTTATTATTCATTGGAATAACTCGTATACGTGGTTTACCCTATACTTGGTGACATTCTTCTATTATTCATTTGGAACATCCATGCGTCAGTGTTTTACACCTTGACCGGTTCCGCCTCTTTATTATTATTACTGTTGGAATATCCCGTCTGCGTGTGTTTTACACTGCACTGGTTCCATTTTTATTATTCCGCCTTTATTATTCTCGTTTAAATATCCTCATCATCTGCTATACGCCGAGACTCGGTTCCATCATTTATTATTCCGTATTTATTATTCTTTGGAACATCCTGTCGGTGTGAATTTCACCTGACCTGGTTCCGTTATTATTATTCTGTTGGAATAACCTGCTTTTGCGGTCTATCGCATGCATGGTGATTTCTTTTGTTATTCCATTCTTTATTATACCCAAATGGTTAAAACTTTGACTTCTATACTCCATAAAATTAGTAGAATATCATTGATATTTGCGCTTCATCCAAAGATCCTTTCATGGAAATATTCTTCTCAAAGATTCTTGAATTTTACTCTCTAAAAACAATGCTCATGTTGACAATTTGGGCGTTAATAATTCCTGGATAAAATAATTCTTGAACTTGTTTTATTGAATTCTTATATCATTGTCATCATCTTCATGTTTATATTATGTTGAAAGTCATCTGTGGCCTGTAGTGCATAGATGGACTTGGTATGATTATGACCAGAGACTATTCGGTGTAATCATGACCGTAATGTTACAAATGATGTGATGAAAGTCATCTTTGGCTTACGTGCATAGATAGACTTAGTATGATTATGACCAGGGATCATTCGGTATAATCATTCATGACTGTTATAAATGATGTGATAAAAGTCCTCGATTGGCCGTAAAGCATTGATGAATAGTTTTGGTATGATTATGACCAGGGTTTATTCGGTATAGTCATGACCATTGATGATTTAATGAAAATTCTTGACCGTGGTATAGGGATGATTAGATGTGGTGGAATATTTATTAAAGCTGAGTCTCAGCTATAACAGTGATGAAAAACCTTTTAAATCATAAAAGATAGTAGATTTTATTTTCTACTTGACTCTTTTAATGGATTGCATATTCCGTGCAGGTTAAACTGGTTGTCTATTGTATTTTATCAGTTTAACATTGTTGAAGACTATTGATAATTTATTCTGCATTATCTTAGTTATAATATTTCTTACTAGGCTAGTTGAGCTCACCCTTTCTTTCACTGTTCTCTTCAGGAAATGAGAATATAGCTGGGACGAGTCGGGAAAAAGAGTGATGGTCCCGAAGATAGCATTAGTAGTCCTCACTATTCTGTTAAATAGTGTAACAATAAATGTAATGAGGACTCCTTGAGTATGGATATTGTCTAAATGATAATATTCCTATTAGAACTCTCAGTTTATGTATTGTCGTATATTACACGACAGATGTATAATTAAGTTTGTATTTGAATTTATGTACCATATAAGTGGCGACCCAAGATGGGTGATGTATACCTAATTTTGGGGGCGTCACAGTTGGTATCAAAGCTTAGGGATATGATCCCTGGCTGAGATGTGAGATAAGAACTAGGAGGGGAGAGACGGGGAATTCCTTCGCTAGTATGACCTACCTAAATTTATTTGGTATTTAATTGGTCGGTCAGAGTATAGGGATAATATGTGATATGTTAATTAACCCTTGTTTTGTGGCAGTATTTGAAAATGGCATCCGAAAATGTTGAGATAAGCAATGGAGCACAGGAGACCGTTGAGTCTCCACAGATAAATAATCAGGATAATGTGCGACAGGATGGCGATAATCCTCCTGTAAACAACAACACTGATCAAATGACGAACGACGGTACGTTTAGGAGTTTTTTAGAATTCATGCAACATCAGACGAAGGCGACTCCTGTTCATAAACAGGTGAAAATAATGGCAACCCACGGTCTGTCACCGCTAAGCAGTTCAAGGAGCTGGGACCACCGGAGATTTTGGGAAAGCCAGAACCACTTAAGGCGGAGACGTGGTTAATGCAGATCACCAAGATATTTGATGTCTTGGGATGCTCAGAGGAGCAAAAGGTTCCATTTTCCACCTTTATGTTGCGTGAAGAGGCAGATTACTAGTGGGAATCTGTAAAACGTACCTAGACTGACATACTCAAGATGTCTTGGGAGAAGTTCCAAGAGCTGTTCAACGACAAGTACTTTCCCGAAAGTATTCGTCACATGAAGGAGGTAGAGTTTATCAAGTCGAGCAAAATAATATGACCGTGTCACAATGATGAGGCTAAGTTTGCCGAAGTTATCTCGGTTTGCATCCCATTTGGTCGATAATGAGGAGCGAATGACGCTAATGTTTTTAAGAGGTTTGAAACCCGATATACGTCAATACCTAATTTCTCATAAACTTTGTTTGTATTCAGATATTGTGAATAGGGCTCAGTTATTGGAGCGCGATAATGAGTTAGCACAACCAAAAGGTAACGACCAACAACACAATAATAATCGTCTCATCGATGGCAATCTACCATCGGAACAACGATAACCATCGTAGGGAAATTATCATTTCGGTGGTAACCATGGCCAAGATAATAGGAATGGAAATTTCAAGAAGAGGAAATTCAACAATGATGGAAAGACGTCAGCACCAGCACCCGTTGTTAAGGAAGGAGAACGACCACCTATCATATGTTTCAAATGCAAAGGGGAGGGACATATCAGTCCAAACTGCACGATGTCATCTAAAGCATGTTATAATTGTAGAAAAGAAGGTCACTTAGCCCAATTTTGTCGTTCACCAAGACAAGTTCAACTAGGATGGAGGCACCAAAGACCGCTTCCAAAAAGTCAAAATCCAGAGTGTAAGGGAGAGCGCGTTTTTCGTGACTTCTCAAAAAGCGAGTAACCCGAAGGAAGTTAGCACGAGTTAGTTAATTATAAATTACGAAGTCTATACCTTATAAGATACCGGTTCTACCCATTATTTTATCTCTCTTGCTTGCGTTCAACGTTTAAATTTGACTCCGGAGAAGTTAGACTTTGACTTATTGGTTGAAACTTCGTTAGTAGGAGCCTTTGTTACCTCTACTGTTTTTAAATCTTGTTTGATTAAAATAAACACTTTCACGTTACTTGTCGATCTTATTTTTTTTTAAAATACTGGCCTTTGATGTGATTTTAGGAATCAATTGGTTATCTAATCATCATGCTTTTCGTAAGGTTGTTAGCTTTTATATTCATAACCAACCTGTTGTGCGAATTCAAGTAACCAAACTACTAAAATCAATTATTGTCATATCAAGCCATAAGTAAAGAGCCCCGAACCTTTTGTTGGTGACTTCCTTGTGTGGAATGCACCGAGGCCAGACTTTCTCTAGGCGACATCATGAAAGAAGATGGCGAGTTGATAGGCATCATTATGAGGTGCTATCTAGGTTAAAGGATGTAAGTCACAGTTTGTATCAATGTGACGTATTATCCAAGTTTTGGATGAGAGTCACGCTTTGAATGATATTTCTATCATTAATAAATTTCTTGACGTATTCTTGAAGACTTTCTAGCCTACCCTAGAGCGTGAAATCGAATTTTGTATTGACCCCCCAAGATAAAAACCCATTTCTTAAACCCTCAAATATTTCTTCAACTAAAAGGATCTGTTTACGTGGATTATGATGAAAGTCATAATAAAAGCATTGGACTAATGAAAATCATGGGTATACGTGGTATTAGTAAGTGTTATAATGAGTTATGTTGGTTATTATGAGAAAAAACATGAAAGTTTCTTAGAAATCACAAAAGTTGAAAATCGATTTTGTGAAAACGTAACATGAAATTCAATTGACCATATCTCCTATTATATTTTGAATTTTTCAGTGTGGTCAAGTTCTAGAGTTAGATCTATGAGTTTTGTAGCATCTCCAAGTGGAATCACTGGAAAAGGTGTTGTAGATTTACGTGTGGACTGATTTTAATAAAGAATGAAAAAGTTGGAAATTTCAAAAAGCTACTGATTTTATTTTTAAAAGGGCATTTTCGGCCACTTAAATTATGAGAAAAATTCTAGCCTTTTGGGAAATGAAAGTATATGGTATAAGGTAACTCCTGTCCAAAAATGAGCTTATTCTGACTTAAAATGAGCAAGTTATGACCATTTCAATATTTAGATTTTTCCGATTTAAAAATGATATAACCTGAGTTCTACAACTCCGGTGACCATGAAATTTAAACTGGAGGCTCACATTAACATGTGTAAGGTCCTGCCAAGATTTGGGAATTTCTGGAGTTAACCTTGAGGTAGCTAATTTCTTAAGGAATTAATTAGAAATTGATTTTTGAAAAATAGTAAATGAATTTTAAAAATTCCGAGAAAAATGTATGTTCATTATGGGACTATATTATGTTAAATCCCAGAAATGAAATATATTTGGGACTGATTTGGTATTTTCTATGAAAATAGTTTAGTTACGAACATATGAGTTAAATATGTTATGTGAAGTAACAAAGTTGAAAATAGGATTTTATGGCTAGAGAATCCTATATAGAGTATATATGCATTTTTTTTTGATGAGGATTTGATCATTGGTGATGATATCTTATGAGTATGACATTTTGAATGATTAAATGCATTATATGGTAAAGCGTAAACAATTGAAATAAATTATTTATAAATTTAAGAAGTGATTAAAATATTGTTATAATATTAATGATATTAGATTATGAGATTATTAAGTGATTGATAACATGGGGATATTCTTGAATCTCGGATAAATTATATTATAAATGTTTAATATTTATCCTTTATCTCATTTGATTGATTCTTTATATCATTATCCTCATGCTTATATTGTGTTGAAAGTCATCTCATTACATGCATAGATGGACTTGGTATGATTATGACCAGGATTGTTCGGTATAATCATAACCGTAATTGAAAACACGATTATCTTTGGCACGTAGTGCATGGATAATTTGTGGTCGTGATACTAATGAATACATGATTATCTTTGGTAGTAGTGCATGGATAATTTGTGGTCGTGATACTAATTAATACACGCTTATCTTTGGTCGTAGTGGTGCATGGATAATTTGTGGTCGTGATACTAATGAATACACGATTATCTTTGGACGTAGTGCATGGATAATTTGTGGTCGTGATACTAATGAATACACGATTATCTTTGCACGTAAAGTGCATGGATAATTCGTGGTCGTGATAATAAAGAATATCCTCGGCCTCGTAGTGCGGGGATGATTCGATGATGTGGATTAATTATCGAAATGAGTCTCAAAGAATGAAATATTAATTCATGGATGTGTAAAAGTCATCTTTGGTCAGTAGTACATTGATGGACTTGGTATGATTATGACCGAGGATTATTCTTGTATAATCATGATCAGAATTAAAAACACAAATATCCCCGCCGATGAGTGCATGGATAATTCGTGGTCGTGATACTATTAAGCTAAGTTTCAGCATTATTGGTTTTATAGTTGTATATCTTTGGCCCGTAGTGCAAAGATGAATTGTTAATAAATATTGTGACGCCCCCAAATTAGGTATACGCCACCCATCTTGGGTCGCCACTTACATGGTACATAAATTCAAATACAACTTACTAATATTATTGTAGGTGTACAATACGACATAAACCGTGAGTTTGAATACAAATATTGTCTACTAGATATTATACAAACTCAAAAGGAGTCCTCATTACAACTATTATCACACTATTTCACGTAATAGTGAGGACTACTAATGCTATCCTCTCGGACCATTACTCCGCTCCCCGACTCATCCCATCTATGTTCTCATTTCAAGAGAACAAAGGAAAGAAAGGGTGAGCTCAACTAGCCCAAAGAAGAAATATTATGACTAAGATAATGCGTAATAAATTATCATTAGCCTTCAATGATGTTAAACCGATAAAATACAATAGACAACCAGCTTTAATCTGCAATGAATATGCAATCCATTAAAAGAGTCAAGTAGAGAATAAAGTCTACTATATTTTAGGTTTTAAAAGGTTTTCATCAATTTTTATCATTGAGACTCGACAATAAATAAACCACCACATCTAATCATCAACGTATTTACTCGGCCAAGGATTTTCATCAAATTATCAATGGTCATGACTATACCGAATCACCCCTCGGTCATAATCATACCAAAAACTATCCATCAACGCTTTACAGTGCCAATCGAGGACTTTTTGTCACATCATTTATATCAAGCCATGATTATACCGAATGATCCTCGGTCATAATCATACTAAGTTCATCTATGCACGTAAGCCAAAGATAACATAATATATCATGAGGATGATGACAATGACATAATAATTCAATAAAATAAGTTAAAGAATTATTTTATCCGAGAATTAATAACGTCCAAATTGTCAACAAGATACTTGCTTTTGTAGAGTAAAATTCAAGAATGATCGTAAGAATATTTCCATGAAAAGATACTTGGATGAAACGCAAATATCAAGAATATTCTACTAATTTCATGGAGTATAGAAGTCCAAGTTTTAACCAACCGGTATAATAAAGAATGGAATAACAAAGGAAATCACCATGCATGCGGTATTGTGATGATAAAAGTTATTCCAATGTAATAATAATAACGGAACCAGTCGTGTGAAATTCACAATCGACAGTGATGATCCTGCGTAATAATAAATGCTGAATTATAATAAACAATGGAACTGTGTCCTGTAAAACACACGCATGGATATTCCAAATGTAATAATAAAGAATGGAATAATGTAAGAAGATCACCAAGTATAGGGGATTCCGTGCGTATACAAAAGTTATTCCAATGTAATAAATAAGAATGGAATAACATATAAGGATTTCACCAAGTATAGGGTATGCCGATATACAAAGTTATGTATAGGGTATACCACTTTTACAAAGTTATTCCAATGTAATAATAATGAATGGAATAATGTGTTCTCTTCATGAATAAGAAAGAATAACACCCCTTACTGCACAACAAATAATATCCCTTCTTAGTAAAAGACACTAGATATCAAAGTAGTGAAGTACCGTATACTCTTCTTCTTTCTCTCTATAGATTTTTTCTCTATAGCTTCTCTCTATAATTTCTCTCTCTAGAGTTTCAGTGAATTCATAAGAAAATAATGAAGGAATGAGCTTCTATTTATAGGAAAATAGAATGCATAGTAATTAATCCATGAACGGTCCATATTGATTTACTTTAATCTGACGGTCCATATTTAAAGCAAAATCTTTTAAATAAAATATCATATATTCTATTTATATAAAAACATTTTACTATGCAAACACTATGCAACACTATGCAAAACACTATGCAACACTATGCATAATAAAATATAATATATTCTATTTATAGAATAACTTTAATAAAGTATTCTGTTTTATATAAAAGATGTTTCTATTTTATTATGTTAATAATACTGAATAAAACAAAACGTCATTATCGCTATAATAATTCATATTATTAATCGACAATAATGGAATCAAACCGAGTGACTTCTCACATAAGCATCAATAATCAATACCGGTGCTACTATGCAACCACACGCGTATCGTACTTTTTTTACTAATGAGTAGTTCAACAAAGATCAATGGTAAAACTTCCGCCGTTATTTCAATAAAATATTTTTGTCGCTTTCTCAATCTGACAATAATTTCGCTAGGGTCCACCAATGATTGAGTCATTGTATTTAATATTCCCTCGCTAAACCGAATATTCCCCACCAATCGAATATAATATAACCACTTGCATACTTTGCAAAATTTATAAATACTAACCACAACTATAATATTATCTCAAATTCACACCATAATATTAAAATTAAAAATTATTTCGACTAAATTTAAATCTTTATTGATAAAATCTGGGGTCTCACAATCTCCCCTCCTTATGGAATTTCGCCCTCGAAATTAGGCGTATGACTGATATGATAAAGACGTGAGGATACCTTGAATACCCTTATCGTTGAAAACATTAAATTCATCTTTGCAATCCTACCAAAGATATTCATTAACAATTCATCTTTTGCACTACAAAAGCAAAGATATATAACTCAGAAACCAATAATGCCAAACTCGACTTAATAGTATCACGACCACGAATTATCCATGCACCACCGCCGTGGATATTCGTGTTTTTAATTACTGGCCATGATTATACCGAATAATCTGTGGTCATAATCATACCAAGTCTATCAATGCACTACTACCAAAGATGACTTTTACCACATCCATGAATTAATATTTCATTCTTTGAGACTCAAATTTCAATAATTAATCCATATCATCGAATCATCCCCGCACTACGTGCCAAGGATATTCATTAGTATCACGACCACGAATTATCCATGCACTACTACCAAAGATAATCGTGTATTCATTAAGATCACGACCACAAATTATCCATGCACTATGGCCAAAGATAATCGTGTACTCATTAGTATCACGACCACAAATTATCCATGCACTACGCCCAAAGATAATCGTATTCATTAGTATCACGACCACAAATTATCCATGCACTACGACCAAAGATAATCGTGTATTCATTAGTATCACGACCACAAATTATCCATGCACTACTACCAAAGATAATCGTGTATTCATTAGTATCACGACCACAAATTATCCATGCACTACTACCAAAGATAATCGTGTATTCATTAGTATCACGACCACATATTATCCATGCACTACTACCAAAGATAATCGTGTATTCATTAGTATCACGACCACAAATTATCCATGCACTACTACCAAAGATAATCATGTATTCATTAGTATCACGACCACATATTATCCATGCACTACGGCCAAAGATAATCGTGTTTTCAATTACTACTTATGATTATACCCTAACAATCCTCGTCATAATCATACCAAGTTCATCTATGCACTACAAGCCACGTATGACTTTCAACATAATATAAACATGAGGATAATGATATAAAGAATCAATCAAATGAGATAAAGGATAAATATTAAACATTTATAATATAATTTATCCAGATTCAAGAATATCCCCATGTTATCAATCACTTAATAATCTCATAATCTAATATCATTAATATTATAACAATATTTTAATCACTTCTTAAATTTATAAACAATTTATCTCAATTGTTTACGCTTTACCATATAATGCATTTAATCATTCAAAATGCCATACTCATAAGATATCATCACCAATTATCAAATCCTCATCAAAAAATATGCATATACTCTATATAGGATTCTTTAGCCATAAAATCCTATTTTCAACTTTGTTACTTCACATAACATATTTAACTCATATGTTCGTAACTAAACTATTTTCATGAAAATACCAAATTAGTCCCAAAAATATTTTTTTTCCTAGATTTAGCATAATATAGTCCCATAATAAAAATATATTTTTCTCGAATTTTTAAAATTCAATTACTATTTTTCAAAATTAATTTCTAATTAATTCCTTAAGAAATTAGCTACCTCAAGTTTAACTCCAAAATTCCCAAATCTTGGCAGGACCTTACACATGTTAACGTGAGCTTCTAGTTTAAATTTCATGGTCATCGGAGTTATAGAACTCCTCCGGTTATAGCGTTTTTCATCTAAAAACCTAAATATTGAAATAGTCATAACTTTCTCATTTTAAGTCGAATGAGCTCATTTTTGGACAGGAGGTACTTTATACCATATACCTTCATGTCCCAAAAGTCCAGAACTTTTCTCATAATTTAAGTGGCCAAAACAGTCCCTCTAAAATCATGGCGTGAGCTTTTTCAGCTTTTTTGCACTTTGCACTCCTTTGCTAAAATCACCACACACAAAAATCTACAACACATTTTCCAAAGAATTCCACTTGGATTAGTTAGGTAACTCATAGATCTAACTCTAGGACTTGACCACACTCAAAAATTCAAAATATAATAAGAGATTTGGTCAATTGAATTTCATATTACGTTTTTCACCAAAATCTGATTTTCAACTCTTTGTGATTTCTAAGAAACTTTCATGTTTTCACATACTAACCAACATAACTCATCATAACACTTACTAATACCACGAATACCCATGATTTTCATTAGTCCAATACTTTTATTATGACTTTCATCATAAACCATGTAAACTATTCATTTTAGTTGAAGAAATATTTGAGGGTTTAAGAAATGGGTTTTGTCTCGGGGTCAATACAAAATTCGATTTCACGCCTAGGTAGGCTAGGAAGTCTTCAAGAATACGCCAAGAAATTTATTAATGATAGTAATATCATTCAAAATCACTTTCGTCCCAAGACTTGGATAATACGTCACATTAATACCAATCGTGACTTCTATCCCTTAACCTCGATAAAGACCTCACAATGATACCTATCAACTTGCCATCTTCATCCACGACGCCGCCTACGTAAAAATCTAGCTTCGTTGCATTCCACACAAGGAAGTCAACAACGAAAGGATCGGGCTCTTTACTTATGGCTTGATATAACAAAGATTAACTTTAGGATTTGGTTACTTTGAATTAGTATAACAGTTGGTTAGAATATGAAAGCTAACAACCTTACAAAAAGAATAATGAGTAGTTAATCAATCGCTTTCAAAAATTACCTCAAAGGCAAGTATTTTCAAAGAGATAAGATCGACAGTGTAACGTGAAAGTGTTTATTTGAAACAACAAGATTAATAAACAAAGGAGGTAACGAAGGTTTCTCCCAACGGTTTCAATAGATAAATCAAAGTCTAATTTCTCCTGAGTCAAATTTAAACGTTGAACGCAAGCAAGAGAGATAAAAGAATGGGTAGAACCCAGATCTAATAAGGTATAGACTTCGCAAGAATTTATAATTAACTAACCCTTGCTAACTTCGTCCCCAAGTTACCCACTTTTTGAGAAGTCACAAAAACGCTTCTTCCTCGAAACCACCGACTTTTGTTTTGTCCATATCCGCTTTGGTGCCACTATCCCAAATTTGACTTGACTTCACTATACGACAAAATCGAGCTAAATGACCTTCTCTTGAAATTTCCACTTCTATTATCTTTGCCATGATTACCACCAAGTGGTTACCATTCTTAGCATGATAATTTCCCCGATGATGGTTATCATTGTTCGATAGCCGTTGCCACCAAGATGATTATTATCGTGTTGTTGGTCGTTACCTTTTGTTTGAGCCGAATCAACACTCTCATGTGCTTCATTGCTTATCTCAAAGATTTTCGGATGCCATTCTCAAACAAGGTCACAAAACAAGGGTTAATTGACATGTAACAAATTATCCCTATATTCGAACCGACCAATAAAATAAAGCACATAAACTTAGGTAGGTCATTCTAGCGAAGGTATTCCCCGCCTCTCCCTCCTAGTACTATTCTCACCTCTTAGCCGTGGATCATATCCCTAAGCTCGATATACCAATCGTGACCCCCCAAAATTATGTATATCGTCACCCATCTTGGTCGCCACTTACATGGTACATAAATTCAAATACAACTTACTAATATAACTCGCTGTACAATACGATATAAACATGAGTTTGAATACAAATATTGTCTACTAGATATTATACAAACTCAAAAGGAGTCCTCATTACAACTATTATCACACTATTTCACGTAATATAAGGACTACTAATGCTATCCTCCGACCATTACTCTGCTCCCCGACTTCGTCTCGACCTATGTTCTCATTTCCTAAAGAGAACAAAGAAAAGAAAGGGTGAGCTCAACTAGCCCAAAGAAGAAATATTATGACTAAGATAATGCGAATAAATTATCATTAGCCTTCAACAATGTTAAACCGATAAAATACAATAGACAACCAGTTTAATCGCAATGAAATATACAATCCATTAAAAGAGTCAAGTAGAGAATAAAAGTCTACTATCTTTTAGGTTTTAAAAGGTTTTCATCAATTTTTATCACTGAGACTCAATTAATAAATAAACCACCACATCTAATCATCAACATCATTTACGGCCAAGGATTTTCATCAAATTATCAATGGTCATGACTATACCGAATCACCCTCGGTCATAATCATACCAAAAACTATCCATCATCGCATTACGCCACCACCGAGGACTTTTGTCACATCATTTATATCAAGCCATGATTATACCAGAATGATCCTCGGTCATAATCAAACTAAGTTCATCTATGCACGTAAGCCAAAGATAACATAATATATCATGAGGATGATGACAATGACATAATAATTCAATAAAACAAGTTCAAGAATTATTTTATCCAGAATTAGTAACGTCCCAAATTGTCAACAAGATACTGCTTTTGTAGAGTAAAATTCAAGAATGATCGGAAGAATATTTCCATGAAAGATACTGGATGAAACGCAAATATCAAGAATATTCTACTAATTTCATGGAGTATAGAAGTCCAAGTTTTAACTAACCGTATAATAAAGAATGGAATAACAAAGGAAATCACCACGCATGCGTATTTCAGATGATGTGTTATTCCAATGTAATAATAATAACGGAACCAGTCGTGAAATTCACACCGGAGATGATCCTAGTAATAATAAATGCTGAATTATAATAAACAATGGAACCAGTCCTGTAAAACACACGACAGATATTCCAATGTAATAATAAATGCGAATAATAACCAATGGAACTGTGTCCTGTAAAACACACAAAGGAGATATTCCAATGTAATAATAAAGAATGGAATAATGTAAGAAGATCATCAAGTATAGGGATTCCGCGATATATGAGTTATTCAAATGAATAAATAAGAATGGAATAACATAAGGATTTCACCAAGTATAGGGTATGCAGCATATACGAGTTATGTATATAGGTATACCACTTTTACAAAAGTTATTCCAATAGAATAATAATGAATGGAATAATGTAAGTTCTCTTCATGAATAAGAAAAGAATAACACCCCTTACGGATACAATAAATAATATCCCTTACTGGTAAAGACAATTGGATATCAAAGTAGTGAAGTACCGAGAATACTTTCTTCTTCTTTCTATATAGATTTTTCTCTATAACTTCTTCTCATAATTTCTCTCTCAGAGTTTCAAAGTGAATTCGTAAGAAAATAATGAAGGAATGAGCTTCTATTTATAGGAAAATAGAATGCATAGTAATTAATCCATGAATCGGTCCGGATTGATTTACTTTAATCGACGGTCCATATTTAAAGCAAAATCATTTAAATAAAATATCATATATTCTATTTATATAAAACATTTTACTATGCAAAATACTATGCAACACTATACAAAAACACTATACAACACTATGCATAATAAAATATAATATATTCATTTATAGAATAACTTTAATAAAGTATTCTCGCTTTATATAAAAGATGTTTCTATTTTATTACGTTAATAATACTGAATAAAACAAAACGTCATTATCGCTATAATAATTCATATTATTAATCGATAATAATGGAATCAAATCGAGTGACTTCTCACATAAGCATCAATAATCAATACTGCCGTGTCTATGCAACCACATTCTTTATTTTACTACCGAGTAGTTCAACAATGTCAATCGGTAAAACTTCCGCCATTATTTCAATAAAATATTTTTAATGTCGTCGCTTTCAATCAATGATAATTACATTGTTAGGGTCCACCAATGATTGAGTAGTTGTGCGAATATTCCTTCGCTAAACCGAATATTCCCCACCCGATCGAATATAATATAACCACTTGCATACTTTTGCAAAATTTATAAATACTACCCACAACTATAATATTATCTCAAATTCACACCATAATATTAAAAAATTATTTCGACAAAATTTAAATCTTTATCGATAAAATCTGGGGTCTCACAAATATCTTTAGTAGGATTGCAAAGATGAATTTAATGTTTTCAACGATAAAGGTATCCAAGGTATCCTCACCTCTTATCATACTGTGTATCGCACTCTAATTTCGAGGGCTAAATTCCATAAGAGGGGAGATCAGGAGACCCCAGATTTTATCAATAAAGATTTAAATTTTGTCGAAAAATAATTTTTAATGTTATGGTGTGAATTTGAGATAATATTATAGTCAGGGTAGTATTTATAAATTTTGCAAAAGTATACAAGTGGTTATATTATATTCGATTGGCTCAGGAATATTCTGGCTTAGCAGGAATATTCGTATAACTACTCAATCATCAGTGACCCCACAATGTAATTATTGCCGAATCGAGAAAACGACAAAAATATTTTATCAAATAACGATTTTAAGTTTTACCGCTGATATCGCTTGAACTACCTTAGAGTAAAAGTACAAGAATAATGTGTGGTCGCATAAGAAGACACCGTATTGATTATCGATGCTTATGAGAAGTCACTCGCTTTAATTCCATTATTATCGATTAATAATATGAATTATTATAGCGATAATGACGCTTTTATTTTATTCGTATTATTAACGTAATAAAATGTAAACATCTTTTATATAAAATGTAACACTTTATTAAAGTTATTCTATAAATAGTAATATATTATATTTTATTACGATAAGTGTTGTATAGTATTTTGCATAAGGTTTTTGCATAGTGTTGCATAAAGTTTGCATAGTAAATGTTTTTATATAAATAGAATATATGATATTTTATTTAAAAGATTTTGCTTTTAAATATGGACCGCCGATTAAAGTAAATCAACTGGACCGCTCATGGATTAATTACTATGCATTCTATTTTCCTATAAATAAGCTCATTCCTTCATTATTTTCTTACTTAATTCACCGAAACTCTGAGAGAGAAATTATATAGAGAAGCTTATAGAGAGAAAATCTATAGAGAGAAAGAAGAAGAGTATTCTGCACTTCACTACTTTGATATCCAAAGGTCTTTTACTTGAAGGGATATTATTCTTTGTAGATTCAAAAGAGAGAACTTCATTATTCCATTTCTTTATTATTCTGTTGGAATAACTCAGATAATGTGGTTTACCCTATACTTGGTGACATTCTTCTATTATTCCGCTGAACATCATCCTGTCTGTGTGTTTTACACCTTACCAAGTTCCGCTTTTATTATTATTCTTCATGGAATATCTTATCTGTGTGTTTTACACTGCACTGGTTCCATTTTTATTATTCCGTCTTTATTATTCTCGCTTTAATATCCTCGCTCTGCGCTATACGCCTAATTCCGGTTCCATCATTTATTATTCCGCATTTATTATTCTGTTGAACATCCTCGTCTTGCAGTGAATTTCACCCCGACTTGGTTCCGTTATTATTATTCTGTTGAATAACTTGCACTCGTGCGGCCTATCACATGCATGGTGATTTCTTTTGTTATTCCATTCTTTATTATACCCAAATTGGTTAAAACTTTGACTTCTATACTCCATGAAATTAGTAGAATATCCTCGATATTTCAAGCTTCATCCAAAGATCCTTTTATGGAAATATTCTTCTCAAAGATTCTTGAATTTTACTCTACAAAACAAGATCATGTCGACAATTTGGACGTTAATAATTCCTGGATAAAATAATTCTTGAACTTGTTTTATTGAATTCTTATATCATTATCATCATCCTCATGTTTATATTATGTTGAAAGTCATCGTGGCCTTCTGTAGTGCATAGATGGACTTGGTATGATTATGACCAGAGAGACTATTCGGTGTAATCATGACCGTAATGTTACAAATGATGTGTTGAAAGTCATCTTCGCTTACGTGCATAGATGGACTTAGTATGATTATGACCGTGGATCATTCTAGTATAATCATAACTTGTTATAAATGATGTGATAAAAGTCCTCAGTGGCCTGTAAAGCATTGATGAATAGTTTTTGGTATGATTATGACCAGGGTTTATTCGGTATAGTCATGACCATTGATGATTTAATGAAAATTCTTGACCGTGGTACAGGGATGATTAGATGTGGTGGAATATTTATTAAAGCTGAGTCTCAGCTATAACAATGATGAAAAACCTTTTAAATCATAAAAGATAGTAGATTTTATTTTCTACTTGACTCTTTTAATGGATTGCATATTCCGCTGCAGTTAAACTGGTTGTTTATTGTATTTTATCAGTTTAACATTGTTGAAGACTATTGATAATTTATTCTGCATTATCTTAGTTATAATATTTCTTACTGGGCTAGTTGAGCTCACCCTTTCTTTCACTGTTCTCTTCAGAAAATGGGAATATAGCTGGGACAAGTCGGGGAAAAGAGTGATGGTCCTGAAGATAGCATTAGTAGTCCTCACTATTCTGTTAAATAGTGTAACAATAAATGTAATGAGGACTCCCTGAGTATGGATATTGTCTAAATGACAATATTCCTATTAGAACTCTCAGTTTATGTATTGTCGTATATTACACGACAAATGTATAATTAAGTTTGTATTTGAATTTATGTACCATGTAAGTGGCGACCCAAGATGGGTGACGTATACCTAATTTTGGGGGCGTCACAATTCACATGATGTACTATTAGGGGAGGTGGTGCAAGTTTGATAATACTTGCAGGACTAAATTAAAAATGAAGGAAAATATGAAGGTATTACACTGTAATGTTTCGAGCCCCAAAACGTGCAATTATTGAAACTATATTTTCCTATAAATAGAAGCTCATTCTTCTTTCATTCTCACCAATTCACTAAGACTCACAAGAGCAATTATAGAAAGATAAGCTATAGAGAGAAAGAAGAAGAGAAGTCTGCTACCTCACTATTCTAGTATCCAGTCTTTTTTTGAGGTAAGGGATATTAGTTTTTTCAGTATTCATAGGAATAATATTTTCTTCCATACTCTGTACTATGTGAGTAATATTATTTCGTCTCGTTTTCATGATTATACCCTCATCTTGTTAAAGTATTGCTTCTATACTCCGTGAAATTAGTAGAATATCCTTGAAATTTGTGCTTCATCTAGTATCATTTCACAAGGATATTTTTTGCATATTCTTGTTAAATTTTAAGCTTTTCATGCCGGAGTACTGTCCATGAGTACTATTCATTTATACGATACTATTTATAAAAGTATTATTCACAAGTATTATTCACAAAGTACTATTCATGAGGTATTATTCATGAGTAGTATTCACAAAGTATTATTCACGAGATACTATTCCTAAAGTACTATTCATGGGATACTATTCACCCAGGTACTATTCACCCAAAGTACTATTCATAACAAAAATTGATTTCTTTTCTGTCCAAATCATTTTTTGATAAAATATCATTCTTGAATTTTACTCCACAAAGCAGTATCATGTTGGCAATTTGAATATTATTGAATTCTAGATAAATTAAATTATAAATCTTTAAAAATTTATCCTTTGTTTCTTTTAATTGAATTCTTATATCATTGTCATCATTCTCATGCTTATATTGTGATGAAAGTCATCTTTGGCTTATATGCATTGATGAACTATTGATTGGTATGATTATGACCAGGGATCATTCGGTATAATCATGACCTGTAATGTTACAAATGATGTGGTAAAAGTCCTCATTGGCCTGTAGTTCATTGATGGATAGTTGTTAGTGTGATTATGACCAAGGATTATTCGGTATAGTCATGACCATTAATGATTACATGAATACCCTTGGTCGTGGTGCATGGATGATTCGATGATGTGGTTTATTTATTAAGCTCAGTCTCAGCGATAAAGTTGATGAAAATCTTTTTAAATCACAGAAGATAGTAGATATTGTGCTCTACTTGACTCTTCTAATGGATTGCTTGTTCCGCTGCAGTTAAACTTGTTGTCTATTATATTCTATCAGTTTAACATTGTTGAATGCTAACGATAACTTATTCTGCACTATCTTAGTCATAATATTTCTTACTGGGCTAGTTGAGCTCACCCTTTGCTTTCATTGTTCTCTTCAGGAAATGAGAATATAGCTGGGACTAGTCGGGGAATGGAGTGACGGTCCAGATGATAGCATTAGTAGTCCTCACTATTCTGTTAAATAGTGTGATAATAAATGTAATGAGGACTCCATTGAGTGTGGATATTGTATAGATGAAAATATTCGTTTTAAAACTCTCAGTTTATGTTTTGTCGTATTTTACACGATAGTTGTATAATTAAGTTGTATTTAAATTTTGTACCATGTATTTGGCGACTCAAGATGGGTGATGTATACCTATTTTGGGGGTGTCACAGTTGGTATCAAAGTTTAGGGATATGATCCCTAGCTGAGATGTGAGACAAGAACTAGGAGGGGAGAGACGGGAAATTCCTTCGCTAGTATGACCTACCTAAGTTTATTTGGTATTTAATTGGTCGGTTAGAGTATAGAGATAATATGTGACATGTCAATTAACCCTTGTTTTGTGGCAGTATTTGAAAATGGCATCCAAAAATGTTGAGATAAGCAATGAAGCACATGAGACCATTGAGTCACCAACGATCAATACCCAGGATAATGTGCATCAGGAAGGCAATAATCCACATGTAAACAACAACACTGACCAGATGATGAGTGATGGGATATTCAGAGGCTTTATACAATTCATGCAACATCAGGCGAGAGAGAATCCTGTTCAAAATACAGGCAAAAACACTGGCAACTCTCGGACGGTCACCGCTAAATAGTTCAAGGAGCTGGGACCATCGGAGTTTTTTGGAGAGCCAAAACCACTTAAGGCGGAGACGTGGATAAAGCAGATCACCGAGATATTTGATGTCTTGGGATGCTCGAGGAGCGCGAAGATTCCCTTTGCCACCTTCATGTTGCGGCGGCAGAGGCATTCATCGGTGGGAATCAGAAAGCGTATTTAACCACCGCAAGATCAAGATGTCTTGGGAGAAGTTCCAAGAACTGTTCAACGACAAGTACTTTCCCGAAAGTATTCGTCACATGAAGGAGGTAGAGTTTATCAAGCTGGAGCAAAACAATATGACCGTGTCACAGTACAAAGCTATGTTTGTCGAGTTATCCCGGTTTGCGTCCCACTTGGTTGATAATGAGGAGAGAATGATGCGGATGTTTTTAAGAGGTTTAAAACCAGAGATATGTCAATACCTCATTTCTCACAAACTGTGTTTGTATTCAGATGTTATAAACAGGGCTCAGTTATTAGAGCGTGATAATGAATCAACCCAACCAAGAGATAGCAACCGACAAAGCGATACTACCAGTTGTAGCAGTCATCGAAGCGGTGACAACAAACGTGGAGGGAATCAAAATGCCAGAAATGGTAACCACTTTAGTGGTAATCATGGCCAAGATAATAGGAGTGGAAATTTTTAATCCTCGATCGAGTAGGAACTATGGCCTATAGACTCGCTTTACCGCCAAGTATGTCTCGTGTTCATAACTTTTTTCACATATCCATGTTACGTAAATATATGGAAGACCCGGACCACATTATTGAGTTAGAACCGGACGAATAGCGGGAGATTTAACGTATGAAGAGGTTCCTGTTCAAATCTTGGATAAGAAGGAACATATTCTACGCTCCAAGGTTATACCTCAAGTCAAAGTTTTGTCGAGAAACCACAATGTTGAGGAAATGACCTGGGAGTTAGAATCTGAAATGAAATCAAGGTATCCTTACCTCTTCGATATACCAGGTACGTACCCTAATTTTGAGGGCAAAATTTCATAAGAAGGGGAGGTTGTGAGACCCCAACTTTTAGGAATAAAAATGAATTTTCTATAAATATCATTTTTGATTATTATGGAGTGAATTTGATATAATGTTATAGTTGTGGGTAATATTTATAAATTTTTCAAAGTACGCAAGTTGTTATATAATATTCGATTGGTCGGGAAATATTCATTTTAACAAGGAATATTCGTACGACGGCACAATCATTGGTGGACCCCACAACAAAATTATTATCGGATTGAGAAAACGATAAAAATATCTTTTTATGAAAATAACGGCGGAAGTTTTACCGTTAATCGTTGAAACACCGGTGTTAAAAGCGATGTCGTGTGTGGTTGCATAAGAGCACACGATATTGATTATTGATGCTTACGTGAGAAGTCACTTAGTTTTGTTCAATTATTTCTATAGTAATTGTTGACAAGTATCTCACGTTATTTGATTCAATTATTGTCGATATTTTATTTATTATTAAATCAATAATTGAGATAACAAAGTTATTAATATTATTATTTTCAATATTAATGATTGTTTAGAAGTTCTCATCGAGGAGAGGTTCGGTCACCTAATTGCGGCTAATAGGGAGAAATCCTTATTGAAAGCCCCTCTTTCTAGGAACGACACGGTCGGGTTAATATTGTGAATTATAATAAAGGTGATAAGTTTTGTTTTATTATTATTATAAATGTAATAAAATGAAAAAACTTTTTATATAAAAAATGTAATACTTTTATAAAGTTATTTATTTTATTAGACTATAAATAGAATATATAATATTCTATTATGCATAAATATTTGCATAGTAAAATCGCTTTTATATAAAAAATGTAATACTTTTATAAAGTTATTTGTTTTATTAGACTATAAATAGAATATATAATATTCTATTATGCATAAGTGTTTGCATAAGGCTGCATAGTGTTTGCATAGTAAAATCTTTTTTTATATAAAAAGTAATAATTTTATAAAGTTATTCGTTTTATTAGATTAGAAATAGAATATATTATATTTTATTTAAAAGATTTTATTTTATTAGAATATTTTATTAATAATGCATAATAAATCAATATGGACCGTCTGCTTTAAAAAGTAAATCAATCTGACCGCTCATGAATTAGTTACTATTCAGTCCATTCTTCTATAAATAGAAGCTCATTCCTTCATTATTTCTTACGAATTCACTGAAACTCTAGAGAGAGAAACTATAGAGAGAAAAAAGAAAAGTATTCTGCTATTTCACTACTCATTTATCCAGTTTCTTCTAAGGTAAGGGTATTATTTATTTCGTTTTCATGAAGAGAACTTCTATTATTCCATTCTTTATTATTCTATTGGAATAACCTGTATATGCGAACTACCCTATACTTGGTGAAATTCTTCTGTTATTCCATTATTTATTATTCTCATTGGAATATCCCATACAGTGCGCTTCACGCATGACCGGTTCCGTTCTTTATTATTCTGTTGGAACATCCTCGTGCATGCGGATTACGCGTGACTCGGTTCCATTCTTTATTATTACGCTGGAATAACTCATGCATGCGGGCTTATCGCATGCATGGTGATTTCTTCTGTTTATTCCATTCTTTATTATTCTGTTGAAATAACCTATCTATGTGGATTTTCACATGCATGGTGAATGATCCTTTGTATTCATTCCTTATTAAATTGTGGAAATGATCTGTATAAGTGGATTACCACATGGTGGGCTAAAATCCATTTGCAGTATCATATATTCTCTTATACTCAATTGGTTAAAGCTTTGACTTCTATACTCTATGAAATTAGTGGAATATCCTTGATGTTTGTGCTTCATCCAGTATTTTTTATGAAAATATTCTTCTGAGCATTCTTTAATTTTACTCCACAAAGAGGTATCATGTTGACAATTTGGACGTTATTGGTTCCTGGATAAATTAATTCTTGAACTTGTTTTATTGAATTCTTATATCATTGTCATCATCCTCATGTTTATATTATGTTGAAAGTCATCTCATGGCACAGTAGTGCATAGATGGACTTGGTATGATTATGACCGTGGATTATGCGGTATAATCATGGCCCGTAATGTTACAAATGATGTGGTAAAAGTCTTCATTGGCCCGTAGTGCATTGATGGATAGTTGTTGGCATGATTATGACCATTGATGAATACACAAATATCCTTGGCCCGTAGTGCATGGATAATTTGTGGTTGTGATACTAATGAATATCCTTGGTCGTAGTGCAGGGATGATGTGGATTATTTATTAAGCTGAGTCTCAACGATAAAAATGATGAAAAACCTTTTAAATCATAGAAGATAATAGATTTTATTCTCTACTTGACTCTTTTAATGGATTGTTTGTTCCACTACAGTTAAACTTGATGTTTGTTATATTGTATCAGTTTAACACTATTGAAGGCTAAGGATAATTTATTCTGCATTATCTTAGTCATAATATTTCTTACTGGGCTAGTAGAGCTCACCCTTTTTTCTTTCATTGTTCTCTTCAGGAAATGAGAACGTAGCAGGGACTAGTTTGGGAACGGAGTGACGGTCTAGAGGATAGCATTAGTAGTCCTCACTATTCAATAAAATAGTGTGTTAATAAATGTATTAAGAACTTATTTTGAGTTTGAATACTGTCTAGAAGACAATATTTGTATTAAAACTCACAGCTCATGTTGTATATTTAAGATTGTATTTATATTCTGTACCATGTATTTGGCGACTCAGAATAAGTGATGTATACCTATTTTGGGGGCGTCACATTGAATGTTTATTATTCATGAGATGAATGTTATTTATTGATGCATATGGTGATGTGTATGATAATAAATTTGATTGATTATGAACTACTGACCAATGTGATTGGATTTTATTTTAGTTGGATGCGTGAATGTATGGGTTTTATTAAATGGGGTCTGCATACCTCGTCTTCTCTAATTTTTCTTAATGTAAATTCTAACTCCCTCCTATGTACTTCCCCTTGACTGCTAATCAAGGTTTCTATTTATTTTAAATAGTTTTGTAATAGGAATTGTGAAAATTAATTTTGAAGAATTGGAGATCAATGAGCAAGGAGCGCTTGAAGACCCGTTTGTAATGGAGCCCGGGATTTAAATATAATAGTTATATTTAAATTTAATTCTTGCACCCTAGGTTTGACCTTTTGGTTCACTTGGTGGGTCTAGTGAACCAAACTAGAATAAAGTCCATAATCAATTCGGGTAGAATATAGTATTTTATATGTGCATGCTTATACTATATATATTATATATTATGCAAACATGCTTCGCATGTTAATTAATATGACGCGTATTTTATATATATGTGCATGCACGCTAAACAAGATGAGACAAATTAATAACAAACACCTCAAATATTTTTTATTAAGTTGTAACGTTCGAAGATATTTGGAATATCGAACGTCGCCTTCTAGCATGATAGAAATAATAGAGTATTGAATATTTAATATGAGTTTGATGTGCACACACAAGGCAAGTATTAAATATTTAAGATGTTGTTTTTATTACATATGATGTTTGTAAGGAATTGAACATTATTGCTTTGTTGTGCACACACAAGTGCTACAGTTTTCTCTTCACTTATATGAAAATGCTGGGTCTGACTTAACTTAAATCGTTTTAGTTCGGATGCGCACACACTTGACCATTATGATTTAAGAGGCAAAATACAAGGAGTTACATTGTTGATGTAATTGACAAGTGTTGTCTACCTATTTATTTGTATATAGTTTGTTGTGCACACACAAGGCTATATACATTTGAAATGAGATCCTTATTCTCACTAGCATATCTTTAATTAGATATCGCCGAACTATATAAATTGAGGGTAATATAGTTTGATGAAAATAGTTAGAGATACCAATTTAAAATAAGACCTAAATTATTTTTGTAATTAATAAAAGAATGTATGCTAAAATATTGTTAATAATAAATTCATTTATAGAATTTTACAATGTCTAAAATTACTATCACTGCGTAACATATTAGATGCTAAATTAATCGGACCGAATTAAACGGATTGGTTAAGGAATTTGAGAATAGTTCTCACGGGTGAAAAGCTATCTTATGTTCTTAATACGCCTAACCCTGCAATGGTTGCAGACAAATTCCTCTGAGGAAGAGATTTCTACTTTTAGAAAGTCGCAAGATGATGCACAGTTAGCTCAATGCATCATGCTCGCATCCATGAGTAATGAGCTTTAGCATCAGCATAAAACTATGGATGCTCCTACTATATTCCTAGACATCAAGTAGTTAATGGTGAGGAAAGTAGGACTGATAGATATCAGATATCTAAGGAGCTTTTCCGATCTAGAATGACCGCTGACACTACATTACAGATAAAAGTCCTTAACATAATCAATTTGATTGATCAATTAGGGCAACGGGTTTTGTCATGGATGGAGAGTTTAACCAAAATTTGACCTTGCACTCACTCCCGGACTCCTTTCACAATTGTTGTGAATTTTTCATTTGAACAAGCTAGATATCAGCATGTTGAAAAATGTTGAGAGTCACTTTCTAACCAAGAAAGACCAAGTCTTACTAGTAGGGGCCAAATGATCCTCTGAAAAGAAGAACGATTCAAAGAAGGTAAATAGAAAGGCAAAAATAAAGGATAATAAGAACAAAACTGATACGGATAGCAAAGGAGTTTGTTTCCACTGCAATAAGCCAGGACACTGGAAAAGAAACTGCGAGAAGCATCTTGCAGAGCTAACCAGAAGAAGCTTAGTAAAGTTTCGGTTACAAATACAATTTTGTTCATGATTTAAAATAAATTTTTCTTTAAGTCAAGGTTCTACTTGGGTATTGGATACTAACTTTGGTTATAATAAATATAGATTTATGAAGGGACCAAGCAGAAGTAGAAAGCTAAACAAAGATAAGTAGTCATATGTGTGGGAAATGAAGCAAATGTTGCTATATTAGCCATAGAAACTTATAGTTTAACAATGCCTACGGGCAAATCTATTAATTAAGTCAATAAGTTGATATTGTATTCTAGTTCTTGTTAGAAACATTATTTCTATTTTGTTGTTGGATAATGAAATCTTTGGTATTATATGTTTTGTATAGAACTGAAATATTACTTAATGGATTTTGTATACTTGACTTACGTGAAAATAATTTTACATATTGAACAAATTAGTATAAGAAAAGGAGATGATCATTCAAAGAGTTGAATGTGTGTATTTGCTGAAATACAAGTGTGAATTATTTGAAAGGTTCAAAGAATTCAGAAGTGAAACAAATTGGCAAAGTATTAGGATTCTTTGATTATATCAAGGAATAAATACTTGTGCAATAAGTTTCTAGATCATCTAAAATGGTTTTCTCACAATGGATGCCTCTTGATACACAATAATTGATTGATGTATCTGAAAGAAAAAATCGTACCTTGTTAGATGTGACACCCCCAAATCCAGGTACTCCATTTCCACATGATTTGGTGTTCACTATCCAAAACCATTACATCTAACTACCCATAATCAAAAGATAAAGACATAATTTAAATAACTTAACAATAATCTTTCCCATTAAAGGGTTACATCATCTCAAAAACAATCCCAGGTAATCTAACCTTAAAATTATTACATAAGTTTGGAGAATACATCATAAAATAACACAAGTCTTTAACATAATTCATTAAAATAAAATTCTCGTAAGTCTTCAACAGTTGGACACTTTGCCCTTTCCTTTGCTAGTAGATGGCTCATCAACTTTCTCCACTTTTGCTGCATTGTTAATTACAAGAGTGAGCAAACAAATGCTCACTGATATAGAAAGTAGTAATGATAACAACATGAGAATTAACAACGAATACTGAATAATAATAAACTTATTCTACGAATCAAAATAGAAAACAAGTTTAAATTTTAATATCTGAGGGTCTTAAGATCACGAACTATGTCTTTGGTATTTAGGTATTATTACCTCAACCTTAAAGTCATTTAGACTATACAAACTCTTCTTAACGTACTTAGGGGGATCAACCCTTTGTACCATGTATTGTGCATAAACGTCTAAACGTTACACGTACAAAATCCCCTATGTTAGGGTTGTTCATCTCAACTTGAATTTAGAATTTCTGCACTAAAGAAAGTTTAGTTCGGAACTAGCTTATCAGTGTTTCTAGAATTTTTGAACACTATTCAATTATAGATTAATTCAATCAATAAAAGTTTGCTTACTACTTAAAGGTTTAATACAACAATAAAGATTTAAACAAGGTTATCAAAGTCAAAGATCGGATATCAACAATGTATAATTGAATAAACATGATATACATGCAAAGTACTATATTCAAAGAATTAGAACAATCTCACTTGAAATAATGTATTAGAACAATATATGCCTCGAATAATAAATTAGGCTTGCTCAATGTAAAGAGGTAATGTTTAGAAACTTGCCTTGTACATAAGCTACACCAGTATAATATTCGCCAATTACCCTACATATATCATTGAAATCGCAATAACAATTAGTTGTATGAATATTAGCTTTAGGGGTTTAAACCATCATTTAGGTCATAACCCTAACCTCACATCTAACCATATTGGTTAACATCCTTAACGCCTCTGAAATCTCATTACGATCCAACATAACTTAATCATTCATCTCTAACTTTGGAAAACATCACATTCGTTTTCATTTCATAACTTATTTAAAAATCTTCACACTTCGCATTACAACACATTACAATATGTTATTATAGTTTATATTATGTCTTAACATCATTAGCATGCATGCTTAACCAACATAAGTCCATTACTCATGACCTACAAATAAGCAGACTTCAACGCTTAGGCTCGAGAATGCAGTAGCATTGCTACTGTCCTAAGCTTGCAACTTGCCAAGCCTTGATTCTTGTTGGTTCTTATCTACCAGAGAACCCATATAAGCATAATGCTAGGCAACACTGTACTCTTAATAGCAATTGCCACGCATGTGCATGATGAACCGCCTGACTCTGCTATTGCACCAACCACACCAATTCTTCCAATTTACACAGAATAACAACTAAACTTTGTAACAACATAGTTACACATGCTAAACACCATTCTAACTACATAAACATCACACATGCACAAATTTGAGGAATCAAAACCCCCAATTTCCAAATTTCTTCATTTTTTTACATATTTAACGAATTCGATCGCCACGAACTCGTTTCTTAACCAATTGACATGATTTAAACTACGCCGCTTTCGTCTCTTAACATACTAACACAACCCATCCTCAATTTACAGATTATAACACATATAGGGCATAAAAGTTTGCACTTTCTAAAGCCAATTTTCATGTAAAAATACTGTGATTTGAAATCTTCTACTACAACCAATTTACTCGAATTTGATAACTAATACAACACTCGTATATGATGACAATAGATTCTACAACATAATCCACATCATATAAAAAACATTTGAAACAACAAATCAATAAAATCACTTACAAAGAACTTAAATTAAAAACTAAACTTGGAAATTTAGGAATGAATTATACCTTAATCCTTGATTATTGAGAAGAAGAATGATAAGAACCTTAATACTCCACACCTTAGCAAAATTTACAGAGCCTTCCTCACAATCTCTCTCACTCTTTGTCTGCTCTTCGGCCTTAGAAGAAAAATACGCGTGAAAATATAACCTGATATGGCCTTACTTTCCACGTAGTCTTTCAGTTAAAAAACAAAAAGACGTCAGTTGAATAAGCCAAAGGCCACAAGGCCTTGTTTGACTACCACTTAATCCCCCCAACTAGATTATTTTAATAATTTTTATATTATATAGTTACTTTTGTCACACTTAAATTTTATTAATTTAAATAACTTTAGTTTAGTTAATTTAAATAACTTATAATAATAAAAATAAAAATCTTATTATCATTATACTTATAATTAATAAATAAATATATATCTAATTTAATTAATAAATTAGACACATCACTTTATTTAATTTATTTATTTCCTTTAATATTAAACAATCCATTTAATTTAATTATTTTCTTAAATATTAAGCAATTAATTTAATTTAATTATTTCCTTAAATTAAATCCTTTAGATAAAATTATCATTACTCAATTTAATTAATATTAATCAATTTAGTTACTAAATTAATTCACCACAATTCATCAATTATTTATTTTCCTCAATAAATATATTATTTAAAATATTTATTTAATAGAATAAATATTTAAATTAACTACAAAAAAATTTCTCGATCGTTACATTAGACATGGTGCGGTCCATAATGATTTTACCGATATTCCAGTATCCCTCTAGGGTCATGTCCTAGAAATGGCTACATATCTACGGAAAGGTAACCTCAAAATCCGGCCCCAAGACTATAAGAGTTATGGACCGAGAGGATTCATAATCTTAAGTATGTTAAGATAAGGGGTTGTCCAGCTTATGTGAAAAAGGTTTCAAAGGATAAGGTTGGAACAAGACTTGACAAGTATAGATTTGTGGGACATCCTAAAGTAAGTTTAGGGTATATGTTCTATAATCCTACTTAGTAAAAGATGTTTGTTGCGAAACACGCTACCTTCTAAGATAAAGGTGTTTATCATTAAAGGGGCTAGTGGGAGGATAATATATCTTGAAGAGTTCAAAAACCACAAAACACTATAAGTCAAATAAGAGAAACTTGTAGATAAAACTATTGTACCACAACCGAATCGTAAATCTGGAATAGTACTGAAGATACCTGGGAGATAAGGATTCATCATGGATGATGATGATGAGGTATGTATCATAGAAGATGATGATCCAGTTACATACGATGAGGAAAGAATTGTAGACACTCAGAGAAATGGATTGAAGCAAGCTTCTCAAAAATAGAATAGTCGTTTTGATGAAACAAATCAAAAGAGTTTGATTTTATCACAAATAAGAATGAACCTAGTGTGTACAAAAGGGTCAGTGGGAGCACCGTGACATTACTATTGTAAGACCCCAACTTTTATATATAAAGATTTTTTTTCTCAAAATATATTTTTGAATATTATGGTGTGGATTTGATATAATGTTATAGTTATGGGTAATATTTATAAATTTTGCAAAGTAAGCAAGTGGTTATATAATATTCGATTGGTCGGGGAATATTCGTTTTAAAAGGGAATATTTGTACGATGACACAATCATTGGTGGACCCCACAACGAAAGTATTGTCGTAGTTAGAAAACGACAGAATTATCTTTTTATAAAAATAGCGGCGAAAGTTTTACTGTTAAACTGTTGAACTATGCAGTAGTAAAAGTACAGTAAAATGCGTGGTTGCATAGTAGCACACGATATTGATGCTTACGTGAGAAGTCACTCAGTTATACTCAATTATTGCTACAGTAATTGCTGCATCATATCTCTTATATTATTGATTCAATTATTGTCACAGTATCATCTGCATAATATTTTATATTATTAAATCAATAATTGAGAAGACAAAGTTATTCATATTATTATTTGCAATATTGGCAATGTCTAGAAGTTCTGTCAAGGAGAGGTTTGGTCACCCAATTTCGCGCCAATAAGGAAAAATCTTTATCAGAAAGCACCCTCTTTCCTGGGAACGACCTGGTTGTTAAATATTGTGCGTTATAATATTAATGATGAATACGTTCGTGTTGATTAAAGATGAAATTGATAGTTCCATTGTGTTGGGATTATCAGTGTTAGTGTAAATCGATATTTATTTCAATAATAATTGGTGTTTGGAAGTTATTTTCACCAATCGGGTAATTAATCGGATAAATGAGCAATTAATTGCTATTAATTCACATGCTTATAACTATGTGTCCACATGTGTGTACTATTGATTCACATGCATGTACTATTTGGGGAGGTGGTGCAAGATTGATAATACTTGTATGACTAAATTAAAAATGGAGGTATAGATGAAGGTACTATACTATAATTATTTTTTTCACATGTATAGAACTATTGATTCACATGACCGTACTATTGATTCACATGATGTACTATTAGGGGAGGTGGTGCAAGTTTGATAATACTTGCAGGACTAAATTAAAAATGAAGGAAAAGATGAAGGTATTACACTGTAATATTTTGAGCCCCAAAACGTGCAATTATCAAAACTATATTTTCCTATAAATATAAGCTCATTCTTCTTTCATTCTCACCAATTCACTAAGACTCGCAAGAGAAATTATAGAAAGATAATCTATAGAGAGAAAGAAGAAGAGAAGTCTGCTCCCTCACTATTTCAGTATCCAGTCTTTTTCTGAGGTAAGGGATATTATTTTATTCAGTATTCATAGGAATAATATTTTCTTCCATACTCTCTAGTATGTGAGAAATATTAGTTCATCTTGTATTCCTGATTATACCCTCATCTTGTTAAAGTATTGCTTCTATACTCCGTGAAATTAGTAGAATATTCTTAAAATTTGCGCTTCATCTAATATCATTTCACAATGATATTTTCTGCACATTCTTGTTAAATTTTAAGCTTTTCATGCCAGAGTACTGTCCATAAGTACTATTCATTTATACGGTACTATTCATAAAAGTACTACTCACAGGTACTATTCACAAAGTACTATTCACGAAGTACTATTCACAAAGTACTATTCACAAGATACTATTCTCGAAGTACTATTCATGGGGTACTATTCACCTGGGTACTATTCACCCAAAGTACTATTCATGATAAAAATTAATTTCTTTTCGGTCCAAATTATTTTTTGATACAATATCATTCTTGAATTTTACTCCACAAAGCAGTATCATGTTGGCAATTTGAACATTATTGAATTCTAGATAAATTAAATTATAAATCTTTAAAAATTTATCCTTTGTTTCTTTTAATTGAATTCTTATATCATTGTCATCATCCTCATGCTTATATTGTGATGAAAGGCATCTTTGGCTTACATGCATAGATGATCTGTTGATTGGTATGATTATGACCAGGGATCATTCGGTATAATCATGACCCGTAATGTTACAAATGATGTGGTAAAAGTCCCCATTAGCCTGTAGTTCATTGATGGACAGTTGTTAGTATGATTATCACCAGGGATTATTCGGTATAGTCATGACCATTGATGATTACATAAATATTCTTGGCCGTGGTGCAGGGATGATTCGATGATGTGGTTTATTTATTAAGCTGAGTTTCAGCGATAAAGTTGATGAAAATCTTTTTAAATTATAGAAGATAGTAGATATCGTGCTCTACTTGACTCTTCTAATGGATTGCTTGTTCCACTGCAGTTAAACTTGTTATCTATTATATTCTATCAGTTTAACATTGTTGAAGGCTAACGATAACTTATTCTGCATTATCTTAGTCATAATATTTCTTACTGGGCTAGTTGAGCTCACCATTTGCTATCATTGTTCTCTTCAGGAAATGAGAATATAGCTGGGACTAGTCGGGGAACGGAGTGACGGTCCAGATGATAAAAGTAGTAGTCCTCACTATTCTGTTAAATAGTGTGATAATAAATGTAATGAAGACTCCATTGAGTGTGGATATTGTCTAGATGACAATATTCGATTTCAAACTCTCAGATTATGTTTTGTCGTATTTTACATGACAATTGTATAATTAAGTTGTGTTTAAAGTTTGTACCATGTATTTGGCGACTCAAGATGGGTGATGTATAACTATTTTAGGGGCGTCACAACTAATATTATATGTTGATATACTATGGACTAAGAATGACATACTAATGCTATAATCAGCAAAGATAAATTTGTCTAAACATTCCTCCATGAATGATTTGGGAAGAGTATCTTATTTGGGAATACAAATCTATATAGATAGATTTAAGGGGATGCTCGAGTTAACCCAAAGAACGTATATTAATTTGATGCTAAAGTCGTTTAGCATGGCAAACTCCAAGAGATGTGTCATGTAGATGAATCATAGAGTGTATCTGTCTTAATAGTCCCCATAGACTCCTGAAAAGAGAGATCACATGAGTGACAATCATGTATATAATGAAATATATGAGACCTGATGTTGATCAGTCATATTCTAGAGAAGATCATTGTAAGACAGTGAAAAACATCTTAAAGAACTTACCCGGCACTAAGGATGTGATTAAAATTTATGGTGGGTCTAAATTAAAACTAGAGGGCTTAACAGACTCAAGTTTTTTTAGACAGACCAAGACGATAGAAAATCTACTTTAAGATAAAGGGTTACATTAAACAGTGGTACAGTGAATTGGAAAGGTTTCAAACAGGAAAGAGTTGTTGGATTAGTGATAAAGACAAAGTATATAACTATAAATGAAGCTGCAAGTTAATTGTTTGGATGAAAAGTTCATTACAGAACTAGGAATAGTTCTTAAGTCTCATCTTGGATCTAAACATATGTTGTGGCACTTTCATTTGATTATAGAAATCATTGAAAGATGGGAAATCACTATAGAGATAGTGGACTCTCAAGAACAACATTACATATCCATTAACAAAAGCTTATTCAATAGCAGGATAATCGTCACTTAGAGAAGAAGGGTATGAGATACCATGTCGATTGGATTTAGTGCAAGTGGAAGATTGAAAGTAGTATGTACACAAGCCAAACATGTTTGATGATAAAGCATATACTTTGTAACAATCTTATTCATTTATTAATAAAAAGTATTAATTTATTAAAGGCTTTTAATTATCAACATGATGTTGCTTTATAATATGTGATAAACCCATAGTTTTAAGCAATGCTTTTAGAATAATGATGATGATCATTCTAATGAGATCTAAATTCTTAGAAAGATTAAAACTAAAATAGTTCCCAATCGTTGGATTACTAAATTGGGGATTAGTGAATCCGGATAGATTGGTACATACGTTGCTTGCTCATTAGATGTGGATGATTGATTTCATGATCATTTGTGTGGAGACACTGAAGCAAGTATGTAGGTGCTTATTGGAGAATAAGTACACCGAATGTGGCTCGCTAAGGAATACCTAATGGAGTTTTACTTGTCTGTCAATAGAAATTCCTATAGTGATAGTAGTACAAGTGATCTTTGGACTTGAGATCATTATAGTATCTTGTGTATGATGAGTTATACTTTGACTTATTCCTTAAGACCCTTAGGGTATATCAAAGGGTATGCTTGGGTATAATAAGTTATACATGGAGATAATGTATGATCAATAAAGAATCTATCACTTCTAGTAAAAGAAGAGAAATGTCCTATGTGATTCGATAAATGACAACCCATTAGTCCTTGGCCAAGGCAGAATGAAATTAGAAAGAAGTTTCTAATTTGCATTATTTGGAGTTGTGTATTAAGAGTCGAAATACATATAATTAAATAAAATAAGACTTGACAGTAATTCCATGTCTTATATTTAATTGGGACATTATATGGTGGAAGGATTGAATTGTACGATAACTATATACTCAAAGGTTCTTTTATGATTAATGTTGAAATCTATATTATCTGAAAAATCGTTAATCGCTAGGGAGGCTTATCCCTATTGTAGAATAAATATTATTTATTTATATAAATTAATAGTTTAATTTATTTATTTAAATAAGATTAGAATTGTTCTAATTGATTTATTCACAACCGATTTAATATGAAAAACCTAAAGGGGGCACACCATAAAAGGAAGAATAATTATTTAAGAAGTTAATGTCATAATCCTAATAATATGTTAAGTGTATTTAATTTAATATATGGTGATAGAATAAATTAAATAGCTTAATATTTATTATTTAATATTTTGAAATATTCAATATATAAATTAATAAGACGAGTCTTATTATTATTATTATTATTATTATTTTAATTTCTAAAGAGTTGGAAATTAATTTAATATAAGTACTCTCATTTATTCCTAATAAGATTAGGAGGCTAATTAGTTAAAAGACTTTAATTAATTATTCCTAATAAGATTGGGAGCATAATTAATTAAAGGAGTTTAATTAATTAAAATAAAACCCAATTCCATAATTGTTAAGGAGGGTTGCCCACATCTATAAATAAGAGGAGTCTTATTATGGGTGAGGTTGGTTGACACTTTTACAAAACACGTGAATACGTAATTCTAATAGTTGGGAGAGTACACCCTTTTTATATAAGAGATAGAAAAACTAGGGTTTTGCCAAATACCCATCTTTTTAAATCTCTCTTCTTACTTGGTGGATCGCCTATAGAGGCCAAACATTTGGGTGGCTAACATTGATCAAAGGAAGGAACCAAACCTGGTGCATTCAAGTTGAACGTGAAAAGGATTGAAGGTGAACTTGTACCTAAGGAAGCTCGAATCTTTAAGGGTATAATTCTTGTTCTTCATATTTTTGTTTAATTAATAATTGTGCATAAAGGATAATTCGGGTATAGGGTTTGTAAAATTTTAAAACTCTATTTTACTACGTTTCAACTTATTTTGTGTAATTTGATTGCATTCATGAATCTTACAAACCTAACAAAGTATTCCCATTATTTTGTTATATAAAAAGGTTATTTTTGTCTCTTTCTATATCCCATGTTTATTCCAAGCATGTGGTCCACCAATGATTTAAATATCGTGGTACGAATATTCCCCGACAAAAAAGAATATTCCTCGACCAACGAATATTTTATGACCACTTGCTTAATTTTCAATTTTTTTCACATATCACTCTTAACTTTAACCTTTTATCAATTTAACCATTTACTGAATAGAAAAATTAAATAATTTTATTTCATAAAATTCGGGGTCCTACAACTTATGCTTTATTTATTTACATACGGGGGCTTTTCGCTCTTTTTCTCGTTTTATTTACTATTTTTTTCCTCATGGCTGTGCAATGTCTAATTTTCTTAGGTTTTTCAATGCTATCTTAACGAGATTTCGACCAATGATTCCCAAACTATTTAGGCTTTAGAGCCCTAGGTGTAGATACATCCCATCGGGCTTACTTACTCAAGTAACAAAGGCCATAAAACTAGACTAGCCACAGTGTTTATTCATTTTTTTTATTTCTCTTTTTTATAGCTTATATACCTTAAAATTTTCCCCAAACTTAGGTTCTTGCCTAATCTTAGCCATCTCTACCTATTCTTGTCTTTCTTTCATTCAAACTAGCATTATCCTTAAGAATTCCATTATGTATCCATTTAGAATAAATCACCATCATCATACACGCTTTCTAAGCTGTACTATCCTTATTATATCAATTTCAAATGATAAAGATCTAAGTCATGATAAGAAATCACATCAAAGCCTTAACAAATAATACCATACTTGTCTCACGCAAATCCAATCTCATCATTGGCCAAAACAGAATTAAACTATCTAACAGCTGGAATCATACAAGTATGAACTAAATGCAATAAACACAATAAACTAACTAATATTTCTTTTTTTTATAGCTTATATACCCCAAATTTCCCCCAAACTTAGATTCTCGCCTAATCTTAGCCATCTCTACTTATTCATGTCTTTCTTTCATTCAAACTAGCATTATCCTTAAGAATTTCATTATGTATCCATTTAGAATCAATCGGATTAACATAGCTATTTCTAACTGTGCTATCCTTATTATATCAATTTCAAATGATAAAGATCTAAGTCATGATAAGAAATCACATCAAAGCCTTAACAATCAATACCATACTTGTCTCACGCATTCAAATTTTATCATTGGCCAAAAAAATTAAACTATCTAATAAATGGAATTATGCACGTATGAACTAAATGAAATAAAAACAATAAACTAACTAATATTTTGATTTTTTAATTTTCCATTTTTTATAACACAATAAAATAGAACCATAAACTACTTACACTACTAACTACTAAATTAAACTAAACTACGATTCAACTACATAAATTACAAACATACTAATATGAAAAACAAACTAAACTAACATATACAAACTACACATATGACATAAAAACAAAACTAAAACTTAAACACATAACTATACTATACTCCCCAAATTTAACACCTACAATGTCCTCATTGTAAAAATATATAACATAAAAGTATAAGAGGACTTCCCTGTAATATGCTAAGTAGGAGGTGATGGTGGCCGTGGAACAAAAACTTTGCGCTCCTCCACATCTGAATTTGATGGAGGGTGCTATGGCATAGGCTCGGGAACTGGTATCTAGAACTGATCGACAGTGGCTGGATTCAGTCTTTGTAAAAGCCGCATTCAATGAGGAAAAGGAACCGGTCATGGTATTGAACATGTGGTCTTGCCTTGCCACCAGTCGCTTCATCTTTTTATCGACTTCTTTGTCTCTAGCATCCATATGTTGCTGAAGACTGCAAAACTGAGTACTAAACATGTACTTGCCCGACCTACTACTCCCCACAGTCTCCTCCTCAGCAGTCATCTCATCTTCTCGGAACTCATCATCCTCCGAGGTGTCCTTAGCTTCCTCTTCATCAAGAGCGTTAGGAAATATGAAACTGACACCTCATGGATGCGACTCCCTCTAACCTGCACGCAGTATCTAGCAATCATCCCGGAGTCTAGCGACTAGAGTGGTCACGCGCACGCACTCATCACGACCCTCACACACCAGAGAGCCTCGCACACCCCACATATGAGAGATGGGTGTGGCAGTCCGTCTGAAAAAGGCCCATGCAGACATCGTCCGAATGGAGAAGCTGATGATAGAGCCAATGTTGATGTCGAAGTCCTTCACTATGGCATATAATAGTAGCACTTTTTCCTTGTCACCTCACCGGTATGCGTCCGAAGGAAATAGCCAAGCATTTGAAACGCATACCGTCTGATTTTTCCATAAAGGCTCAAGTCCTTGCTCAGGAAAATTGTGCCACCCTTTCTCCCTTTCGCCCAAACTGTTCCAGGTTTAGATATTTCTGTTAAGATCTAGTCATAGTTGGGATTACTGTTTTTGAGCTGAGCATACTGGCACACTACAAGGGCTCACAAACTGTAATACTCATTAATGGCTTCAGGACTGAACGAAACCTATTTACCCCTCATAAATGCCATATATGGCACCCTGTCCTCAGCGTTGGTGTAAAATTCCTTCACCACATTCACTATAGCTGGGTCTGGATCATCTGTGAGCATTTCCCAGCCGTGTTCATGTATCTATCTCCTCATCTGGCCATCGAATGAATTTGGTGCCAAACCCCTCTCAGGTGTTAGTGCTTTGGGGACCAGATAATTGTATTTGTCTGCAACGCTCGCACTAATGTACTTTCGCTTTTTAAAGGCTCGGACTGATGGTGAAGAACCATCGCCCATTTGGTGCTTGGATGGAGTTTTTGGTTCCATTCTTCTCAATTTTGTCAACAAAGTCTCCCAAACTTCTTCTTTGGTAATAACACAAATAGTTGGTGTGCAACACCACTTCACAGTATACAACTGACAATTGAAATCCAAACTGAGAGAAAGAACTGTTGAACTTGTTTACCATGCTTACCCACTGATTTCCTCACTTTATGATGACTTTGCAGTAATTGAAAGCCCAAATTAGGAGTCTCCCCCTTCCTTCTCTCTGTAGACCCGAACTTGGTTGAAACCCTAAGGTATGGTGACTGAAATTGAAGGGAATTAATGAAGATGTGGTGTGGAATGGAGAAATTAGGGTTTAATTTATAGGAGGTAGGATTAGTGATGATTGAATTTGATGGTAGTGGATGAGATTGAGGGAGTTCGTAGTTGAATTCATGGGATGAGGGAGTTATAGGTTCGGTTAGAAGAGATGAGAAGTGGGAAAGACCAAGTTCAGAAAGCTTTTAAAAATTTCCAGATTCTCGTACCCTCTTTGGGCGGGTGTAATTAGAATCGCATAGGCCCATCAGGCGTGCTAATCTATAGTACCCCCCCAACCGGGTGGGCATATCAGTTTGGTAAACCCTGCTTTGCCAAGCGAGGTCCTTTTCTGCACCACTTTGATTTTTAAGCTTCTTTTCCTTGTACACATGTCCAACTTCATCATTTAATACCTAAAACCCATAAAAACCAAGAACATAAGATAAAATCATGGAGTATGAGTAAGCATGATCGAATTTATTAAAAATAAATAACTAACTAATTATGAATTGCGCAGAATTAAACTATACAATACTAGAATTACACACTAAACTACAAATTGAATAACATAAAACAAAAATACTATAAATGGAAAGAAAATTGGGTTGCCTCCCAATGAGCGTTTGCTTTTGAGTCTTTCAACTTGACTACTCCATGTTCATGGTGCATCGACAAGAGTGATTACGGTAGCTTCGTTATCGATGTCTCCACTCCAGTAATACTTTAGACGCTGCCCGTTGACTTTGAATGTTTCGAGAGGATTCCTGCTATACAGTTCAACGGCGCCATGTGGGTAAACAGTCTTTATCATAAATGGCCCCGACCATTGGGATTTGAGCTTTCCAGGGAACAACCTCAGTCTTGAGTTAAACAGTAACACAGATTGTCCCAGTTCAAACTTTCTCTGCAAGATCTTCTGATCGTGCCACTTCTTGACTTTTTCCTTATACAGTTTTGAGTTCTCATAAGCTTGCAGTCAAAATTCATCAAGTTCATTCAATTGCAGTAATCGCTTCTCTCTTGCAGCTATTTGATCAAAGTGGAGTTTTTGAATTGCCCAATATGCCTTATGTTATAATTCCACTAGGAGGTGACATGCTTTCCCATAAATTAATTAATACAAAGACATCCCAATTGGTGTCTTGTATGTTGTCTGATAAGCCCATAAAGCATCGTCTAACTTTAAAGACCAGTCCTTTCTGTTTGAATTCACCACCTTCTCTAAAATATGCTTCACCTCTCTGTTGGATACCTCAGCTTGGTCACTCGTTTGGGGATGACAAGTTGTTGCAACCCTGTGATTAACCCCATACTTCGCCAAGAGAGCTGTAAAGGACCTATTGCAGAAATGACTTCCCTCGTCACTTATAATTGCTCTCGACGAACCAAATCTTGTGAAAATATTTTTCTGTGGGAATTTCAGAACCACCTTGGCATCATTCGTAGGGAGTGCCACTGCTTCAACCCATTTTGATACGTAATCCACATCTAGCGAAATGTACAAGTTGTTGTATAAAGGCGGAAAAGGTCCCATGAAGGCCATCCCCCATACATAAAAAACCTTGACTTCCATGACCGTGTTGAGCGGCATCTCATTCCTTTTTGATAGATTTCCCACCCTTTAGCATCTATCACGCTTTAATTTAACCGATGGGCATCCTTGAACATAGTAGGCCAATAGAATCCTACCTAAAGTACCTTGGTCGTTGTCCGCTCACTTTCATAGTGTCCCACATATGCAGTTGCGTGATATTCATGCAAGATATTCTTCACTTCACTGTAAGGCACACATCTCTGAATCATCTTGTCTACACACTATCGAAATAGATAAGGCTCGTCCCATATGTACCACTTGACATCATGTAGGAACTTATTTTTCTGTTGACATGTCAAATTAGGGGGGAGGATTTTGCTCACCAAGTAGTTAGCAAAATCCGCATACCATGGAAATTCAAAATTCACTCCAAATAGCTGCTCATCCGGAAACGACTCATTTATCAAACATTTATTTGCCTTGTCCTTATCCAGATTTTCTAGTCTCGAAAGATGGTCTGCCACTTGATTTTTTGTCCCTTTCCTATCCTTTATTTCCAAATCAAATTCTTGAGGGAGTAGAATCCATCTAATGAGCCTAGGCTTAGCATCCTTCTTTGAGATTAGATAACAAATCGCCTAGTGATCCGTGTATACCACCACATTTGTTCCTATCAAATAAGATCTGAATTTATCAAAGGCGTACACGACTGCAAGTAGCTCCTTCTCGGTGGTTATATAATTCAATTGAGCATCCATAAGGGTTTTACTTGCGTAATATATGGCATGAAATATCTTCTTTCGGCGTTGACCCAAAACAGCCCCTACCGCGTAGTCGCTAGCATCACACATTAACTCAAATGACATTGTCCAATCTGGTGCTACGATCATGGGAGCTGTAGTCAATTTCTTCTTCAACTGCTCAAACGCTGGCATACATTTTTCATTAAAACTAAAAATTGCATCTTTCTCTAATAGACTGCACAATGGTTTTACAATCTTAGAGAAATCCTTGATGAACCATCGGTAGAATCCGGCGTGCCCAAGAAAAATGCGGATTCCCTTGTCTGAAGTATGCGATGGAAGATTCTCTATTGTGTCCAGCTTCACCCAATCAACTTCCACACCTTTTACAGATACTTTGAGGCCAAGAATAATTCCTTCTTTAACCATAAAGTGGCACTTTTCCCAATTCAGCACCAAGTTGGTTTCCACACATCGCTTCAAACCATGACCAAATTTTCTAAACAGTTATCAAAAGTGTTCCCATAAACTAAGAAGTCATCCATGAAAACTTCAACATTCCTCTACACCATGTTCGAAAAGATGGCCATCATATATCTTTGGAAGGTCGCTGGTGCGTTACACAACCCAAAGGACATCCTCTTGAAAGCAAAGGTGCCATATGGGCATGTGAAAGTAGTCTTTTCTTGATCCTCATGAGCGATGATGATCTGATTGTACCCCAAATACCCATCCAATAAGAAATAATATTCATGCCCAGCCAAACGGTTCAACATCTGATCAATAAAGGGTAGAGGAAAGTGGTCATTCTGGGTTGCCTTATTAAGCTTCATGTAGTCCATGCAAACCCTCCATCCGGCCACTGTCCTCGTCGGAATTAGTTCATTTTCATCATTTGTTACAACCATCATTCCACCCTTCTTCGGAACACACTAAACTCGACTTACCCATATACTGTCTGAAATCGGGTAGATTATTCCAGCATCCAACCACTTCAATATTTCTTTCTTTACCACCTCTTTCATGATTGGATTTAATCTTCTTTGTTATTCCACTATTGGCTTTGAGTCCTCTTCCAGGAGTATATTATGCATGCAGAATGAGGGGCTTATCCCCTTGATATCAGTGATTGTCCATCCTATTATAGACTTGTACTCTCTAAGCACACTCATCAACTTTTTTTCCTGTAATTCGTTAAGCGTAGATGCAATAATAACCGATAAAGTATTAGAATTACCCAAATATGCATACATGAGGTTTTTAGGAAGAGGTTTAAGCTCAGGTATTGGTGGCTCCTCAAGTGAAGGTTTAATTCATGTCGATGCTTTTTCTTCCGTGTGTAGTGGCTCGAATGGTACCTTAAACATGCTTACTCTATGCAAAGCATCCAGCATATGCAAGTAATCTACGAATTCTAGATCATCCAAGTCCTCATCCCCTAATAGAGTGTTTTCCAATGGATCCCTATCAAAACCTTTAACTAAGTCTTCATTGATCATTTTTTCGATCACATCCAATCAGAAACATTCTTCCTCATCTGTAGGGAACCTCATGGTTTTGAACACATTGAATTTAACTTCTTGGTCTTGTACCCTTATGGTTAATTCCCTTTTTTGAACATCAATGAGAATCCTCCCAGTAGCCAAAAATGGTCTCCCCAAGATGATTGGGATGTTCTTGTCCTCTTCATAATCCAAAATAATAAAGTCTATCAAAAATATGAACTTATCCACCTTAACCAAAATGTCTTCAATAATTCCTCTTGGATAAGCCACCGATCTATCCGCTAACTGTAGTGATATGTTTATAGGCTTCGGAGCTGGCAAACCCAATTGAGTATATACTGACAAAGGGATGAGGTTCACACTTGCCCCCAAATCACACAAAAACTTGTTGAAGGCCATGTTCCCGATTGTGCAAGGAATGGTAAAACTCCCCGAATCCTTCAACTTCAGAGGTAACTTTCTCTGTAATACCGCATTACATTCCTCCATCAATGCCACAGTCTCGTAGTCCTCTAATTTCTTCTTCCTCAACAGAATACCCTTCATAAACTTAGCGTAACTTGGTATTTGTTCTAGGGCTTCTGTGAAAGGAATGTTAATCTATAATTTCTTGAAGACTTCCAAAAATTTCGAGAACTGCTTATCTAATTTCTATTTTTGCACCCTCTGTTGAAATGGTGGTGGAGGATAGACAACTGGCTCAACATCTGTCTGACTTTTGTCCACTTAATTGTCTTCAACCTGTTGTTCTTCCACTAATTTTTCTTGACCTTGTTTAACATCTTTCTTTGATGAATTCAATTTTTTGCATTCTATCCCTTAAAATGTTTTCCACTTCTCAAAGTGATTGCTTGACACTGTTCATGATTCCCTTCGGATTCTTCTTTGTGTCACTAAGTAAAGTCCCTTGAGGCGTGTTATTCAGTGCTAAAGCAAGTTGTCCCATCTAATTTTCTAAATTCTTGAACGTCGCTGCTTGCGTTTTACTCGCTGCCTCATTACCTGATATGTACTTTAACAATAGCTCTTCCAAATCCATCTTTTTCTCTTAATGCAGAGCTACTTGTTGATGCTAATTTTGAAATCCAGGGGGATAAGATGGTCGTGGACCATGCTTATTTTGATTATTACTCCATGAAAAATTTAGATGATTCATATTCCTCGGATTGTAGGCATTCTGATACAAATTCTGTGAAATTCTATTATAGCTGCCCATAAACTGTTACCGCTGCTGGATTAATGGCACACTGTTTTGTAGGATGTTCCCTCGCACACAATTCACAAACATAAGCAACCTGCTGAGTCTGTCAACCTATAAGAGCATCCATCTTCTTTGACAATGCTGAAATCTATGCCGCTAGCGTTGTTACTCTGTTAACTTCTAACACCCCAGCTACCTTAGGTTGTGTCGTTCTCGTTGTGGGCCACTGGTAGTTGTTAGCCGCCATCGTCTCAATCAATTTATACGCTTCCTCATAACTCTTAGCCATAAAAGCTCCCCTAGAAGCTGCATCAATACTAGTTCAGAGATTCCTATTTAACCCATTGTAAAAAGTGTTCATCTACAACCATTTGGGTAGTCCATGATGTGGGCACTTCCCAAGTAGTTCCTTATACCTTTCCCAAGCTTCGTACAAAGACAATGAACACCAAATCTTGTGGGAATGAAGTACCCAGATTTGGGGGTGTCATAAGTTGGTATCAAAGTTTTAGGTTATGAACCTTAGGTGGGGGAAAAACCTTAGGAAGTAACCTTATAGGAGGTTGTAAAGATAGTGATGATAAACTCTTATCAAGTTTTAAGGAAGAAATAATAAAACACTCTATGTGATTATGTGGTTCCAACCTATGTGCTCGTGAGTGTCGAGTAGTGAAGGTTAATAATTAATTAAAAACTTAAAATTTTGTTGTCAGGATGGCTAATGTGGGAGAATCCAGTCAGGCTAGGAAGGAGGGACCTCAGGCGCCTAGAGAGGAGGAGCCTCGAGATATTCAGGTAGTCTGGGAGCAACTGGTGCCAAGGGAGTCATCTCCGTTGGTTATAGTGGTTGGTTATGGTCCGGAGTTGGAACAGGAGGGGATACTTGATGATAAGGATGTGGTAGAGACGGATGTGGAAGACCCCGTGGAACTTCCACAGACGGATGAGGATGAGGAAGAGTTTCCACCAAACTCTATTACAGCTCAAATATATGACAAAGTATATGATCGTAACATTGAGCTTCAGGATAGAGTCGGGGAATTAGAGGAGCTAGTAGCTGAACATCAGACTTCGATGGCATAAAAGGACGATGAGATCCGAGATCTTGACGAACGTCTCATCAATGTGGAATTGAAGCTGGTTCACACAGAGGGGGAGAAGGAGAAACTGATGGAGGAGGTTGTAAAACTGAAGGATAACCTAAAAGAAGAATCCGCCGAGAGAGCAAGAGTTGAAGATGTGTACGAAAAGGCTTCCCAGCGTGCAGATGTAGCAGAGGGAGAGGTACAAGCAAAAAAGGTCAATATGGAAGAGATAAACTGTGTTTTTAGCACTATGATAAACCGAGCTCAAGACCGAGTCATGTACTATCCGACTCAGTTCAAGGAGTTGCCTTGGTATATGTTAAATCGTAGAACGATGTTCCGTATCATGGAAGTGGAGCGTCGTAAGGCTATGCAACGTCTTAGTAGGCCTTAATAGAAAATGTAATTAATAATTATATGTTAAATAAGATGTTAATCCCAAATGTTATGTAACTGATGAGATATGATGATGTCATCATGAAACTTTATTAGTTCAGAAAATTGATGTAAATGGCAGCGATGCTATCGTTTCTATGTTTCTAAGAGATCATGAATGAATAAAATGTTAGTATTTATTCAAGATACTATGTGTTATGTCTTGATCTTTTATGGTGTGCAAGTTAAGTATAAAATACTTAAGAAATTGAGTAATGATCTAATAAGTGTATTTTAAATAGAAAATGCCTCCAAGAAGATGTCAACCACAACAACGAACCCCGGAGGGGTATACCAATAATAACAACGCCAATGCTAACCCAGTTCAGCAGCTGGTGATGTTACTGACGGGAGCATTGTAGAATCAACCGCAGAATCAAGCTGTGACCTTTAAAGATTTTAAGGCGGTTGGGCCACCAGAGTTTTGTGGTTCCATGAATCCAGTTGAGGCACAAACCTGGATTATGGAAATTGAAAAGGCTTTCGACGTTGCTAGAGTCGGGGAAGATCAGAAGACTGCTTTTTCTACATTTATATTGAAAGCAGAAGCCAGCTACTGGTGGCAGGCAAACAAAACCTGAGGAGGTCAGGGAGTAATGGCGTGGAATAAATTTAAAGAAATATTTTTCGAGACCTATTTTCTAGAAATCTCACAAAATCAAATGGATGTTAAATTTTTATAGCTGAAGTAGGGTGCGATGACGTTGTCAGAATATGCGGAAAAATTCTATAAGTTGGCAAGGTTTGTGCCAAATCAAGATAACACAGACAAGAGAAAGTCAAGAATGTTTGAACAGGGACTGAAGCCCCGGTTGTGTCATGAGAGTCTTTTATGTTTCACCAAGACATTTGTAGCATTACTTGAGAAGGCGATTATCGCGGAAGGTGGAAACGATGCCTTAATAATGTGGCGCCCCCAAAATAGGTCCATACAACCCATTCTAAGTCGCCAAATACATGGTACATAATTCAAATACAAACTTAATTTATACAATTATCAACTGTCCTGAAAAATTCGATAAAATGTAAGTTGAGAGTTTTAACACAAATATTGTCTCGTAGACAATATCCAAACTCAAATGAAGTCCTCATTAAAATTATTATCACACTATTTCATAGAGTAGTGAGAACTACTATAGACACCATCTTGGACCATCACTCCATTCCCCGACTAGTCCCAGCTATATTCTCATTTTTTTGAAGTGAACAATGGAAGAAAAGGGTGAGCTAAACTAGCCCAGTAAAGAATATTATTACTAAGATAATGTAGAATAATTATCCTTAGTCTTCAATAGTGTAAAAACTGATAGAATACAATAGACAACAAGTTTAACTGCAGCGAAACAAACAATCCATTAGAAGAGTCAAGTAGAGAATGAAATCTACTATCTTCTATGATTTAAAAGTTCATCATCAATATTTTATCTCTGTAACACAACTCAATAAATAATCCACATCACCGAATTATTCATGCACTATGGGCCAAGGATATTCATTAGTATCATCAGTGGTCATGATCATGCCAAACAATTGTCCATCTTTGCACTACGGGCCAAAGAGGACTTTTACCACATCATTTATTTGTAACATTATAGGTTATGATTATACCAATACATAATTTCTGGTCATAATCATACCAATCAACAGTCCATCTATGCACTACGGGCCAAAGATGACTTTCATCACAATATAAGCATGAGGATGATGACAATGATATAAGAAATCAATCAAGTGAGATCAAGGATAAATATTAAAATTCATAATTTAATTTATCCAGTTTAAGAATGTCCAAATTTTCAACATAATAACTAATTTGTGGAGTAAAATTCAAGAATGATATTCATGTATCAAAAATAATTTGGATGTAAAAGAAACCAATTTTTGTCGTGAATAATACCACTTCGTGAATTATTCTTCGTAATAATCTGCGTATGTATGAATAGTATCGTATGAATGTATAGTACCTCATGAATAGTACCTGAGTAAATAGTACCCCGACATGAAAAGATTAAAATTTAACAAGAAAGTTCAGAAAAATATTTCAGTGAAACGATACTAGATGAAGCGCAAAATTCAAGGATATTTTACTAATTTCAGGGAGTATAGAAGCAATACTTATCAAAATAAGTGTAGATTTAGGAATATGAAATGAAATAATATTACTTACCTACTATAGAGTATGGAAGAAAATAATATTTCTTACGAATATTAAACGAAAATAATATCCCTTACCTTAAAAGGAGAGTAATTCTGACTGGTATAGCGGCGATATTCTTGATGAAAACTTGCACTATTTGCTACACTCAAAGTATCCTTATACTAGAAAGAAATATGCACAATATTATAAGAGAAAAATTATCTGATTCTGGTATGATTTTCATTTCTAAACTAAGCTTCTTATTTATAAGATAATGGTAGGGTTTTATTTAGAAATTTTTCACATGGGAACAGTAGCAATATCACGGGCGCGAATTCAACAGAAAATTTGATTTTACTATGCAGTACTATGCAATAAAATATTCTAATAAAATGAAAACTTTATATAAAATATAATATATTCTATTTATAATCTAATAAAATGAATAACTTTATATATAATATAAAAAGTATTCTGATTTATATAAAAAGTTTTCTGTTTTATGTAAAAAGTTTTATGTTTTAATACTATTATAATAATAATAAAACAAAACTGAGATAACTTTCTACCAATAATTTTGAAAAATTAGTAAGTGGGGGTCCATGTAATAAGCCAAATTTACAATAAATACTTCATGATAAACCCCTTTATTTATATCAAAAATTGAATAAATATTTATCACAAATCACTTATCTTCAATAAACACATTTTTAATCTTTCAATAATTATTCATCATTAATATTATAACTCACAATATTAACAACCAGATCATTACTAGGAAATAGGGGGCTTTCCGATAAGGACTTCTCTTTATTGGCGCGCAATTAGATAACCTAACTCCTTTCCTCGACAAAACTTTCTAGACATTGTCAATAATGCAAATAATAATATGAATAACTGTGTCATCTCAATTATTGATTTAATTATATAAAATATTGTGCAGATGATACTATGACAATAATGGAATCAATAATATGAGATATTATGCTGCAACTATTATGGCAATTATTAAATGAACTGAGTGACTTCTTATGTAAGCATTAATAATCAGAGATACTATACAATATCGTGTCTTCTTGTGCAACCACGCGTATTCTCGTATTTTTTATCACCTAGTATTTCAATACTAACGGTAAAAAAGTCTTGCCATTATTTTTATAAAAGATAATTTTGGTCACTTTCTAAATCCATACAATGAATTACATTGGGGTCCACCAATGATTGTGTCGTCAATCGTATTTAATATTTCCCAACCAAAAAATATTTTATGACAACTTGCTTACTTGAAAAATTTGCACATATCACCATAACTATAACATTATATCAAATCATACCTTATCATTCAAAATAATATTTAGAGAAAATTAAATCTTTATTTATAAAAAGTTAGGGTCTTACAACCTCCCTTCCTTATGAAATTTCATCCTCAAAATTGGTGTACGTACCTGGTATGTCAAAGAGGTAAGGATACCTTGTTTTCATTTTAAATTCTAACTCCAAGGTCATTTCCTCAATATCGTGGTTTCTCCATAAAACTTTGAGTATAGAATATGTTCCTTCGTATCTAAGATTTTAACAGGTACCTCTTCATACGTTAAATCTTCTACTATCTCGTCTGGTTCTAATTTAATAATGTGGTTTGGGTCTTCCACATATTTACGTAACATAGATATGTGAAAAATGTTATGAACACAAGACATACTTGGCGGTAATGCGAGTCTATAGGCCACAGTTCCTACTCGATTGAGGATTTGAAATAGACCAATAAATCGAGGGTTGAGCTTTCCTCTCTTTCCAAATCTCGTAACTCCTTTCCATAGAGCAACATGTAACAATACATAATCTCCAACATTGAATTACACGTCCCTTCGATGAAGATTAACATAACTCTTTTGTCGATCTTGTGAGGTTTGTATACATTGCCGGATCATTTGAATATTTTCCATAGTTATACGTACCAATCTGGTCCCAACAACGTTACTTCACCCACCTCATCCCAGCATACTGGAGAACGACACTTTCGTTAATATAACGCCTCGAATGGAGCCATACCTATACTTGCTTGATAACTGTTGTTGTAGGAGAATTCCACTAATGGCAAGTACTTGTCCCAACTTCTTTTGAAGTCTAGGATACAAAGTTTTAATAGATCTTCAAGAGTTTGAATAGTCCTTTTTGACTGCCCGTCCGTCTGAGGATGATAAGTAGAACTGAATCGTAAATCTGTGCCCATAGCTTTCTGCAAACTGACCCAAAATTATGAAGTGAATCTTGGGTCTCCATCAGAAACTATGGATACTAGCATACTGTGCGGTCTTACAATCTCATTTATGTATATACGAGCAAGACGTTCAAATGAATAGGTTTCTCGTATAGATAAGAAATGAGAAGACTTGGTTAATCTAGCAACAATGACACAAATTCATCTATGCCTTGAGAAACCTTGGGAAGACCAGTAACAAAATCCATGTTAATGTGCTCCCACTTCCATTCTGGAATTTCAAGTGGTTACAATGGACCTTTTGGTACTTGATGCTCTGCCTTGACACGTTGATAAGATTAACACCTTGAGATAAACTCCGCTATCTCTCTCTTCATATTGCTCCACCATAATGTATGTCGAAGATCATGATACATTTTGGTACTCCCAAGATGGATTACAAACGGTGTGTTGTGTGCCTATATAATGATTTTATACTTCAAATCAGAGTTGTTAGGAACACAAATTCTGGAGTTTACTCGAAGTATTCCTTCTTCGTCGATTCTTGCTTCTAGAATAGCACTTTCTTGCACCTTTTTCTTCATATTTATCAGCTCTGGGTCTGTAGCTTGAGCAGCTTTAACTATATCAATTAAAGTTGATTCTACTCGTATATTTGACATCATCACGTGGCTCCCTAAAGATTTTAACTCTATTTCCATCCTTTGCAAGTTATACAAAATGGGCCTTTGCATTGACAATATAGCACTCGTACCTACATATGATCTTCTACTCAACGCGTTAGCTACAACGTTCGCTTTTCCAAGATGGTATTGAATGGTATCATCGTAATCTTTCAACAGCTCGAGCCAACATTGTTGCCGCATATTGAGTTCCTTTTGGGTGAAAAAATATTTGAGGCTTTTATGATCTGTATAGATCTCCACTTTCTCCCCATACAGGTAATGTCTCCAGATCTTTAGCGCGAAAACGACTGCTGCCAACTCTAGATCATGAGTAAGATAATTCCTCTAATATTCTTTGAGTTTTCGTGAGGCATAGGATATGACTTTTCTAAGTTGTATGAGAACACATCCTAAACCTCTGCCTGAAGCATCGTTGTAGATGACAAATCCCTTCAAAACTGATGGTATTGTCAGAATAGGTGTTAAAATGAGTCTCCTCTTGAGTTCTTAGAAACTCTTCTCACATTCCTCGCTCCATCTGAATTTTATATCTTTTCGAGTCAGCTGAGTTAATGGAGTGGTGATTCGAGAAAATCCTTCCACAAATCTCTGATAATAACCAGCTAAGCCCAGAAAGCTACGTACTTAGGTTACTCCCAACTTTGTACTGCTTCAATCTTCGCCGGATCAACTGATATTTCATGATTCGATATCACATGCCCAAGGAATGCTACTTCCTCAAGCCAGAACTCGCATTTCTTCAACTTTGCATATAGCTTGTTTTCATGAAGCTTTTGGAGTATCAACCTCAAGTGTAGATCTTCATGGCTTTTATAGTATATGAGGATGTCATCAATAAAGATAACCACAAAATGATCCAAATATTCATTGAATACTCGGTTCATCATATCTGTGAAGGAAGTAAGAGCATTAGTCAATCCAAAAGACATGACTTGGAATTTGCAATGCCCGTACTGAGTTCTTAAAGCAGTCTTTGGAATATCATCAGCTTTAACTGATGAAATCCAGAACGAAGATTGATCTTTGAAAAGAATTTGACACCTTGCAGCTAGTCAAATAGGTCATCAATGCGAGGCAACGGGTACCTATTTTTTACGGTGACATTATTCAACTCCCGATAGTCAATGAAAAGTTGCATACTCCCATCTTTCTTCTTTACGAATAAAATAGGAGCACCACAAAGAGATGTACTAGGACGAGTGAAACCGATATCTAACAATTCCTACAGTTGGGTTTTTAGCTCCTGAAGTTCAATAGGAGCCATTCGTTATGGGGTTTTGGAAATGGGTTTTGTATCGGGTTCGAGGTCAATACAAAATTTTATTTCACGCTCTGGGGGTAGGCCAAGAAGTTCTTCAAGGAATACATTAGGAAATTTATTAACAATAGAAATATCATTCAAATCTGACATATTTTTATTTAAATCCGTGATATGGGCTAAGAAAGCTTAACATCCATTTTTTAATAAATGAATGGCTTTATGGCTTGATATGACAGTGATTGACTTTAGTTGTTTGGTTACTTGAATTCACATAATAGGTTGGTTAGAAATATGAAAGCTAACAACCTTACAAAAATAATCAATTTTAGCATGATGAGTAGTTAACCAATCAATCCCTAAAATCACATCAAATTGAAGTATTTTTAAAGAGATAAAATCCACAGGTAATGTGAAAATGTTGATTTGAATCAAACAAGATTTATAAACAGTGGATGTGATGAAGGTTTCTCCCAACAAAGTTTCAACAGATAAGTCAAAGTCTAATTTCTCTAAAGTCAAATTTAAACGTTAAGCATAAGCAGGTGAAATAAAAGAATGGGTAGAACGGGTATCTAATAAGGTATAGACTTCGCAAGAGTTTATGATTAGCTTACTCGTGATAACTTTGTTCGGGTTCCTCACTTTTTGGGAGGTCACAACAAACGCTCTCCCTTGAACTACCGGCTTTGACTTGTCTAGGACAGCATTTGGCGTTACCATCCCAGCTGGACTTGACTTCAATGTACGACAAAATTGAGCTAGGTGACCTTATTTTCAGCAATTGAAACACGCTTTGGGTTGCTGCATACAGTTTGGATTGATGTGTCCCTCATCTCCGCATCTGTAGTATACGACCGATGGTCGTTCTCCTTCCTTAAAAATTGGTGCTAGTGCTAATGTCTTTCCATCATTATTGAACCTTCTCTTTTTGAAATTTCCACTTGACTTATTTCTTCTATTATCTTGGCCAAGATTATCGCCGAAGTGGTTACCATTTCTGGCATGATAATTTCCTCCACGTTTGTTATCACCGCTTCGATGGCTTTTTCCACTAGTGTGGCCATTATCGTTTTGCCGGTTGTTATCTTTTGGTTGGGCTGACTCATTATCGTGCTCCAATAACTGAGCCCTATTTACAACATCTGAATATAAACAAATCTTATGAGAAATGAGGTATTAACGAATTTTTAGCTTCAAACCTCATGAAAAGATTCGCGTCATATGCTCCTCATTATCTACCAAATGGGATGCAACCTCGGATAACTCATAAACTTAGCCTCATATTGCGATATGGTCATATTCTTTTATTCCAGCTTAATGAATTCCACCTCCTTCATGTAATGAATACTCTCAAGAAAGTACTTGTCGTTGAACAATTCTTGGAACTTCTCCCAAGACATCTTCAGTGTGGAAAGATGAGTACGTTTTACAAATTTCCACCAATAATCTGCCTCTCCTTACAACATAACGGTGGCAAAGGGAACCTTTTGCTCCTCTGAGCATCCCAGGACATCAAATATCTTAGTGATCTTCTTAATCCAAGTCTCTACCTTAAGTGGCTCTAGCTTTCCCAAAAACTCTAGTGGTCCCAGCTCTTTGAATTACTTAGCAATGACTAACCGTGAGTTGTCATTGATTCCACCTGTATTTTGAATAGGAATCTCTCTCGTTTGGTGTTGCAAGAATTGTAGAAAGCTTCTGAACATCCCATAGTTCATCATTTGGTCGGTGTTGTTGTTTACATTAGGATTATTGCCTTCTTGATGCACTTTATCCTGATTATTGATTGACGGTGTTTAACGGTCTCATGTGCTCCATTGCTTAACTCAAAATTTTCATATGCCATTTTCAAACACTGACATAAAACAAGGGTTGATTGACATGCTACATATTATTCCTATATTCTGACAGACCAATTAAATAACAAATAAGCTTAGGTAGGACGCACTAGCGAAGGAATTACTCGTTTCTCCCCTCCTAGTTCTAGCCTTAGATTTCTGCCAGGGATAATATCCCTAAGCTTTGATACCAACTGTGATTCCCAAAAAATAGGTGCATACAACCCATTCCAAGTCACCAAATACATAGTACATAATTCAAACACAAACTTAATTTATAAAATTATCAACTATTGTGTAAAATACGACAAAATGTAAGCTGAGAGTTTTAACACGAATAATGTCTCATAGAAAATATCCAAAATCAAATGAAGTCCTCGTTATAATTATTATCACACTATTTCATAGAATAGTGAGGACTACTATAGCCACCATCTTGAACCATCACTCCAATCTCCGACTAGTCCCAACTATATTCTCATTTCCTGAAGAGAACAATGAAAGAAAAAGGGTGAGCTCAACTAGTCCAGTAAAGAATATTATCACTAAGATAATGTAGAATAATTATCCGTAGTCTTCAACAGTGTAAAAACTGATAGAATACAATAGACAACAAATTTAATTGCAGCGGAACAAATAATCCATTATAAGAGTCAAGTAGAGAATGATGTCTACTATATTCTATGATTTAAAAGTTCATCATCAATATTTTATATCTGTAACACAACTCAATAAATAATCCACATCACCGAATTATTCATGCACTATGGGCCAAGGATATTCATTAGTATCATCAGTGGTCATGATCATGCCAAACAATTGTCTATCTATGCACTACGGGCCAAAGAGAACTTTTACCACATCATTTATTTGTAACATTATAGGTCATGATTATACCAATACATAATTTCTGGTCATAATCATACTAATCAACAGTCCATCTATGCACTACGAGCCAAAGATGACTTTCATCACAATATAAGCATGAGCATGATGACAATGATATAAGAAATCAATCAAGTGAGATCAAGGATAAATATTAAAAATTTATAATTTAATTTATCTAGAGTTTAAGAATGTCCAAATTTTCAACATAATAACTAATTGTGGAGTAAAATTTGAGAATGATATTCATGTATCAAAAATAATTTGGACAAAAAATAAACCAATTTTTGTCGCGAATAATACCCCGTGAATTATTCTTCGTGAATAGTACCATATGTATGAATAGTACCGTATGAATAGTATCGTATGAATGTATAGTACCTCGTGAATAGTACCTGAGTAAATAGTACCCCGACATGAAAAGATTAAAATTTAACAAGAATGTTCAAAAAAATATTTTAGTGAAACGATACTAGATGAAGCGCAAAATTCAAGGATATTTTACTAATTTCAGGGAGTATAGAAGCAATACTTATCAAAATAAGTGTAGATTTAGAATATGAAATGAAATAATATTACTTACATACTATAGAGTATGGAAGAAAATAATATTTCTTACGAATATTAAACAAAAATAATATCCCTTACCTTAAAAGGAGAGTAATTCTGACTGGTATAGCGGAGATATTCTTGATGAAAACTTGCACTATTTGCTACACTCAAAGTATCCTTATACTAGAAAGAAATATGCACAATATTATAGCAGAAGAATTCTCTGATTCTGGTGTGATTTTCATTTCTAAACTAAGCATCTTATTTATAGGAGAATGACATGGTACTATTTAGAATTTTTCACGGGTGAACAGTAACAATATCACGGGCGCGAATTCAACGAAAAATTTGATTTTACTATGCAGCACTATGCAATAAAATATTCTAATAAAATGAAAAATTTATATAAAATATAATATATTCTATTTATAATCTGATAAAATGAATAATTTTATATATAATATAAAAAGTATTTTGTTTTATATAAAAAGTTTTCTGTTTTATTACTATTATAATAATAGTAAAACAAAACTGAGATAACTTTCTACTAACGATTTTGAAAAATGAGTAAGTGGGGGTCCATGTAATAAGCCAAATTTATAACAAATACTTCATAATAAACCCCTTTATTTATATCAAAAATTGAATAAATATATATCACAAATCACTTATCTTCAATAAACACATTTTTAATCTTTCAACAATTATTCATCATTAATATTATAACTCACAATATTAACAACCAGATCATTCTCAGGAAAGAGGGAGCTTTCTGATAAGGACTTCCCCTTATTGGCGCACAATTAAATAACCTAACCCCTTTCCTCGACAGAACTTTCTAGACATTGTCAATAATGCAAATAATAATATGATTAACTTTGTCGTCTCAATTATTAATTTAATAATATAAAATATTGTGCAGATGATATTGTGACAATAATTGAATCAATAATATGAGATACTATGCAGCAACTATTGTGGCAATTATTAAATGAACTGAGTAACTTCTTACGTAAGAATCAATAATCAGAGACACTGTACAATATACCGTGTGCTACTGTGCAATCACGCGTATTAATATACTTTTATCATCGGGTATTTCAATAGTTTAAAGGTAAAAGTCTTGCTATTATTTTTATAAAAAGGTTATTTCTGTCGCTTTCTAAATCCGACAGTAATTCTATTGTGGGGTCCACCAATGATTATGCCTTCGTACGACTATTCTCCAACCAAACGAATATTTTATGACAACTTGCTTACTTGCAAAATTTGCACATATTACCATAACTATAACATTATATCAAATCATACCTTATCATTCAAAATAATATTTAGAGAAAATTAAATCTTTATTCATAAAAAGTTGGGATCTTACAAACAAAGTACAATGAGGAACAGAGAAAGAAGAAGAATGAGGGTGAAGGCAAAACTGATGGTAGCAGTGGAGAAAACAATAACCCAAAAAGGAAGTGGAATGAGGGTGCAGGTGCTGGAAGTCTGCAGAATAGCCAATAGAAAAGGAAGTTTGAAGCGTGTGCTACCTGTGGGAGAAATCACACTGGCGTGTGCTTGAGGGGTAAGCGAGTGTGCTTTAACTGTGGCTAGGAGGGTCACATTGCTCTGAATTTCCATCAACCAAAGAAGAATACTTGTTACATATGATATCCCAAATTTTTGGGTAATATTACAATAAGATTTAAATAAAGAAAATTCTTCTTATATGATATTTTATGTGATATTGTAGTGCACAAAGGAATATGTGTCATGCAATAGGTGATGTTGTGTATAATAAATATATTAGAATTATATATTTATTATATGTAAGTAAGGTGTAGGAGTAAATTATTAAAGGAACTTAGATGGGTAAAATTAAAATAATTTATAATATTAAATTATTTTAATGTGGTAAATTAATGGTATTAAAATTGAATATATTATATTGTGTTACATGGATAATGATATAATATTTAATATTTTACCAAATGATGTAAAATAAAATATGAGATGATATCCAATATGTAAAATATGTATATTGGTATCAAAGCATTAGTAAATTAAATTCATATTTAAATATGTGAATTGAATATATTAAATTATATATTTAATATATAAATAAATTGTTTGAAAATAATTTATGGAGAGAAGGAGTAATTAAATTTAATTATACAATATAAATTGTATAATTTAAATAAGTTATTTAAATTATGTATGAGAATTAAATAACCTAAATGGTTGTCGATTATTTAGTGGTCCTAGTATTTTAATTATATACTAATGGCATAATCCAAGAGAATTATGGTATTTAAAATATATACTAATTTTAAGAGATTTATTTTATATATCTCAATTAATTAATTTTATTACCTAATTAAGGTAAGTTTAATTGGGTTAAGAAATTAAATGTACTTGAGTAAGAATTTTTATTTCACTTGAGTACATGGAAACCCTAATTTAATGATTAGGGTAAGATAAAATTTAATGTAATGGACCATATTAATTTTTAGGGCCCAAACATTTTAGTTAGGAAGTCCAAATATTTTATTTGGAAAGTTTAAAGAATTAAGTGTTAAGCCCAAGTGAGCCCAATTGTTAAGGAACATGTGGAACTATAATAATATTAAAAATTATATTAAGTCAAGAGATATATATTTACTATCTCAAATTTATTAATTTTATAACTTAATTAAAGTAAGTTTAATTTGGTTATAAAATTTAATGTACTAAACAAATGATTTTAAATTCTAAATGTATGGAATAAAAATCCTAATTAAATATTTAGGGTAAGATAAGATGGAAATGATGGACTATGTCAATTTTACATAGCTCAAAGAATTATTAAGAAAGCCCAAAAGATTAAATAAATGGCCCAATTTTTAAAACCCAATTATTGAGGGCATTGTGGACATTTAATAAAGCAATTAAAAAAAAGATATGAGGGAGATAGAAGGTCACATTGCCAATTAAAATGTGAAAAAAAAGAGAAGAAAGGAACGGATATTAAAGATAGAAAGAGGATAAGAAGGAAAGAGAAGATAAAAAGAAAAAGAAGAAAGAGAAAGAGGAGAAGAAAGAGAGAACGGGAAAAAAGAGAAGAAAGAGGGAGAGAAAGGGAAGAGTGGCCGAAGCCATGAAGGAGAAGAAGAGGAGAGAGAAAGGGATGATTCGATGATGTGGTTTATTTATTAAGCTGAGTTTCAGCGATAAAGTTGATGAAAATCTTTTTAAATTATAGAAGATAGTAGATATCGTGCTCTACTTGACTCTTCTAATGGATTGCTTGTTCCACTGCAGTTAAACTTGTTATCTATTATATTCTATCAGTTTAACATTGTTGAAGGCTAACGATAACTTATTCTGCATTATCTTAGTCATAATATTTCTTACTGGGCTAGTTGAGCTCACCATTTGCTATCATTGTTCTCTTCAGGAAATGAGAATATAGCTGGGACTAGTCGGGGAACGGAGTGACGGTCCAGATGATAAAAGTAGTAGTCCTCACTATTCTGTTAAATAGTGTGATAATAAATGTAATGAAGACTCCATTGAGTGTGGATATTGTCTAGATGACAATATTCGATTTCAAACTCTCAGATTATGTTTTGTCGTATTTTACATGACAATTGTATAATTAAGTTGTGTTTAAAGTTTGTACCATGTATTTGGCGACTCAAGATGGGTGATGTATAACTATTTTAGGGCGTCACAACTAATATTATATGTTGATATACTATGGACTAAGAATGACATACTAATGCTATAATCAGCAAAGATAAATTTGTCTAAACATTCCTCCATGAATGATTTGGGAAGAGTATCTTATTTGGGAATACAAATCTATATAGATAGATTTAAGGGGATGCTCGAGTTAACCCAAAGAACGTATATTAATTTGATGCTAAAGTCGTTTAGCATGGCAAACTCCAAGAGATGTGTCATGTAGATGAATCATAGAGTGTATCTGTCTTAATAGTCCCCATAGACTCCTGAAAAGAGAGATCACATGAGTGACAATCATGTATATAATGAAATATATGAGACCTGATGTTGATCACTCATATTCTAGAGAAGATCATTGTAAGACAGTGAAAAACATCTTAAAGAACTTACCCGGCACTAAGGATGTGATTAAAATTTATGGTGGGTCTAAATTAAAACTAGAGGGCTTAACAGACTCAAGTTTTTTTAGACAGACCAAGACGATAGAAAATCTACTTTAAGATAAAGGGTTACATTAAACAGTGGTACAGTGAATTGGAAAGGTTTCAAACAGGAAAGAGTTGTTGGATTAGTGATAAAGACAAAGTATATAACTATAAATGAACCTGCAAGTTAATTGTTTGGATGAAAAGTTCATTACAGAACTAGGAATAGTTCTTAAGTCTCATCTTGGATCTAAACATATGTTGTGGCACTTTCATTTGATTATAGAAATCATTGAAAGATGGGAAATCACTATAGAGATAGTGGACTCTCAAGAACAACATTACATATCCATTAACAAAAGCTTATTCAATAGCAGGATAATCGTCACTTAGAGAAGAAGGGTATGAGATACCATGTCGATTGGATTTAGTGCAAGTGGAAGATTGAAAGTAGTATGTACACAAGCCAAACATGTTTGATGATAAAGCATATACTTTGTAACAATCTTATTCATTTATTAATAAAAAGTATTAATTTATTAAAGGCTTTTAATTATCAACATGATGTTGCTTTATAATATGTGATAAACCCATAGTTTTAAGCAATGCTTTTAGAATAATGATGATGATCATTCTAATGAGATCTAAATTCTTAGAAAGATTAAAACTAAAATAGTTCCCAATCGTTGGATTACTAAATTGGGGATTAGTGAATCCGGATAGATTGGTACATACGTTGCTTGCTCATTAGATGGGGATGATTGATTTCATGATCATTTGTGTGGAGACACTGAAGCAAGTATGTAGGTGCTTATTGGAGAATAAGTACACCGAATGTGGCTCGCTAAGGAATACCTAATGGAGTTTTACTTGTCTGTCAATAGAAATTCCTATAGTGATAGTAGTACAAGTGATCCTTGGACTTGAGATCATTATAGTATCTTGTGTATGATGAGTTATACTTTGACTTATTCCTTAAGACCCTTAGGGTATATCAAAGGGTATGCTTGGGTATAATAAGTTATACATGGAGATAATGTATGATCAATAAAGAATCTATCACTTCTAGTAAAAGAAGAGAAATGTCCTATGTGATTCGATAAATGACAACCCATTAGTCCTTGGCCAAGGCAGAATGAAATTAGAAAGAAGTTTCTAATTTGCATTATTTGGAGTTGTGTATTAAGAGTCGAAATACATATAATTAAATAAAATAAGACTTGACAGTAATTCCATGTCTTATATTTAATTGGGACATTATATGGTGGAAGGATTGAATTGTACGATAACTATATACTCAAAGGTTCTTTTATGATTAATGTTGAAATCTATATTATCTGAAAAATCGTTAATCGCTAGGAGAGCTTATCCTATTGTAGAATAAATATTATTTATTTATATAAATTAATAGTTTAATTTATTTATTTAAATAAGATTAGAATTGTTCTAATTGATTTATTCACAACCCATTTAATATGAAAAACCTAAAGGGCACACCATAAAAGGAAGAATAATTATTTAAGAAGTTAATGTCATAATCCTAATAATATGTTAAGTGTATTTAATTTAATATATATGGTGATAGAATAAATTAAATAGCTTAATATTTATTATTTAATATTTTGGAAATATTCAATATATAAATTAATAAGACGAGTCTTATTATTATTATTATTATTATTATTTTAATTTCTAAAGAGTTGGAAATTAATTTAATATAAGTACTCTCATTTATTCCTAATAAGATTAGGAGGCTAATTAGTTAAAAGACTTTAATTAATTATTCCTAATAAGATTGGGAGCATAATTAATTAAAGGAGTTTAATTAATTAAAATAAAACCCAATTCCATAATTGTTAAGGAGGGTTGCCCACATCTATAAATAAGAGGAGTCTTATTATGGGTGAGGTTGGTTGACACTTTTACAAAACACGTGAATACGTAATTCTAATAGTTGGGAGAGTACACCCTTTTTATATAAGAGATAGAAAAACTAGGGTTTTGCCAAATACCCATCTTTTTAAATCTCTCTTCTTACTTGGTGGATCGCCTATAGAGGCCAAACATTTGGGTGGCTAACATTGATCAAAGGAAGGAACCAAACCTGGTGCATTCAAGTTGAACGTGAAAAGGATTGAAGGTGAACTTGTACCTAAGGAAGCTCGAATCTTTAAGGGTATAATTCTTGTTCTTCATATTTTTGTTTAATTAATAATTGTGCATAAAGGATAATTCGGGTATAGGGTTTGTAAAATTTTAAAACTCTATTTTACTACGTTTCAACTTATTTTGTGTAATTTGATTGCATTCATGAATCTTACAAACCTAACAAAGTATTCCCATTATTTTATTATATAAAAAGGTTATTTTTGTCTCTTTCTATATCCGACAGTTATTCCGTTATGTGGTCCACCAATGATTGCGTCGTGGTACGAATATTCCCCGACAAAAAGAATATTCCTCGACCAAACGAATATTTTATGACCACTTGCTTAATTTTCAATTTTTTTTCACATATCACTCTTAACTTTAACCTTTTATCAATTTAACCATTTACTGAATAGAAAAATTAAATAATTTTATTTCATAAAATTCGGGGTCCTACAACTTATGCTTTATTTATTTACATACGGGGGCTTTTCGCTCTTTTTCTCGTTTTATTTACTATTTTTTTCCTCATGGCTTTGCAATGTCTAATTTCCTTAGGTTTTTCAATGCTATCTTAACGAGATTTCGACCAATGATTCCCAAACTATTTAGGCTTTAGAGCCCTAGGTGTAGATACATCCCATCGGGCTTACTTACTCAAGTAACAAAGGCCATAAAACTAGACTAGCCACAGTGTTTATTCATTTTTTTTATTTCTCTTTTTTATAGCTTATATACCTTAAAATTTTCCCCAAACTTAGGTTCTTGCCTAATCTTAGCCATCTCTACCTATTCTTGTCTTTCTTTCATTCAAACTAGCATTATCCTTAAGAATTCCATTATGTATCCATTTAGAATAAATCAGTCATCATACCTGTTTCTAACTGTGCTATCCTTATTATATCAATTTCAAACAGATAAAGATCTAAGTCATGATAAGAAATCACATCAAAGCCTTAACAGTCAATACCATACTTGTCTACGCAAATCCAATCTCATCATTGGCCAAAACAGAATTAAACTATCTAACAGCTGGAATCATACAAGTATGAACTAAATGCAATAAACACAATAAACTAACTAATATTTCTTTTTTTTATAGCTTATATACCCCAAATTTCCCCCCAAACTTAGATTCCTGCCTAATCTTAGCCATCTCTGCCTATTCATGTCTTTCTTTCATTCAAACTAGCATTATCCTTAAGAATTTCATTATGTATCCATTTAGAATCAATCAGTTAACATAGCTATTTCTAACTGTGCTATCCTTATTATATCAATTTCAAACAGATAAAGATCTAAGTCATGATAAGAAATCACATCAAAGCCTTAACAATCAATACCATACTTGTCTACGCAATTCAAATTTTATCATTGGCCAAAAAAGAATTAAACTATCTAATAGCTGGAATTATGCACGTATGAACTAAATGAAATAAAAACAATAAACTAACTAATATTTTTGATTTTTTTAATTTTCCATTTTTTTATAACACAATAAAAATAGAACCATAAACTACTTACACTACTAACTACTAAATTAAACTAAACTACAGATTCAACTACATAAATTACAAACATACTAATATGAAAAACAAACTAAACTAACATATGCAAACTACACATATGACATAAAAACAAAACTAAAACTTAAACACATAACTATACTATACTCCCCCAAATTTAACACCTACAATATCCTCATTGTAAAAATATATAACAGTAAAGTATAAGAGGACTTCCCTGTAATATGCTAAGTAGGAGGTGATGGTGGCCGTGGAACAAAAACTTTGCGCTCCTCCACATCTGAATTTGATGGAGGGTGCTATGGCATAGGCTCGGGAACTGGTATCTAGAACTGATCGACAGTGGCTGGATTCAGTCTTTGTAAAGCCGCATTCAATGAGGAAAAGGAACTGGTCATGGTATTGAACATGTGGTCTTGCCTTGCCACCAGTCGCTTCATCTTTTTATCGACTTCTTTGTCTCTAGCATCCATATGTTGCTGAAGACTGCAAAACTGAGTACTAAACATGTACTTGCCCGACCTGCTACTCCCCGCAGTCTCCTCCTCAGCAGTCATCTCATCTGCTCGGAACTCATCATCCTCCGAGGTGTCCTTAGCTTCCTCTTCATCAAGAGCGTTAGGAAATATGAAACTGAAACCTCATGGATGCGACTCCCCTCTAACCCAGACAGAGTATCTAGCAATCATCCTGGAGTCTAGCAGCTAGAGTGGCTGCTGCACAGACTCATCACCTGACCATCACACACCAGACTGCCTGCACACCCCACATATGAGAGATGGGTGTGGCAGTCCCCGAGAAAGGCCCATGCAGACATCGTCGAATGGAGAAGCTGATGATAGAGCCAATGTTGATGTCGAAGTCCTTCACTATGGCATATAATAGTAGCACTTTTTCCCTTGTCACCTCACTGGTATGCGTCGAAGGAAATAGCTTCGCGCACTGAAACGCATACCAGATTTTGCTATAAAGGCTCAAGTCCTTGCTCAGGAAAATTGTGCCACCCTTTCTCCCTTTCGCCCAAACTGTTCCAGGTTTAGATATTTCTGTTAAGATCTAGTCATAGTTGGGATTACTATTTTTGAGCTGAGCATACTGGCACACTACAAGGGCTCACAAACTGTAATACTCATTAATGGCTTCAGGACTGAACGAAACCTATTTACCCCTCATAAATGCCATATATGGCACCCTATCCTCAGCGTTGGTGTAAAATTCCTTCACCACATTCACTATAGCTGGGTCTGGATCATCTGTGAGCATTTCCCAGCCGTGTTCATGTATCTATCTCCTCATCTGGCCATCGAATGAATTTGGTGCCAAACCCCTCTCAGGTGTTAGTGCTTTGGGGACCAGATAATTGTATTTGTCTGCAACGCTCGTACTAATGTACTTTCGCTTTTTAAAGGCTCAGACTGATGGTGAAGAACCATCGCCCATTTGGCGCTTGGATGGAGTTTTTGGTTCCATTCTTCTCAATTTTGTCAACAAAGTCTCCCAAACTTCTTCTTTGGTAATAACACAAATAGTTGGTGTGCAACACCACTTCACAGTATACAACTGACAATTGAAATCCAAACTGAGAGAAAGAACTGTTGAACTTGTTTACCATGCTTACCCACTGATTTCCTCACTTTATGATGACTTTGCAGTAATTGAAAGCCCAAATTAGGAGTCTCCCCCTTCCTTCTCTCTGTAGACCCGAACTTGGTTGAAACCCTAAGGTATGGTGACTGAAATTGAAGGGAATTAATGAAGATGTGGTGTGGAATGGAGAAATTAGGGTTTAATTTATAGGAGGTAGGATTAGTGATGATTGAATTTGATGGTAGTGGATGAGATTGAGGGAGTTCGTAGTTGAATTCATGGGATGAGGGAGTTATAGGTTCGGTTAGAAGAGATGAGAAGTGGGAAAGACCAAGTTCAGAAAGCTTTTAAAAATTTCCAGATTCTCGTACCCCTACTGGGGCAGGGTGTAATTGAACTGCATAGGCCCATCGGGGCAGGCTAATCTATAGTACCCCCCCCCCCCCACCGGGGTGGGCATATCAGGCTGGTAAACCCCCCGCCAAGGCGGGGGTCCTTTTTCTGCACCACTTTGATTTTTAAGCTTCTTTTCCTTGTACACATGTCCAACTTCATCATTTAATACCTAAAACCCATAAAAACCAAGAACATAAGATAAAATCATGGAGTATGAGTAAGCATGATCGAATTTATTAAAAATAAATAACTAACTAATTATGAATTGCGCAGAATTAAACTATACAATACTAGAATTACACACTAAACTACAAATTGAATAACATAAAACAAAAATACTATAAATGGAAAGAAAATTGGGTTGCCTCCCAATGAGCGCTTGCTTTTGAGTCTTTCAACTTGACTACTCCATGTTCATGTGCATCGACAAGAGTGATTACTAGAGCCGTCATATCGATGTCTCCACTCCAAAGAATACTTAGACGCCGCCTGCCGTTGACTTTGAATGTTTCGAGAGGATTCTCTTGCTATACGCTTCAATCTAGGCCATGTGGGTAAATGGTCTTTATCATAAATGGCCCCGACCATCGGGATTTGAGCTTTCCAGGAACAACCTCAGGTCTTGAGTTAAACAAGAATACGATTGTCCCAGCTCAAACTTTCTCTCTGCAAGATCTTCCGATCGTGCCACTTCTTGACTTTTTCCTTATACGCTTTGAGTTCTCATAAGCTTGCAAATAAAATTCATCAAGTTCATTCAATTGCGATAATCGCTTCTCTCTCTTGCCTATTTGATCAAAGTGGAGTTTTTGAATTGCCCAATATGCCTTATGTTATAATTCCACTAGGAGGTGACATGCTTTCCCATAAATTAATTAATACAAAGACATCCCAATTGGTGTCTTGTAGATGTTGTCTGATAAGCCCATAAAGCATCGCTCTAACTTTAAAGACCAGTCCTTTCTGTTTGAATTCACCACCTTCTCTAAAATATGCTTCACCTCTCTGTTGGATACCTCAGCTTGGTCACTCGTTTGGGGATGACAAGTTGTTGCAACCCTGTGATTAACCCCATACTTCGCCAAGAGAGCTGTAAAGGACCTATTGCAGAAATGACTTCCCTCGTCACTTATAATTGCTCTCGACGAACCAAATCTTGTGAAAATATTTTTCTGTGGGAATTTCAGAACCACCTTGGCATCATTCGTAGGGAGTGCCACTGCTTCAACCCATTTTGATACGTAATCCACATCTAGCGAAATGTACAAGTTGTTGTATAAAGGCGAAAAAGGTCCCATGAAGGCCATCCCCCATACATAAAAAACCTTGACTTCCATGACCGTGTTGAGCGGCATCTCATTCCTTTTTGATAGATTTCCCACCCTTTAGCATCTATCACAGTTTCTGACGAACTGATGGGCATCCTTGAACATAGTAGGCCAATAGAATCCTACCTAAAGTACCTTGGTCGTTGTCCGCTCACTTTCATAGTGTCCCACATATGCAGTTGCGTGATATTCATGCAAGATATTCTTCACTTCACTGTAAGGCACACATCTCTGAATCATCTTGTCTACACACTATCGAAATAGATAAGGCTCGTCCCATATGTACCACTTGACATCATGTAGGAACTTATTTTTCTGTTGACATGTCAAATTAGGGGGGAGGATTTTGCTCACCAAGTAGTTAGCAAAATCCGCATACCATGGAAATTCAAAATTCACTCCAAATAGCTGCTCATCCGGAAACGACTCATTTATCAAACATTTATTTGCCTTGTCCTTATCCGCATTTTCTAGTCTCGAAAGATGGTCTGCCACTTGATTTTTTGTCCCTTTCCTATCCTTTATTTCCAAATCAAATTCTTGAGGGAGTAGAATCCATCTAATGAGCCTAGGCTTAGCATCCTTCTTTGAGATTAGATAACAAATCGCCTAGTGATCCGTGTATACCACCACATTTGTTCCTATCAAATAAGATCTGAATTTATCAAAGGCGCATACGACTGCAAGTAGCTCCTTCTCGGTGGTTATATAATTCAATTGAGCATCCATAAGGGTTTTACTTGCGTAATATATGGCATGAAATATCTTCTTTCGGCGTTGACCCAAAACAGCCCCTACCGCGTAGTCGCTAGCATCACACATTAACTCAAATGACATTGTCCAATCTGGTGCTACGATCATGGAGTCAGAGTCAATTTCTTCTTCAACCGCCAAACGCCGCATACATTTTTCATTAAAACTAAAATCGCATCTTTCTCTAATAGATCGCATAATGGTTTTACAATCTTAGAGAAATCCTTGATGAACCATCGGTAGAATCCCAAGGCCCAAGAAAAAATGCGATTCCTCGTCTCAAGTATGCGATGGAAGATTCTCTATTGTGTCCAAATTTCACCCAATCAACTTCCACACCTTTACGATACTTTGAGGCCAAGAATAATTCCTTCTTTAACCATAAAGTGGCACTTTTCCCAATTCAAAGACCAAGTTGGTTTCCACACATCGCTTCAAACCATGACCAAATTTTCTAAACAAGCTTATCAAAAGTGTTCCCATAAACTAAGAAGTCATCCATGAAAACTTCAACATTCCTCTACACCATGTTCAAAAGATGGCCATCATATATCTTTGAAGGTCATTGCGTTACACAACCCAAAGGACATCCTCTTGAAAGCAAAGGTGCCATATGGGCATGTGAAAGTAGTCTTTTCTTGATCCTCATGAGCGATGATGATCTGATTGTACCCCAAATACCCATCCAATAAGAAATAATATTCATGCCCAGCCAAACGGTTCAACATCTGATCAATAAAGGGTAGAGGAAAGTGGTCATTCTGGGTTGCCTTATTAAGCTTCATGTAGTCCATGCAAACCCTCCATCCGGCCACTGTCCTCGTCGAAATTAGTTCATTTTCATCATTTGTTACAACCATCATTCCACCCTTCTTCGGAACACACTAAACTCGACTTACCCATATACTGTCTGAAATCGGGTAGATTATTCCAGCATCCAACCACTTCAATATTTCTTTCTTTACCACCTCTTTCATGATTGGATTTAATCTTCTTTGTTATTCCACTATTGGCTTTGAGTCCTCTTCCAGGAGTATATTATGCATGCAGAATGAGGGCTTATCCCTTGATATCGTTGATTGTCCATCCTATTATAGACTTGTACTCTCTAAGCACACTCATCAACTTTTTTTTTCCCAGTAATTCGCTAAGCGTAGATGCAATAATAACCGATAAAGTATTAGAATTACCCAAATATGCATACATGAGGTTTTTAGGAAGAGGTTTAAGCTCAGGTATTGGTGGCTCCTCAAGTGAAGGTTTAATTCATGTCGATGCTTTTTCTTCCGTGTGTAGTGGCTCGAATGGTACCTTAAACATGCTTACTCTATGCAAAGCATCCAGCATATGCAAGTAATCTACGAATTCTAGATCATCCAAGTCCTCATCCCCTAATAGAGTGTTTTCCAATGGATCCCTATCAAAACCTTTAACTAAGTCTTCATTGATCATTTTTTCGATCACATCCAATCAGAAACATTCTTCCTCATCTGTAGGGAACCTCATGGTTTTGAACACATTGAATTTAACTTCTTGGTCTTGTACCCTTATGGTTAATTCCCTTTTTTGAACATCAATGAGAATCCTCCCAGTAGCCAAAAATGGTCTCCCCAAGATGATTGGGATGTTCTTGTCCTCTTCATAATCCAAAATAATAAAGTCTATCAAAATATGAACTTATCCACCTTAACCAAAATGTCTTCAATAATTCCTCTTGGATAAGCCACCGATCTATCCGCTAACTGTAGAGTGATATGTTTATAGGCTTGAGCCGCAAAACCCAATTGAGTATATATCGACAAAGGGATGAGGTTCACACTTGCCCCAAATCACACAAAAACTTGTTGAAGGCCATGTTCCCCGATTGTGCAAGGAATGGTAAAACTCCCTAATCCTTCAACTTCAGAGGTAACTTTCTCTGTAATACCGCATTACATTCCTCCATCAATGCCACAGTCTCGTAGTCCTCTAATTTCTTCTTCCTCAATAGAATACCCTTCATAAACTTAGCGTAACTTGGTATTTGTTCTAGGGCTTCGTGAAAGGAATGTTAATCTATAATTTCTTGAAGACTTCCAAAATTTCGAGAACCGCTTATCTAATTTCTATTTTTGCACCTCTCTCGTTGAAATGGTGGTGGAGGATAGACAACCGCTCAACATCCGTCTCGACTTTTGTCCACTTAATTGTCTTCAACCTCGTTGTTCTTCCACTAATTTTTTCTTGACCTTGTTTAACATCTTTCTTTGATGAATTCAATTTTTGCATTCTATCCCTTAAGATGTTTTCCACTTCTCAAAGTGATTGCTTGACAATCGCTTCATGATTCCCTTCTTGATTCTTCTTTGTGTCACTAAGTAAAGTCCCTTGAGGCGTGTTATTCAGTGCTAAAGCAAGCTGTCCCATCTAATTTTCTAAATTCTTGAACGTCGCTGCTTACGTTTTAATCGCTGCCTCATTACCTGATATGTACTTTAACAATAGCTCTTCCAAATCCATCTTTTTCTCTTAATGCAGAGCTACTTGTTGATGCTAATTTTGAAATCCAGGGGGATAAGATGGTCGTGGACCGTGCTTATTTTGATTATTACTCCATGAAAAATTTAGATGATTCATATTCCTCGGATTGTAGGCATTCTGATACAAATTCTGAGAAATTCTATTATAGTCATATAAACCGTTATCATTGGCCGGATTAATGGCACAATCGCTTTTGTAGGATGTTCCTCGCACACAATTCACAAACATAAGCAACTCACTTGAGTCTCACAACCTATAAGAGCATCCATCTTCTTTGACAATGCTGAAATCTATGCCGCTAGCGTTGTTACTCTGTTAACTTCTAACACCCCAGCTACCTTAGGTTGTGTCGTTCTCGTTGTGGGCCACTGGTAGTTGTTAGCCGCCATCGTCTCAATCAATTTATACGCTTCCTCATAACTCTTAGCCATAAAAGCTCCCCTAGAAGTCGCATCAATACTAGTTCGTAGATTCCTATTTAACCCATTGTAAAAGTGTTCATCTACAACCATTTGGGTAGTCCATGATGTGGGCACTTCCCAAGTAGTTCCTTATACCTTTCCCAAGCTTCGTACAAAGACAATGAACACCAAATCTTGTGGGAATGAAGTACCCAGATTTGGGGGTGTCACAAGTTGGTATCAAAGTTTTAGGTTATGAACCTTAGGTGGGGGAAAAACCTTAGGAAGTAACCTTATAGGAGGTTGTAAAGATAGTGATGATAAACTCTTATCAAGTTTTAAGGAAGAAATAATAAAACACTCTATGTGATTATGTGGTTCCAACCTATGTGCTCGTGAGTGTCGAGTAGTGAAGGTTAATAATTAATTAAAAACTTAAAATTTTGTTGTCAGGATGGCTAATGTGGGAGAATCCAGTCAGGCTAGGAAGGAGGGACCTCAGGCGCCTAGAGAGGAGGAGCCTCGAGATATTCAGGTAGTCTGGGAGCAACTGGTGCCAAGGGAGTCATCTCCGTTGGTTATAGTGGTTGGTTATGGTCCGGAGTTGGAACAGGAGGGGATACTTGATGATAAGGATGTGGTAGAGACGGATGTGGAAGACCCCGTGGAACTTCCACAGACGGATGAGGATGAGGAAGAGTTTCCACCAAACTCTATTACAGCTCAAATATATGACGAAGTATATGATCGTAACATTGAGCTTCGTGATGAAGCCTGGGAATTAGAGGAGCTAGTAGCTGAACATCAGACTTCGATGGCATAAAAGGACGATGAGATCCGAGATCTTGACGAACGTCTCATCAATGTGGAATTGAAGCTGGTTCATACAGAGGGGGAGAAGGAGAAACTGATGGAGGAGGTTGTAAAACTGAAGGATAACCTAAAAGAAGAATCCGCCGAGAGAGCAAGAGTCGAAGATGTGTACGAAAAGGCTTCCCAGCGTGCAGATGTAGCAGAGGGAGAGGTACAAGCAAAAAAGGTCAATATGGAAGAGATAAACTGTGTTTTTAGCACTATGATAAACCGAGCTCAAGACCGAAAGTCATGCATCGTCCGACTCCGCCTCAAGGAGTTGCCTTGGTATATATTAAATCGTAGAACGATGTTCCGTATCATGGAAGTGGAGCGTCAGAAGGCTATGCAACGCCTTAGTAGGCCTTAATAGAAAATGAAATTAATAATTATATGTTAAATAAGATGTTAATCCCAAATGTTATGTAACTGATGAGATATGATGATGTCATCATGAAAACTTTATTAGTTCGAAAAATTGATGTAAATGGCAAATGATGCTATCGCTTTCTATGTTTCTAAGAGATCATGAATGAATAAAATGTTAGTATTTATTCAAGATACTATGTGTTATGTCTTGATCTTTTATGGTGTGCAAGTTAAGTATAAAATACTTAAGAAATTGAGTAATGATCTAATAAGTGTATTTTAAATAGAAAATGCCTCCAAGAAGATGTCAACCACAACAACGAACCCCGGAGGGGTATACCAATAATAACAACGCCAATGCTAACCCAGTTCAGCAGCTGGTGATGTTACTGACGGGAGCATTGTAGAATCAACCGCAGAATCAAGCTGTGACCTTTAAAGATTTTAAAGGTTGGGCCACCAGAGTTTTAGGTTCCATGAATCCAATTGAGGCACAAACCGGATTATGGAAATTGAAAAGGCTTTCGACGTTGCTAGAGTCTGGAAGATCGTAAGACCGCTTTTCTACATTTATATTGAAAGCGTAAGCCGACATCGTGGCGAGCAAACAAAACCTGAGGAGGTCAGGGAGTAATGGCGTGGAATAAATTTAAAGAAATATTTTTCGAGACCTATTTTCTAGAAATCTCACAAAATCAAATGGATGTTAAATTTTTATAGCTGAAGTAGGGTGCGATGACGTTGTCAGAATATGCGGAAAAATTCTATAAGTTGGAAAGGTTTGTGCCAAATCAAGATAACACAGACAAGAGAAAGTCAAGAATGTTTGAACAGGGACTGAAGCCCTGGTTGTACAGTAGAGTCTTTATGTTTCAGCTGAAGACATTTGTAGCATTACTTGAGAAGGCGATTATCGCGGAAGGTGGAAACGATGCCTTAATAATGTGGCGCCCCCAAAATAGGTCCATACAACCCATTCTAAGTCGCCAAATACATGGTACATAATTCAAATACAAACTTAATTTATACAATTATCAACTGTCCTGAAAAATTCGATAAAATGTAAGTTGAGAGTTTTAACACAAATATTGTCTCGTAGACAATATCCAAACTCAAATGAAGTCCTCATTAAAATTATTATCACACTATTTCATAGAGTAGTGAGAACTACTATAGACACCATCTTGGACCATCACTCCATTCCCCGACTAGTCCCAGCTATATTCTCATTTTTTCAAGTGAACAATGGAAGAAAAGGGTGAGCTAAACTAGCCCAAAGAAAGAATATTATTACTAAGATAATGTAGAATAATTATCCTTAGTCTTCAATAGTGTAAAACCGATAGAATACAATAGACAACAAGTTTAATCAATCAAAATAAACAAACAATCCATTAGAAGAGTCAAGTAGAGAATGAAATCTACTATCTTCTATGATTTAAAAGTTCATCAATATTTTATCTCTGTAACACAACTCAATAAATAATCCACATCACCGAATTATTCATGCACTATGGGCCAAGGATATTCATTAGTATCATCAGTGGTCATGATCATGCCAAACAATTGTCCATCTTTGCACTACGGGCCAAAGAGGACTTTTACCACATCATTTATTTGTAACATTATAGGTTATGATTATACCAATACATAATTTCTGGTCATAATCATACCAATCAACAGTCCATCTATGCACTACGGGCCAAAGATGACTTTCATCACAATATAAGCATGAGGATGATGACAATGATATAAGAAATCAATCAAGTGAGATCAAGGATAAATATTAAAAATTCATAATTTAATTTATCCAGAGTTTAAGAATGTCCAAATTTTCAACATAATAACTAATTGTGGAGTAAAATTCAAGAATGATATTCATGTATCAAAAATAATTTGGACAGAAAAGAAACCAATTTTTGTCGCGAATAATACCCCGTGAATTATTCTTCGTGAATAGTACCGTATGTATGAATAGTATCGTATGAATGTATAGTACCTCATGAATAGTACCTGAGTAAATAGTACCCCGACATGAAAAGATTAAAATTTAACAAGAAAGTTCAGAAAAATATTTCAAAGGAAACGATACTAGATGAAGCTTAAAAATTCAAGGATATTTTACTAATTTCGTGGAGTATGTAAGCATACTTATCAAAATAAGTGTAGATTTAGGAATATGAAATGAAATAATATTACTTACCTACTATAGAGTATGGAAGAAAATAATATTTCTTACGAATATTAAACGAAAATAATATCCCTTACCTTAAAAGGAGAGTAATTCTGACTGGTATAGCGGCGATATTCTTGATGAAAACTTGCACTATTTGCTACACTCAAAGTATCCTTATACTAGAAAGAAATATGCACAATATTATAAGAGAAAAATTATCTGATTCTGGTATGATTTTCATTTCTAAACTAAGCTTCTTATTTATAAGATAATGGTAGGGTTTTATTTAGAAATTTTCACATAGGGAACAATGAGTAATATCACTAGTATGAATTCAATGTAAAAATTTGATTTTACTATGCAAAGATTATGCAATAAAATATTCTAATAAAATGAAAACTTTATATAAAATATAATATATTCTATTTATAATCTAATAAAATGAATAACTTTATATATAATATAAAAAGTATTCTGATTTATATAAAAAGTTTTCTGTTTTATGTAAAAAGTTTTATGTTTTAATACTATTATAATAATAATAAAACAAAATCGAGATAACTTTCTACCAATAATTTTGAAAAATTAGTAAGTGGGGGTCCATGTAATAAGCCAAATTTACAATAAATACTTCATGATAAACCCCTTTATTTATATCAAAATTGAATAAATATTTATCACAAATCACTTATCTTCAATAAACACATTTTTAATCTTTCAATAATTATTCATCATTAATATTATAACTCACAATATTAACAACCGTCATCATTACTAGAAATAGGGGCTTTCCGATAAGGACTTCTCTTTATTATGCGCCAAGAATTAGATAACCTAACTCCTTTCCTCGACAAAACTTTCTAGACATTGTCAATAATGCAAATAATAATATGAATAACTGTGTCATCTCAATTATTGATTTAATTATATAAAATATTGTGCAGATGATACTATGACAATAATGGAATCAATAATATGAGATATTATGCTGCAACTATTATGGCAATTATTAAATGAACTGAGTGACTTCTTATGTAAGCATTAATAATCAGAGATACTATACAATATCGTGTGCTACTGTGCAACCACGCATATTACTGTACTTTTATCACCTAGTATTTCAATACTAACGGTAAAAGTCTTGCCATTATTTTTATAAAAAGATAATTTCGGTCACTTTCTAAATCCGACAGTAATTCTGTTGTGGGGTCCACCAATGATTGTGTCGTCGTACGAATATTTCCCAACCAAAAAAATATTTTATGACAACTTGCTTACTTGAAAAATTTGCACATATCACCATAACTATAACATTATATCAAATCATACCTTATCATTCAAAATAATATTTAGAGAAAATTAAATCTTTATTTATAAAAAGTTAGGGTCTTACAACCTCCCTTCCTTATGAAATTTCATCCTCAAAATTGGTGTACATACCTGGTATGTCAAAGAGGTAAGGATACCTTGTTTTCATTTTAAATTCTAACTCCAAGGTCATTTCCTCAATATCGTGGTTTCTCCATAAAACTTTGAGTATAGAATATGTTCCTTCGTATCTAAGATTTTAACAAGTACCTCTTCATACGTTAAATCTTCTACTATCTCGTCTCAAGTTCTAATTTAATAATGTGGTTCGGGTCTTCCACATATTTACATAACATAGATATGTGAAAAATGTTATGAACACAAGACATACTTCAGCGTGTAATGCGAGTCTATAGCCACGCTTCCTACTCGATTGAGATTTGAAATAGACCAATAAATCGAGGGTCGAGCTTTCCTCTCTTTCCAAATCTCGTAACTCCTTTCCATAGAGCAACATGTAACAATACATAATCTCCAACATTGAATTACACGTCCCTTCGATGAAGATTAACATAACTCTTTTGTCGATCTTGTGAGGTTTGTATACATTGCCGGATCATTTGAATATTTTCCATAGTTATACGTACCAATCTGGTCCCAACAACGTTACTTCACCCACCTCATCCCAGCATACTGGAGAACGACACTTTCGTTAATATAACGCCTCGAATGGAGCCATACCTATACTTGCTTGATAACTGTTGTTGTAGGAGAATTCCACTAATGGCAAGTACTTGTCCCAACTTCTTTTGAAGTCTAGGATACAAAGTTTTAATAGATCTTCAAGAGTTTGAATAGTCCTTTTTGACTGCCCGTCCGTCTGAGGATGATAAGTAGAATCAAATCAGAATCGCGCTCCATAGCTTTCTGCAAACTGACCCAAAATTATGAAGTGAATCTTGGGTCTCCATCAGAAACTATGGATACTAGCATACTGTGCGGTCTTACAATCTCATTTATGTATATACGAGCAAGACGTTCAAATGAATAGGTTTCTCGTATAGATAAGAAATGAGAAGACTTGGTTAATCTAGCAACAATGACACAAATTCATCTATGCCTTGAGAAACCTTGGGAAGACCAGTAACAAAATCCATGTTAATGTGCTCCCACTTCCATTCTGGAATTTCAAGTGGTTACAATGGACCTTTTGGTACTTGATGCTCTGCCTTGACACGTTGATAAGATTAACACCTTGAGATAAACTCCGCTATCTCTCTCTTCATATTGCTCCACCATAATGTATGTCGAAGATCATGATACATTTTGGTACTCCCAAGATGGATTGCAAACGGTGTGTTGTGTGCCTATATAATGATTTTATACTTCAAATCAGAGTTGTTAGGAACACAAATTCTGGAGTTTACTCGAAGTATTCCTTCTTCGTCGATTCTTGCTTCTAGAATAGCACTTTCTTGCACCTTTTCTTCATATTTATCACCTGGTCTCAGAGCTTGAGCAAATTTTAACTATATCAATTAAAGTTGATTCTACTCAGATATTTGACATCATCACGCGGCTCCCTAAAGATTTTAACTCTATTTCCATCCTTTGCAAGTTATACAAAATGGGCCTTTGCATTGACAATATAGCACTCGTACCTACATATGATCTTCTACTCAACGCGTTAGCTACAACGCTCGCTTTTCAAGATGGTATTGAATGGTATCATCGTAATCTTTCAATGTACCGAGCCAACATTGTTGCCGCATATCGAGTTCCTTTTGGGTGAAAAAATATTTGAGGCTTTTATGATCTGTATAGATCTCCACTTTCTCCCCATACAGGTAATGTCTCCAGATCTTTAGCGCGAAAACGACTGCTGCCAACTCTAGATCATGAGTAAGATAATTCCTCTAATATTCTTTGAGTTTTCGTGAGGCATAGGATATGACTTTTCTAAGTTGTATGAGAACACATCCTAAACCTCTGCCTGAAGCATCGTCGTAGATGACAAATCCCTTCAAAACTGATGGTATTGTCAGAATAGGTGTTAAAATGAGTCTCCTCTTGAGTTCTTAGAAACTCTTCTCACATTCCTCGCCCATCCGAATTTTATATCTTTTCGAGTCAGCTGAGTTAATGGAGTGGTGATTCGAGAAAATCCTTCCACAAATCTCCGATAATAACCAAATAAAGCCCGTAAAGCTACGTACTTAGGTTACTCCCAACTTTGTACTGCTTCAATCTTCGCCGGATCAACTGATATTTCATGATTCGATATCACATGCCCAAGGAATGCTACTTCCTCAAGCCAGAACTCGCATTTCTTCAACTTTGCATATAGCTTGTTTTCATGAAGCTTTTGGAGTATCAACCTCAAGTGTAGATCTTCATGGCTTTTATAGTATATGAGGATGTCATCAATAAAGATAACCACAAAATGATCCAAATATTCATTGAATACTCGGTTCATCATATCTGTGAAGGAAGTAAGAGCATTAGTCAATCCAAAAGACATGACTTGGAATTTGCAATGCCCGTACCGAGTTCTTAAAGCGCTCTTGGAATATCATCGCTTTAATCGAACTGAATATCCGTAATCTAAGATCGATCTTTGAAAAGAATTTGACACCTTGCAGCTGGTCAAATAGGTCATCAATGCGAGGCAACGGGTACCTATTTTTTACGGTGACATTATTCAACTCCCGATAGTCAATGAAAAGTTGCATACTCCCATCTTTCTTCTTTACGAATAAAATAGGAGCACCACAAAGAGATGTACTAGGACGAGTGAAACCGATATCTAACAATTCCTACAGTTGGGTTTTTAGCTCCTGAAGTTCAATAGGAGCCATTCGTTATGGGGTTTTGGAAATGGGTTTTGTATCGGGTTCGAGGTCAATACAAAATTTTATTTCACGCTCTGGGGGTAGGCCAAGAAGTTCTTCAAGGAATACATTAGGAAATTTATTAACAATAGAAATATCATTCAAATCGATATATTTTTATTTAAATCCGTGATATGGGCTAAGAAAGCTTAACATCCATTTTTAATAAATGAATGGCTTTTATGGCTTGATATGACAAAGATTGACTTTAGTTGTTTGGTTACTTGAATTCACATAATAGGTTGGTTAGAAATATGAAAGCTAACAACCTTACAAAAATAATCAATTTTAGCATGATGAGTAGTTAACCAATCAATCCCTAAAATCACATCAAATTGAAGTATTTTTAAAGAGATAAAATCCACAGGTAATGTGAAAATATTGATTTGAATCAAACAAGATTTATAAACAAAGGATGTGATGAAGGTTTCTCCCAACAAAGTTTCAACAGATAAGTCAAAGTCTAATTTCTCTAAAGTCAAATTTAAACGTTAAGCACAAGCAGTGAAATAAAAGAATGGGTAGAACGGGGTATCTAATAAGGTATAGACTTCAAAGAGTTTATGATTAGCTTACTCGTGATAACTTTGTTCGTTCCTCACTTTTTGGGAGGTCACAACAAACGCCTCCCTCGAACTACCGGCTTTGACTTGTCTAGGATGACATTTTGCGTTACCATCCCAAATTGGACTTGACTTCAATGTACGACAAAATCGAGCTAGGTGACCTTATTTTCAAAGAATTGAAACACGCTTTGGGTTGTCAGACATAGCTTTGATTGATGTGTCCCTCATCTCCGCATTCAGTAGAGTATACGAATCGATGGTCGCTTCCTTCCTTAAAAATTGGTGCTAGTGCTAATGTCTTTCCATCATTATTGAACCTTCTTTTTGAAATTTCCACTGACTTATTTCTTCTATTATCTTGCCAAGATTATCACCAAGTGGTTACCATTTCTGGCATGATAATTTCCTCCACGTTTGTTATCACCGCTTCGATGGCTTTTTCCACTAGTGTGGCCATTATCGTTTTGCCGGTTGTTATCTTTTGGTTGGGCTGACTCATTATCGTGCTCCAATAACTGAGCCCTATTTACAACATCTGAATATAAACAAATCTTATGAGAAATGAGGTATTAACGAATTTTTAGCTTCAAACCTCGCAGAAAGATTCGCGTCATATGCTCCTCATTATCTACCAAATGGGATGCAACCCTGGATAACTCCGCAAACTTAGCCTCATATTGCGATATGGTCATATTCTTTTATTCCAGCTTAATGAATTCCACCTCCTTCATGTAATGAATACTCTCAAGAAAGTACTTGTCGTTGAACAATTCTTGGAACTTCTCCCAAGACATCTTCAGTGTGGAAAGATGAGTACGTTTTACAAATTTCCACCAATAATCGCCCTCTCCTTACAACATAACTGGTGGCAAAGGGAACCTTTTTGCTCCTCCTCGAGCATCCCAAGACATCAAATATCTTAGTGATCTTCTTAATCCAAGTCTCTACCTTAAGTGGCTCTAGCTTTCCCAAAACTCTAGTGGTCCCAAATTTCTTGAATTACTTAGCAATGACTAACCGTGAGTTGTCATTGATTCCACCTCATATTTTGAATAGAATCTCTCTCGCTTGGTGTTGCAAGAATTGTAGAAAGCTTCCGAACATCCCATAGTTCATCATTTGGTTCATTGTTGTTGTTTACATTAGGATTATTGCCTTCTCGATGCACTTTATCCTCGATTATTGATCGACGGTGTTTTAACTGGTCTCATGTGCTCCATTGCTTAACTCAAAATTTTCATATGCCATTTTAAACACCGCATAAAACAAGGGTTGATTGACATGCTACATATTATTCCTATATTCTACCGCACCAATTAAATAACAAATAAGCTTAGTAGGACGACTAGCGAAGGAATTACTCGCTTCCCCTCCTAGTTCTAGCCTTTAGATTTCCGCCAGGATAATATCCCTAAGCTTTGATACCAACCTGTGATTCCCAAAAAAATAGGTGCATACAACCCATTCCAAGTCACCAAATACATAAGACATAATTCAAATACAAACTTAATTTATAAAATTATCAACTATTGTGTAAAATACGACAAAATGTAAGCTGAGAGTTTTAACACGAATAATGTCTCATAGAAAATATCCAAAATCAAATGAAGTCCTCGTTATAATTATTATCACACTATTTCATAGAATAGTGAGGACTACTATAGCCACCATCTTGAACCATCACTCCAATCTCCGACTAGTCCCAACTATATTCTCATTTCCTGAAGAGAACAATGAAAGAAAAAGGGTGAGCTCAACTAGTCCAGTAAAGAATATTATCACTAAGATAATGTAGAATAATTATCCGTAGTCTTCAACAGTGTAAAAACTGATAGAATACAATAGACAACAAATTTAATTGCAGCGGAACAAATAATCCATTATAAGAGTCAAGTAGAGAATGATGTCTACTATATTCTATGATTTAAAAGTTCATCATCAATATTTTATATCTCAGAATACAACTCAATAAATAATCCACATCACCGAATTATTCATGCACTACGGGGCCAAGGATATTCATTAAGATCATCAAGGGTCATGATCATGCCAAACAATTGTCTATCTATGCACTACGGCCAAAGAGAACTTTTTACCACATCATTTATTTGTAACATTATAGGTCATGATTATACCAATACATAATTTTTGGTCATAATCATACTAATCAACAGTCCATCTATGCACTACGAGCCAAAGATGACTTTCATCACAATATAAGCATGAGCATGATGACAATGATATAAGAAATCAATCAAGTGAGATCAAGGATAAATATTAAAAATTTATAATTTAATTTATCTAGAGTTTAAGAATGTCCAAATTTTCAACATAATAACTAATTGTGGAGTAAAATTTGAGAATGATATTCATGTATCAAAAATAATTTGGACAAAAAATAAACCAATTTTTGTCGCGAATAATACCCCGTGAATTATTCTTCGTGAATAGTACCATATGTATGAATAGTACCGTATGAATAGTATCGTATGAATGTATAGTACCTCGTGAATAGTACCTGAGTAAATAGTACCCCGACATGAAAAGATTAAAATTTAACAAGAATGTTCAAAAAAATATTTTAGTGAAACGATACTAGATGAAGCGCAAAATTCAAGGATATTTTACTAATTTCAGGGAGTATAGAAGCAATACTTATCAAAATAAGTGTAGATTTAGGAATATGAAATGAAATAATATTACTTACATACTATAGAGTATGGAAGAAAATAATATTTCTTACGAATATTAAACAAAAATAATATCCCTTACCTTAAAAGGAGAGTAATTCTGACTGGTATAGCGGAGATATTCTTGATGAAAACTTGCACTATTTGCTACACTCAAAGTATCCTTATACTAGAAAGAAATATGCACAATATTATAGCAGAAGAATTCTCTGATTCTGGTGTGATTTTCATTTCTAAACTAAGCATCTTATTTATAGGAGAATGACATGGTACTATTTAGAATTTTTCACGAATGAACAAAGAATAATATCACAGTAGCAATTCAACGAAAAAAAATTGATTTTACTATGCAAAGACTATGCAATAAAATATTCTAATAAAATGAAAAATTTATATAAAATATAATATATTCTATTTATAATCTGATAAAATGAATAATTTTATATATAATATAAAAAGTATTTTGTTTTATATAAAAAGTTTTCTGTTTTATTACTATTATAATAATAGTAAAACAAAACTGAGATAACTTTCTACTAACGATTTTGAAAAATGAGTAAGTGGGGGTCCATGTAATAAGCCAAATTTATAACAAATACTTCATAATAAACCCCTTTATTTATATCAAAAATTGAATAAATATATATCACAAATCACTTATCTTCAATAAACACATTTTTAATCTTTCAACAATTATTCATCATTAATATTATAACTCACAATATTAACAACCAGATCATTCTCAGGAAAGAGGGAGCTTTCTGATAAGGACTTCCCCTTATTGGCGCACAATTAAATAACCTAACCCTTTCCTCGATGTAACTTTCTAGACATTGTCAATAATGCAAATAATAATATGATTAACTTTGTCGTCTCAATTATTAATTTAATAATATAAAATATTATGCAGATGATATTGTGACAATAATTGAATCAATAATATGAGATACTATGCAGCAACTATTGTGGCAATTATTAAATGAACTGAGTAACTTCTTACGTAAGAATCAATAATCGAGATATCAGATAATATACCGTAAAGCTATCTGTGCAATCACGCCAGATTAATATACTTTTATCATCGGGTATTTCAATAGTTTAAAGGTAAAAGTCTTGCTATTATTTTTATAAAAAGGTTATTTCTGTCGCTTTCTAAATCCGACAGTAATTCTATTGTGGGGTCCACCAATGATTATGCCTTCGTACGACTATTCTCCAACCAAACGAATATTTTATGACAACTTGCTTACTTGCAAAATTTGCACATATTACCATAACTATAACATTATATCAAATCATACCTTATCATTCAAAATAATATTTAGAGAAAATTAAATCTTTATTCATAAAAAGTTGGGATCTTACAAACAAAGTACAATGAGGAACAGAGAAAGAAGAAGAATGAGGGTGAAGGCAAAACTGATGGTAGCAGTGGAGGAAACAATAACCCAAAAAGGAAGTGGAATGAGGGTGCAAAATGAAAGTCCTGCAGAATAGCCAATAGAAAAGGAAGTTTGAAGCGTGTGCTACTCGTGGAGAAATCACACCATGGCGTGCTTGAGGGGTAAGCGAGTGTGCTTTAACTGTGGCTAGGAGGGTCACATTGCTCTGAATTTCCATCAACCAAAGAAGAATACTTGTTACATATGATATCCCAAATTTTTGGGTAATATTACAATAAGATTTAAATAAAGAAAATTCTTCTTATATGATATTTTATGTGATATTGTAAGCACAAAGGAATATGTGTCATGCAATAGGTGATGTTGTGTATAATAAATATATTAGAATTATATATTTATTATATGTAAGTAAGGTGTAGGAGTAAATTATTAAAGGAACTTAGATGGGTAAAATTAAAATAATTTATAATATTAAATTATTTTAATGTGGTAAATTGGTAGTATTAAAAATTGAATATATTATATTGTGTTACATGGATAATGATATAATATTTAATATTTTACCAAATGATGTAAAATAAAATATGAGATGATATCCAATATGTAAAATATGTATATTGGTATCAAAGCATTAGTAAATTAAATTCATATTTAAATATGTGAATTGAATATATTAAATTATATATTTAATATATAAATAAATTGTTTGAAAATAATTTATGGAGAGAAGGAGTAATTAAATTTAATTATACAATATAAATTGTATAATTTAAATAAGTTATTTAAATTATGTATGAGAATTAAATAACCTAAATGGTTGTCAAGTATTTAGTGGTCCTAGTATTTTAATTATATACTAATGGCATAATCCAAGAGAATTATGGTATTTAAAATATATACTAATTTTAAGAGATTTATTTTATATATCTCAATTAATTAATTTTATTACCTAATTAAGGTAAGTTTAATTGGGTTAAGAAATTAAATGTACTTGAGTAAGAATTTTTATTTCACTTGAGTACATGGAAACCCTAATTTAATGATTAGGGTAAGATAAAATTTAATGTAATGGACCATATTAATTTTTAGGGCCCAAACATTTTAGTTAGGAAGTCCAAATATTTTATTTGGAAAGCCGAAAGAATTAAGTGTTAAGCCCAAGTGAGCCCAATTGTTAAGGAACATGTGGAACTATAATAATATTAAAAATTATATTAAGTCAAGAGATATATATTTACTATCTCAAATTTATTAATTTTATAACTTAATTAAAGTAAGTTTAATTTGGTTATAAAATTTAATGTACTAAACAAATGATTTTAAATTCTAAATGTATGGAATAAAAATCCTAATTAAATATTTAGGGTAAGATAAGATGGAAATGATGGACTATGTCAATTTTACATAGCTCAAAGAATTATTAAGAAAGCCCAAAAGATTAAATAAATGGCCCAATTTTTAAAACCCAATTATTGAGGGCATTGTGGACATTTAATAAAGCAATTAAAAAAAAGATATGAGGGAGATAGAAGGTCACATTGCCAATTAAAATGTGAAAAAAAAGAGAAGAAAGGAACGGATATTAAAGATAGAAAGAGGATAAGAAGGAAAGAGAAGATAAAAAGAAAAAGAAGAAAGAGAAAGAGGAGAAGAAAGAGAGAACGGGAAAAAAGAGAAGAAAGAGGGAGAGAAAGGGAAGAGTGGCCGAAGCCATGAAGGAGAAGAAGAGGAGAGAGAAGATTCTCCAAGGAAGAAGAAGAAGAAGAAGAAGGAAGGCTTGAGAAAAAAAAGAGGTAAAATCCTAAAATTTAGTTTATGTAACTGATTTTAGATAGTCTAAATCAAAGCTTAGATTTATGTTATAAACTCAAAAACCATGATTTTACATGTTGATGAGTGTTTTATATTTGGTTTTACCCATATTGGGTGTTGATTTGGTTGGAATCAAAAGGAAAAGAAAAATAATTTTTTTAGTTTTGAAACCCTAACTTTTATATACTTTAAAAATCCACCGTTTTAAATCTATAACTCCTTTTTACGATCCGTCAGAGAGGGGTGCTAGATATATGTGTTTACTAGTTAACCCAAGTAGTAGCACTAAAAAATGTTGAGTTTTCAAGGTGTAATGATTGATTTAACCGAAAGAGTCCCGTTTTTCTAAAAAAAATTGAAACTGTTTTGGGGCAGTTTCTATTAGGGGCATTTTCATAATTTTTCCGACCCTAAAAAATTCTGGAAAACTTTGAGATGATAATTGGATGAGTTTTCTAGTTTGTGTCCAAAAATGGTAATTTTTTGATGTATAAATTAGGAGTTATGAGTTTTATGGGAAAAGACTATTTTAAAAATAAACCCTTATAACTCCTTGTGGTTAACTCCAAAATTGGTGAAATTTTTATTGGGAGTACATGTATATAACAGGAGTATACCCTGTAAATTTCAGAATTGTTGGACAAAAGTATAATTTATGATAAATGTCTAAATATTCGGCAGTTTTGGCCATTTGAAAAATAGTAAATAAATTTCAAAAATTCCTAGAAAAATATATATTCAATATGGGACTATATTATACTAAATCCCAGAAAAGAAAATTTTTTGGGACTGATTTGGTATTTTTCATGAAAATAGACTAGTAATGAGTAAATGAATTAAATATGTTATGTGAAGTTGAAAAATTAGAAAATAGGATTTTATGGCTTAGAAATCCTATATAAGGTATACGCAGATTTTTTATGGAGGTTTTGATCATTGGTGATGAAATCTTATGTGTATGGTATTTTAGAATGATTAAATGCATTAATTATAATTAATATAAATTGTTTATAAGTTTAAAAAATGATTGAAATATTATTAAAATATTAATAATATTAGATTATAATATTATTAAGTGATTGATAACATTTGGATTAAAGTGTTATTAAATCATTGATTTAAAATATTATTTAATGATTAATAATATTTGTGAATGAATTTAATGTTATTTAATATGTACGTAGGATTTAGAATCCAGCTTGCTGGATCGAATAATTTAGAATCCAGCTTGTCGGATTGAATGATTTAAGAATTCAGGCTTGCTAGATTAAAGGATTTAGAATCCAGCTTACTAGATTGAAGGATTTATAAATCCAGGCTTGCTGGATTGGAAATCTGTTGAATCTAGGTCGCTGGATTTGGAATCTAGTTTGCTAGATTGCAATCTGGTTTGCTGGATTGCAAATCTGGGTTACTGGACTGATATGTTTAAATAATCCATATTATAATATTAGTATTTGGCCTACTGGATTATAAAAAAGAACTTATAATATGAAAGATTAAGTGTTAAATCATAATGTATATGATATAGTGATTAAAGAATTATCAAAGGATGATAATACTACTGATGTGTTAAGCTGTTATCTAATATTTCTTTTTTGTGATTAAGTGTTAGATAATTTATGGATAAAGAAATAGTATTATGAGCTAACAGATATGTTATGCTGACTGAAAGATCAATCTTATAATTGATAGGTCTGTTATAAGAGATTACATTAGATTGCCTAGCGGTAATCAGCGGTACATGCAAGTTTCCCTAACTCAAACTTGAGTTGTATATTCAAAGCATGTTAGTGAATAATTGTTGTTGATTATTCACGTCTATGTTGATTATTGATTCTCACTTAGTGCATGTTGCATATGTTCATCAAGTATAAAAGGCTGATCACCTTCATTACCATAAGGTTTAGTTATATTATTCATGGTCATTGTTGACTTTCAAACATTATTGATTCAGTCATAAAATTATTGAAAATTGATTCATGTTATTTCACAATTATTATATTGTTGAAAACTTGAACGTTTATTCATTCTTTTCAATCATGATATATCTTCATTGTATTTAAAACTTGCTGGGCAAATTTGCTGCTCACCCTTGCTATATCATGATAAAAATTTATAGATTAAGATGAAAGCTCGAGTAAAGACAGAAGCAAAGACAAAGTGCAATATTAAATTATGGTGCGGTTAGATCAATTAAATTTTCTGACAAAAATAACATTGTAAACCTTTTTAGATATTGAAGGTATGTATTTAGTTAAGGTTGTAGACCTTTAGAATGATGTGTAAAAGGTTAATGTATAAAAAATTTATGTTCATATCTTCCGCAATAGTTATAGAAATGATGTACCAGATCTAAGGTATAAAGTACACAGATTTAGGGGCGTCACAGTTGGTATCAAAGCCGTAGGTTATAAACCTTAGGTAGGGGTACCTTAGGCTATAACCGCGGAGATGATGATAAGGAATAAACTTAGATCGAGTTTAAGGGATAAGAGATGAATTTAAGAAATTCATCATTAAAGTAAAGAGAAAGATAAATAAGATTCAAAGAAGAATCTTGAAGAGCTATAAAGATAAGAATCTAGAGTTACCTGACTCCAATAATAAAAATTAAAAGTGATAATATCGTCTATAAGATGAAAAGTGCAAATAAAATCATAATATAATATGATTAAAGAGAAGAATAAGAAAATCGTAGTATAACACGATCGTAAGTATAAGGAGAAATGATTTCAAAATAAGATCATGACGTGATCAGATTAAATTGTTGAATAACATATGATATGTTAAGTGATTAGTATGATATAGCTTGACGCTATAAACAGAAGGTACTATGAAATGGTACGATGTAAACTCAGAAAAGAGTGGTAAATATTAAGATACGGATTAAAGAAAATTTGTATTAAGAAAAGAGAAAGTTTGAATTGTGTAGGATTTTAATTGAGGATTCAGGTCAGCAGCTGAGTTGTATGATTCCTTGTATGGGTGGGGGATTTGTACTTGGTTTTAGAATCACTTAGCTTCCTGGTCGATATAGTGGTTAGGTTGACCAATTCTTTGTATGGGCGGGGAATTGTCTGCTTAGCTTCTTATATTGATTAGTGGTCGAGTTTGGTTTGACAACCACTTAGTTTCTTACATTGATAATCATAGGAACCTGATGTCGCGTTATTTGCTATATGCATGCTGATAAGGTGATTCTTTTCTCATGTGTATAACGACTAGGTAGAGAATATAAGGTTAGTTGCGAATTCTTAAAACTCATACTTATTGTAAGTTCATGACTCATAATCATATGGTATGTTTTGAACCCCTCAGCGAATGGACGCCTATGGTCTGACTAGGATAAGTTCTTAAACCCATATGATTGTGGCAAGTTACTGAACTCATAATGTGTGGTAAGTTTGATGAACTGGGTATATGAAAGTTCTGAATGGAGCATTGAGGATTATAGGAATAGATAGATTTATTAAGCAATGGATCATTAGAGAAAGTGAAGTTGATGATTAAAGCATAGGTATTCCAAATCTTCTAGCTATGCTAGACTTCGAAGTTTTTGACATCAAGCCAAATTCGCACTGATGTGCCTTTAAAAATGAATTTTATTATCCTCAACACATGGTGACAAGTGTGTAGGTGTGGACTTCGGGCCACTAACACATCGTTACCTGTTGTGGCATGATGACACCAAAGATGATTTTCAAAGGTTTTTGAACGGTTTAAAGAAGATTCTATGCTAATTGATTCGGCTAGACGAAAATGATTTGAATGATCAAAATGTATTTTTATATCATTAATGCATCATGCAACCTGGTGCAGAGATGATAAAAATGATGGAGTTATCAATGCAAAATTACTCAGTGTCGGATGTGATCTAAAGATCGTCAGCCCACTATAGTATGATGTAGTATGACAAAGTCACAAAATGACGGAATCCTCAAATGGACTGTATATACAGTGCGGTATCATGACGTCAAAATGATTTTAAGAATTTTAAAGATAATTTATTGCCAACTGAATTTGGCCAGAAATGTTTCGATTGAAATTTGAATTATTGATATGCGTCTAAGCTATTTGATTCAGCTAGACAAATGTTTATGAAATTCAAAGTATTCTTTGAAAGCTTATGCCGAACCAAATTGTTTTGGTGCGGAATCTTATGATAAGTCTGAGGTGAATAACCTTGAAAATGAGGATATACTAATTGGATAAGATACTCCAATCTAAGAACGCATATAGTCGTTCCGATTACTAAGGTACAATAGACTAATCATCTAAAGTACCCGCACCGATAGTTTACCTTCTTCGTGATTGTAAACATACCAAATATAAATATTTCAGAGGTAGAGTACCTTTCTTTTCTAATTGAAAGAGGTAGCAGGTAGAAATACCCTAAACCTCAAAGTTCATAGTTTTTATGATCCCTCAAATAGATATGACAATTTTTTAAACTCTTTAGAGTAATGTTATGGTAGTATGTGATGATGGATATGAAATAGTGTGAACTCGTTGCGTACGAGTAGAATCTCAGATGATTGAATAAAGGTTATTATGACAACTTAGTTTTGATGAATGTTTAGAAGATGTAAACTCCTAGTGAGTAGTTATGTTGAAATATGATAATAGATGAGAAATCCTCAAATGAGGAAATTGTAAAGGTTAAGTTAAAAACCTAGTTTTGATCAAGAGAATAAACAGAGATTAGTATGCTTTAATTTCGAGGACGAAATTCTTAGAAGAAGGGGTGAATGTGATAACCCAAATTTTTGGGTAATATTAAAATAAGATTTAAATAAAGAAAATTCTTATTATATGTGATATTGTAGTGCATAAAGGAATATGTGTCATGAAATAGGTGATGTTGTGTATAATAAATATATTAGAATTATATATTTATTATATGTAAGTAAGGTGTAGGAGTATATTATTAAAGGAAATTAGATGGGTAAAATTAAAATAATTTATAATATTAAATTATTTTAATGTGGTAAATTAATGGCATTAAATATACTTCATGTATAGCCACTATTTTATTTAAGAAATCATATATTACCTTATTAAGTGTAATGAATGTATGTATTTAATTGGGTAAATAATATTGGTATCAAAGCGTTAGTAAATTAAATTCATATTTGAATACATGAATTGAATATATTAAATTATATATTTAATATATAAATAAATTATTTGAAAATAATTTATGGAGAGAAGGAGTAATTAAATTTAATTATACAATATAAATTGTATAATTTAAATAAGTTATTTAAATTATGTATGAGAATTAAATAACCTAAATGGTTGTCGTTATTTAGTGGTCCTAGTATTTTAATTATATACTAATGGCATAATCCAAGAGAATTATGGTATTTAAAATATATACTAATTTTAAGAGATTTATTTTATATATCTCAATTAATTAATTTTATAACCTAATTAAGGTAAGTTTAATTGGGTTAAGAAATTAAATGTACTTGAGTAAGAATTTTTATTTCACTTGAGTACATGGAAACCCTAATTTAATGATTAGGGTAAGATAGAATTTAATGTAATGGACCATATTAATTTTTAGGGCCCAAACATTTTAGTTAGGAAGTCCAAATATTTTATTTGGAAAGCCGAAGGAATTAAGTGTTAAGCCCAAGTGAGCCCAATTGTTAAGGAACATGTGGAACTATAATAATATTAAAAATTATATTAAGTCAAGAGATATATATTTACTATCTCAAATTTATTAATTTTATAACTTAATTAAAGTAAGTTTAATTTGGTTAAAAAATTTAATATACTAAACAAATGATTTTAAATTCTAAATGTATGGAATGAAAATCGTAATTAAATACTTAGGGTGAGATAAGATGGAAATGATGGACTATGTCAATTTTACATAGCTCAAAGAATTATTAAGAAAGCCCAAAAGATTAAATAAATGACCCAATTTTTAAAACCCAATTATTGAGGTCATTGTGGACATTTAATAAAGTAATTAAAAAAAAGATATGAGGGAGATAGAAGGTCACATTGCCAATTAAAATGTGAAAAAAAGAGAAAAAAGGAACGGATATTAGAGATAGAAAGAGGATAAGAAGGAAAGAGAAGATAAAAAGAAAAAGAAGAAAGAGAAAGAGGAGGAGAAAGAGAGAACGGGAAAAAAGAGAAGAAAGAGGGAGAGAAAGGGAAGAGTGGCCGAAGCCATGAAGGAGAAGAAGAGGAGAGAGAAGATTCTCCAAGGAAGAAGAAGAAGAAGAAGAAGGAAGGCTTGAGAAAAAAAGAGGTAAAATCCTAAAATTTAGTTTATGTAACTGATTTTAGATAGTCTAAATCAAAGCTTGGATTTATGTTATAAACTCAAAAACCATGATTTTACATGTTGATGAGTGTTTTATATTTAGATTTACCCATATTGGTTGGTGATTTGGTTGGAATCAAAAGGAAAAGAAAAATAAATTTTTTAGTTTTGAAACCCTAACTTTTATATACTTTAAAAATCCACCGTTTTAAATCTATAACTCCTTTTTACGATCCGTCAGAGAGGGGTGCTAGATATATGTGTTTACTAGTTAACCCAAGTAGTAGCACTCAAAAATGTTGAGTTTTCAAGGTGTAATGATTGATTTAACCGAAACAGTCCCGTTTTTCTAAAAAAAATAGAAACTGTTTTGGGGCAGTTTCTATCAGGGGCATTTTCATAATTTTTCTGATCCTAAAAAATTCTAGAAAACTTTGAGATGATAATTGGATGAGTTTTCTATTTTGTGTCCAAAAATGGAGACTTTTGGATGTATAGATTAGGAGTTATAAATTTTATGGAAAAATACTATTTTAAAAGTAAACCCTTATAACTCCTTGTGGTTAACTCCAAAATTGGTGAAATTTTTATTGGGAGTACATGTATATAACAGGAGTATACCCTTTAAATTTTGGAATTTTTAGACAAAAGTAAAGTTTATGATAAAGTCTAAATATTTGACAGTTTTGACCATTTGAAAAATAGTAAATGAATTTTAAAAATTCTGGAAAAAATATATATTCAATATGGGACTATATTTTGCTAAATCCCAGAAAAGAAAAAAGTTTTGGTACTAATTTGGTATTTTTCATGAAAATGGACTAGTTATGAGTAAATGAATTAAATATGTTATGTGAAGTTGAAAAATTAAAAAATATGATTTTATGGCTTGGAAATCCTATATGGTATATGTAGATTTTTGATGGAGGTTTTGATAATTGGTGATGAAATCTTATGTGTATGGTATTTTATAATGATTAAATGCATTAATTAGTAAAGTGTAAAACAATTAAAATAAATTATTTATAAGTTTAAAAATGATTAAAATATTATTAAAATATTAATAATATTAGATTATGATATTATTAAGTATTGATTGACATTTGGATTAAAGTATTATTAAATCATTGATTTAAAATATTATTTAATGATTAATAATATAAGTGAATGAATTTAATGTTATTTAATATGTACGTAGGATTTAGAATCCAGCTTGCTGGATTGAAGGATTTTGAATCCAGCTTGCCGGATTGAAGGATTTAAGAATCCAGGCTTGCTGGATTAAAGGATTTAGAATCCAGCTTGCTGGATTTGAAATCTGTTGAATCCAGTTTGCTGGATTTGGAATCTAGTTTGCTGGATTGCAATCTGGTTTGTTGGATTTCAAATTTGGGTTACTGGACTGATATGTTTAAATAATCCAGATTATAATATTAGTATTTGGCCTACTAGATTATAGAAAAGAACTTATAATATGAAAGATTAAGTGTTAAATCATAATGTATATGATATAGTGATTAAAGAATTATCAAAGGATGATAATAATACTGATGTGTTAAGCTATTATCTAATATTTCATTTTTATGATTAAGTGTAATATAATTTATGGATAAAGAAATAGTATTATGAACTAACAGATATGTTATGCTGACTGAAAGATCAATCCTATAATTGATAGGTCTTTCATAAGAGATTACATTAGATTGCTTAGCGTTAATCAGCGGTACATGCAAGTTTCCCTAACTCAAACTTGAGTTGTATGTTCAAAGCATGTTAGTGAATAATTGTTGTTGATTATTCACGTCTATACTGATTATTGATTCGCACTTAGTGAATGTTGCATATGTTCATCAGGTATGAATGGCTGATCACCTTCATTACCATAAGGTTCAATTAAATTGTTCATGGTCATTGTTGACCTTCAAACATTATTGATTCATTCATGCAATTATTGAAACTTGATTCATGTTATTTCATAATTATTATATTATTGAAAACTTGAAAGCTTATTCATTCTTTTCAATCATGATATATCTTCATTGTATTTAAAACATACTGGGCAAATTTGTTGCTCACCCTTGCTATATCATGATAAAAATTTACAGATTAAGATGAAAGCTCGAGTAACGATAGAAGCAAAGACAAAGTGCAATATTAAATTATGGTGTAGTTAGATCTATTAAATTTTCTGACAAAAATAGCATTGTAAACCTTTTTAGATATTGAAGGTATGTATTTAGTTAAGGTTGTAGACCTTGGGAATGATGTGTAAAAGTTTAATGTATAAACAATTTATGTTTATATGTTCCGCAATAGTTATAGAAATGATGTTCTAGATCTGAGGTATAAAGTACCCGAATTTGGGGGCGTCACATTACACATGCAGATCGAATGATCATTTAGCTCATGAGTGTCTTAAAAAGAAAGCTGGAGATGCAACTGGAAGCAAGGGAGGTAGAAGTGGAGGTACGTTAGCTATTGCTGGACCAACATCATCGAGAAGACCCACATCCAGAACCTTCAACATGACTGTAAAGGATGCGATGCAGTTAAAAGATGTGGTGTCAAGTATAATTCCAATCAATGATATAAATGCATATATATTATTTGATCAAGTGCTACTTGTTCATTTATATCTGATGATTTTGATAAGATTTTAGGATTGCCTAGTGAAGAGTTGAATTTCCCTTTGAATATAGAAATTGCGAATAGGGAGGTGATTCCTATTAAATTTGTATATAAGAACTGTAGGGTGAATATTAAGAGAAATGTTATGACAGTAGATTTAATCCCGATTAAACTTGGGGAATTCGATGTTATATTGAGGATGGATTGGCTATTCAAATATGGAGCAATAATTGATTGCCAAAAGAAATGTGTAAACCTATGACCCCGTCAAAGTTAGTTTTCTACGGTAGCAAATCGCCTAGACAGGAAAGTTGTCTAACGATTATGCAAGCCAAGAAGTTATTGAGACAAGATTGTGTAGGATACTTAGCTTATATAGTCGATACTCAGAGGAAGGGTGTGAAACTGGAGGAGATACCGGTTGTAAGGGATTTTATGGATGTATTTCTGAGTGATTTTCTAGGACTTCCGCCTGACAAAGAGTTTGAGTTCGTTATCGATTTAGCACAAGGGACTGCTCTAATATCGAAGACCCCATAGAGGATAGCTTCGATAGAGATGAAGGAATTGATGGTACAACTTCAAGAGCTGCTAGGTTAGAAATATATTCAGCCGAGTGTATCATCGTGGGGGGTGCCAGTGTTATTCGTGAATAAGAAGGATGGGTCAATGCGTCTTTGCATTAATTATAGGGAATTAAATAAAGTCACTATTAAGAATAAGCATCTGTTGCCAATGATAGATGACTTGTTTGATCAGTTGAAGGGAGCTAGATACTTCTCAAAGATAGATTTGAGAAGTGGGCATCATCAACTAAAGGTAAGAAAGGATGATGTACCAAAGACGACATTCATAACTCGGTATGGACATTACGAGTTTTTGGTAATGTCTTTTGGTTTGACTAATGCCCCTGTAGCATTCATGGATTTGATGAACATGGTGTTTAAACCATTCTTAGATAAGTTTGTGGTGGCATTCAATGATGATATCCTGATGTACTCCAAATCTCAAGAGGAACACGTGGAACATTTATGTTTGACGTTGGAGATGCTAAGAAGGGAAAAGTTGTATGCAAAATTCTCTAAGTGTGAATTCTGGCTAGAACGTGTACAATTTTTTGGGCATGTGATTAACAAAGATGGGATTTCAGTGGATCCATCAAAGGTCAATGCAGTAATAAATTGGGAACAACCAAGGACTCCATCAGAGGTGAGGAGTTTCTTGGGACTGCCAAGTTCTTATTGATGATTTATTCAAGAATTTTCTAAGATTGCCACTCTGTTGACAAATTTAACAAGGAAAGCCATAAAATTTGTTTGGACGGAGAAGTGCAAAGAGAGTTTTCAGGAGCTAAAAAAGAAGCTAAGCATGGCACATGTGTTGTCATTACCAGATAATACAGGGAACTTTGTGGTTTATAGTGATGCATCACATAAAGGACTGGGCTGTGTGCTTCTGCAAAATGACAAAGTCATCGTGTATGCCTAAAGGCAACTGAAGGACTATGAGAAAGGATACCCGACTCATGATTTAGAGTTGGCTGTGGTGGTATTTGCTCTAAAGATATATAGAAACTATCTCTATGGGGAGAAATGTAAGATATATACGGACCATAAAAGTCTGAAGTATATTTTCACATAGAAGGATCTAAACATGCGTCAGAGATGATGGCTAGAATTGATAAAAGGTTATGATTGTAAAATCTTTTATCGTTCAGGTAAAGCAAATGTGGTTGCCGATGCCTTGAGTAGAAAGAGTCAAGAGAAGTTGATGTTGTTAACTGCCCAGGAGGAGCTCGTTTCAACTATGGAAAAACTAGAGTTGGAAATAAAATTTTTGATTGAATCAGATGAAAGTTTGTTCCAGATGGAAACTAATCCAACTTTATTGGACAAGGTAAATAACGCTTAACTACATGATGAAGAATGTGAGAAAATCAAAGAAAGAGTGGCTGGGGGTAGTGAGATGAAGTTCAAGATCGATGTCGAAGGATTACTGAGGTTCGAAGGAAGGATTTGGGTTCCAGCAGTACCTAAAATTAAAGACGAATTTTTGACTGAAGCTCATAACTCAAGATATTTAATTCACTCAAGGAGTACGAAGATGTATCAGGATTTATGACGGCATTTCTGGTGGCCAAATATGAAAAGAGATGTTGCAGAATGTGTCGCGAAATGCTTGACATGTCAAAGAGTCAAGGCCGAGCATTAGAGACCAAGTTGATTACTTTAACTGTTGGATATACTAGAATGGAAGTGGGAGCATATCACAATAGATTTTGTGGTAGGTCTTCCGACTACCCAGAAAAGGTACGATGAAATTTGGTGATAGTGGACAGGCTGACAAAATCAGCACACTTTTGGAAGAGACTACAAGATGCATGGGAACAAGATGGCAAAGATTAAATTCAATCTTGATCAGTTGGCAAAGTTGTACATCAAAGAGATCATTTCAAGGCATGGAGGTCCATTTTCAATCATGTCAGATAGAGATCTATGATTCACGTCAAACTTTTGGAAGAGACTACAAGATACATGGGAACACAGTTGAGAATGAGTACGACATACCATCCTCAATTAGACAGCCATAGCGAACGAACAATCTAGACATTAGAGGATATGCTGAGAGCGTGCATTATGGAATTCAAAGGGAGAATGGATGATTATTTACCGATGGTTGAGTTCTCCTACAACAACAGCTACCACGCGAGCATTGGCATGTCACCTTATGAAGCATTATACGACAGAAAGTGCAGAACTCCACAGTGATGGGATGAAGTTGGTGAACATCAACTGTTAGGGCCAGAACTGGTACAACAGACTGCTGAGATTGTCAAAATCATCAAAACACGGTTGGTAGCTGCTCAAGACAAACAGAAGAAATATGTTGATCAACACCTACAGAATCGCGAATTTGAAGTTGGAGGTTTCTTTTTCCTAAATGTTTTTCCTTGGAAGGGTAAGATACGATTTGGTAAGAAAGAAAAGCTAAGCCTGAGGTTTATTGGACCCTTTGAGGTGTTGCGAAGAGTAAGGAAGTGGCTTACGAAGTAGCTCTACCTCCTGAATTGGAACATGTTCACAATGTTTTTCATGTCTCGGTGTTATGACCGTATAAACCCAATTACAAGCATGTGATCGAGTACGAACCATTACAATTTGATAAAGATTTGTCTTATGAGGAAATTCCTATCCAGATAGTTGACAGGAAAGAACAAGTGCTTAGGAATAAAGTGATACCTTCTGTGAAGGTGATATAGAGGAACTACAATGCCAAAGAAGCTACGTGGGAACTTGGGGATAAGATGATAAAAAACTATCTTGAGTTATTTATTTGATATGTGTCTTCGATTCTTGGGACAGAATCCTTGTAAGGAAGGAAGAATGTGGCGAATGAATTGTTTGAGTTGTGATTCTGGGACAGAATCCTTATAAGGAGGGAAGGATGTAACAATCCAGAATTTCTATATGTAATTTAATATTTATTGAATTAAATAAATATTTTAGTTGATGTGTTTAATATTAAATAAATACTTGATTGATTTGATTATTAATAAATTGTGGAGGTGGATTAATTTAATTTAGTGTAATTTATTAATTAAATTGATGTTGGGTAATTTTGTGATTTGGAATTTTAATTTAATGAGTTGATTAAATTAAATAAATTATTAAATTTATCATCATATAACATAATTGTAATATTCTAATTTAATTTAATAATTAAATTAGAGAGTTATTAATTTGTTAGATAAAATTATAATTTATATTGAAATTATAATTTTATAATTATTTGATTTATGGAGCAATTTAATTTATGTGGCTATATGATTTAATAAGTCGATGTTAACTTTAGTTAAATTTGAATATTAGAATTTAACTAAATAAAGTGTGACCATTAAACTATATAGTAAGTGATTTATTAAAATAAATTTAAAAGAGGTTTAATGTAGTTTTACAAAACAAGGCTTAGGGCTTGTTAATCCTTATTTTTAATTCTGTTTTGACAAATAAGCCTTAGTGGCTTTTGAATTTTAAAAAAAAATAACAGACAAAGAATTAAGAAGGGGTATTATATGTTTTGTCAGTTTTTATATTACGTAATAGTATGTATTATATGTATATATCAGTTTTATAAGTTACGTATTGGTGTAATAACAAATTTTTAGTGATTACTTTTGCTAAGGATGTCTAAAAATGGAGTTTTTGCAAAAATATGAAATTTAAAGAATTTAATTTGATTGTTATTGTTGTTTTGATGTTTTAAATCAATGTATACATGCTGGGTAACGTTTATATGAAGTTTATGTGATTTGGGTGTATTGAATTTGTTGTCTAAATCGTAAAATTCGTGAGTTTCGGTTTGAACAGAGCCGAAAAACAGTCTGCATAGTTTCTGTCTGCACACCAGAGTAGATGCGCTAGTGTCAAAAGCAGAAACGTGTCCCAAGCTCAGAGTATGCAATTGCCGCCAGCACTCGTAATGTAGAGCAAGAATGAGATGTTATTTGTTCAATCATTTAAACTTAGTCTAATCTAGTTTAAAGTTCATGACAATCTGTTAGGCTTATATCAAGATATTATAACAGATTGTTCATGTGTAATTGATGATTTCAAGATGTGAAAATTTAGGAATTATACTCTTAAGCTATTATTGTAAACCTTTATTATGTGATTAATGAAGTTGAATAGTTGACTTAGAAAGAACTTTAGGTTGGTTAAGTTTTATCGATTTAAGAAATCAGAATTCAAGTTGGGTTGATAAGTTATATAAAAGTGGAAGTTGAATCTATAAGATTAATATTATGTGGCTAAAGTTGTGTTACAATGTTAATGGAATATTTAGGGTGTTCAGGAAGTGTGAGTTATAATTGTGTAGCTGGCACACGAGGCAAGTTCCCTAACCTTTGTTACTTTATTATTCAACAAGGTTTTCTTTTCACCATTATTTTGTTATACTTATGCATGTCTTCTATCCTTACTCTTACATTACACAAGTTTCTTGAATCAATTATTCAGTTGAGCAAGATTCTGAACACTAAGCTATATTTGAGCTTATCCTACCTTGTTGATAATTATGGTAGTTTGTTAATATGTTTTGTTTATAAATTACGCAAATTCTTGAATTCTATTGAGCAAAATTCTTAATTCTATTTCCTTATTGGAAAGTGTAACCTTAGCTTACCATTTTTGTTCAAGCAAGGTTGATTATATCTTTCAATGCTTTGAACTTTATTCTTAAAGCATGATCTTAAAACAGTACAATATTCATTTATGGTTCATAACTACCTTGTATTACGTTGTTATCAAACCTTTGCATTGTCATTACACTTTTGATTCAACTAATCCTTAGTTGATGTTCGTTGAACTCTAAATTACCCTTGAAACTTATCCAAACCAAACTTACTTTTGTGCGGACTAGTATATTAAAACTGAGATGAACAACCCTATTATAAGGGATTATTTACGCAGAAGCGTTTAGATGTCTATGCACAATACATGATACGAAGGGCTGATCACCCTAAGTACGGAAGTCCCTACAGTCTAATGACTTTTTAGGTTTAAGTTGAAAAAAAAATACTTATAGCCTTGAACATAGTTCATGGTCTTGTAACCCTCAGATAATTTTCAGTATCAGTTCTTGATTATCGATATTAAAAAATGTTATTCAATTCAATTGAGTTTGTTCATTGCCAATTATTTTGGTTTTTCAAGTGAGCATTTGTTTTGCTCACTCTTGCATATATAACCATTGCAGCTAAAGTTGAGAAGGTTGATGAGCCAACCACTAGCAAAGGAAAAGGAAAAAATGAATAAGTGTTGAAGACTTGATAATTGTTGAGAATTATGTTTTTCAGACTTAATTTTTAACTTATGAGATGCAATTAATTTTTTTTTCCCGCATTTGATTAATGTTTTAAGGTTAGATAACCTGGGATTTATTGGATTTAATTATGTAACCCTTTAATGGGGAAATTTATTGTTCAAATTTTATTATATTTGGGTAGTTAGAAATGAATGTTTGGACAACGAACACCAAATCCTGTGGGAATGAAGTACCCAAATTTGGGATTTGGGGGTGTCACATTGACTCAGTTGAAACTGATTTTTAATTAATATATTTATTTACCAAATAAATTTTAATATTAAAATTAACCACTTTTATTAATATTGTATCTCATCTTTATTATGTTTTAGTTCATGAAAAATGAGAATTTTAAATTTTTTATTAATTACTAATAATATATATTTTTATATATTAATGACGTCACTAGGTCAATAACGGTTCGATCACCGGTTGGACTAGTGATCCGTCCACCCATTACCTTCGATTCGATAAATGGCCCGATTATGAGAATCTTGGTTTTAAGACCAAGTTTATAGGTTTGGATGGTAGCATATTTTTTGAATTGTGGGCCCATCAGCCTCATGAGATGGTCAGTTCATCACATGATAAAATGGCCCATTGATTATTAATAGTGAGCCCTCATCAACAAACTCTTTTTCAACTCCATTTCTGAACTCAAGTTTTATTTGACCGGACTTAACTTGTCAACTCCTTTAAGTAAAACTTGCAAACTATTAAACTAAGTTGATGTTGAACATTCCACCCTATTTGAAGTGTATTAGAAACTTAATTTTTTTAACATATTTCGTGAAAATGAATTCGACCACTCATTTATAGCTTTATATTCGTTCATGTACAATGACATGTAAAGACATCTTTTAGTTTACAACACAAATTCCACTTAAAACATCTATACTAATGTAACACCCCCTTCCCGAAAAGGAAAGTGAGGTCACGTGCAAAGCACAACAAACATCAAAATAAGTAAACAGAGCACGAATAACTTCAAAATATTATTAGCGATGATCCATTAATAAAGTACTAAATACAATTCTCAAAACAGAGTCAAAATAATCAAAACATAACAATTGAATCAACCTAGATGGTCAAAGGAAACACACTCATCACACTAGCCCTGAATCACCCCTACAAACCTGCCGAAAGAAAAATACAGCATAAGCCAATTACCTAGTATGGATATAGATAATACAACGATGTATAACTGAAATACAAAATCAACTGAAGCAACATACTTAACAAAGCCTCAAGCTTAAAGACCGATGAAAATATGATTTCCAAAGTCTGAATAGAATATATCTGAATCAACAGATTTAACGAAACAAATAGAAGAGCAAAGAATGAACTAAAGTAACTAAATCAATTAATTAAACTGAACAGAATTAAACAAAACTAATACAATAAAATAATAGGCTGGGTGTTATTTCATACCGAGTGAGCTCAGAAATATACATTGCCACACAGGAAAGTCAAAACAATGCCACACAAGCAAGTCAAAATAATACCACACATGCAACCAAAATAATGGCACACATGCAAATCACACATTGTACCACGAATCCAAATGTATGCAAATTGGATAGGTGTATTTGGTACAACATCACAAATCCGCAGAATAGAAAACTATGGTTAACCCATACGCCTCCTACAACAAAACATCAAATGGCCCACTTCCTCCGGAGCCCAAACGGAGATGTCGTGGACTAATCACTTCGTCATGAAAAGTGTCATGCCTCTCGTGCCAAGACGACATGCCTGTGGTACCCCCACAAGTGGTTATAGCTCAGTTATACCCTACTGTATATTCTAACAAAAATATCATGTCACAACATATGCAACATAATACCAACAAAAGGGTTCTATATGTACAGGTTGAACCAAATCAAATTATAGTCACATGGTCTCAAAAAGAATGTAGCAACATGCACCGCTCTACAATTATCAAAATAAATACTAAACAAGATAACCTAATTCAAAGAGTACAAATACGCATCCAATGCATCAATTCTAAAAGAAAACTATTATATTTATTTCACAAGAAATAATTATGTGAAATAATAACAGAATTCAAAATAGGAACAAAACGAACAAATAAAAAATTAAAGAGTATCGTTGAATGAGTACGGAATCCATACCTGAATTAAGCAATGTAATACTCAGATTAAAATCCAATTATAACTCGTTAAATTCCCTCTACTCGAGCTAATTTGAGAAAATAATAATGCAATTATAAGTTACTTCATAATAACATGAAATCATTTTTCAATTTACATTAATTTTATAATACAAACCCAAATTAGATTATAATTGATCTTTTAATCATTTTCTTTTTTATTTTGACAAAAATCAAGTAGTTTTTTTTTTTCATGATATAAATTTCTTTTTATTAATGATCCTCTTTTATCTTTTAATTATCAACATTATAAAAACAAAGAGTAGTCATTATTAATAATATAATTTTTTATTAGAACCATTCTTATATATTTAAATTCATGTATCGTTTTATTCCATTAACTATTATATATATTATATATATATATATATATATATATATATATATATATATAGTTCACTTTTTCGTTCCAAACAAGAAAAGTTGCACATGATCATAACAACAAAAGTATACCCATATAATAAAAACATACATGATGTTTCTTTTCTTCCGAACGCGAATTCTCTCACAAATACAATAAGAGGCGGCTTGTTTCCCTTTTCTTTTCATTTTGTCGGTTCGTATAAAATATGATGAAGCAGTTAGGTTTTGTTTATTTAATAACAGATTTTATTAATTAATTTTTTCCTAGTTATAATAGGTTTTAATATTACCCACAAATATAAATTAAACCCAATAAATTTTAAGACTCAATTTTACCAAATTTGTAAGACCCTAACTTTTATGAATAAAGATTTAATTTTCTCTAAATATCATTTTGAGTATTAAGGTGTGGATTTGATATAATGTTATAGTTGTGGGTAATATTTATAAATTTTGCAAAGTAAGCAAGTTATCAAAAAATATTCGTTTGGTCGGGGAATATTCATTTTATCAGATAATATTAGTGCGACGACACAATCATTGGTGGACCCCACAACAAAATTACTGTCAGAATTAGAAAATGACAGAAATAACTTTTTCTAAAAATAACGACAAAAGTTTTAACGTTAACTGTTGAAATACCCGGTGATAAAAGTACAGTAATATGTGTGGCTGCATAGTAGCACACAGTATTGTACAATATCTTTGATTATTGATGCTTACGTAAGAAGTCACTCAATTTTATTCAATTATTATCACAGTAATTGATGCATAGTATCTCATATTATTGATTCAATTATTGTCACAGTATCATCTGCACAATATTTTATATTATTAAATCAATAATTAAGAGGACAAAGTTATTCATATTATTATTTGCATTATTGACGATGCCCCCTATTTCCTGACAATGATCTGGTTGTTAATATTATGAGTTATAATATTAATGATGAATAAATATTATTAAAAATGTGTTTAGTGAATCCCGGTGAATTGAGATAAATAGAGGGGAATTTTATGAAGTATTTGTTGTAGATTTAGCTTATTATATGGACCCCCACTTACCCATTTTTCAAAATTATCGGTCGAAAGTTATCTCATATATATATATTATAAATTTTGATTTTTATATAAAATAGAATATATTATATTTTATTGTGCATAATACTGCATAGTACTACATATATAGTGTGTGTATAGTGCAACATAGTAAAATAAAAAATTTAAAAAAATTCGTCCGTGAATTCTTAGAAATTTTGCCCGTGAATTTTGCACTGTTGGTCTGTGATATTTTTTTTCCTTAAATAATATCCTATCATTCTCCTATAAATATGATACTTCGTTTAGAAATGAAAATCACACCAGAATCAGAGAATTCTTCTTCTATAATATGAGCGTATTTCTTTAGAGTTTTAGGAAGCTTTGAGTGTAGAAAACAGTACAAGTTTTCTTCAAGAATATCGCTGCTATACCAGTCAGAAGTACTCTCTTTTTAAGGTAAGGGATATTATTTTTGTTCAATACTTGTAAGAAATAATATTTATTTTCATACTCTGTAGTATGTAAGTAATATTATTTCATTTCGTATTCCTAATTCTACACTAATATTGATATGTATTGCTTCTATACTCCTAGAAATTAGTAGAATATCCTTGAAATTTGTACTTCATCTAGTATTGTTTTACAATGATATTTTTTTGAACATTCGTGTTAAGTTTTAATCTTTTCATGTCGGGGTACTATTCACGGGGTACTATTCATGAAATAATATTCATGGGGTACTATTCACTTGGGTACTATTCACCCGGGGTACTACTCATAACAAAAATTGATTTCTTTTCTGTCCAAATTATTTTTACATGAATATTATTATTGAATTTTACTCCACAAAGCAGTTATCATGTTGACAATTTGGACATTCTTAAACTCTGGATAAATTGAATTATAAATTTTTAATATTTATCCTTTATCTCATTTGATTGAATTCTTATATCATTGTCATCATCTTCATGCTTATATGGTGATGAAAGTCATCTTTGGCTTGTAGTGCATAGATGGACTGTTGGTTGGTATGATTACGACCAGGAATTATGTATCGGTATAATCATGACCTGTAATGTTACAAATGATGTGGTAAAAATCCTCATTGGCCCGTAGTTCATTGATGGACAGGTGTTGGCATGATCATGACCACTGATGATACTAACAAATATTCTTGGCCCGTAGTGCATGGATAATTCGTGGATGTGATAATAATGAATATCCTTGGCCCGTACTGCATAGATAATTCATGGATGTGATACTAACGAATATCCTTGGCCCATAGTGCATGGATAATTCTGTGGTGTGGATTATTTATTGAGCTGTGTTACAGCGATAAAATATTGATGATGAACTTTTAAATCATAGAAGATAGTAGATATCATGCTCTACTTGACTCTTCTAATGGATTGTTTGTTCCGCTGCAGTTAAACTTGTTGTCTATTGTATTCTATTAGTTTAACACTGTTGAAGGCTAACGATAATTTATTCTGCATTATCTTAGTTATAATATTCTTTACTGGGCTAGTTGAGCTCACCCTTTGCTTTCATTGCTCTCTTCAAGAAATAAGAATATAGCTGGGATTAGTCGGGGAATGGAGTGATGGTCCAAGCTGGTGGCTATAGTAGTCCTCACTATTCTATGAAATAGTATGATAATAATTGTAATGAGGACTTCATTTGAGTTTAGATATTATCTACGAGACAATATTCGTGTTAAAACTCTCAGATTATGTTACACGACAATTGTATAATTAAGTTTGTATTTTTATTTTGTACCATGTATTTGGCAACTCAGAATGGGTTGTGTATACCTATTTTTGGGGCGTGACAATTGGTATCAAAGCTTAGGGATATGATCCCTGGCTGAGATGTAAGGCTAGAACTAGGAGGGAAGAAACGGGTAAATCCTTCGCTATTATGACCTACCTAAGCTTAATTGTTATTTAATTGGTCGGTCGGAATATATAGATAATATGTGGCATGTCAATTAACCCTTGTTTTGTGGCAGTATTTGAAAATGACATCTGAAAATGTTGAGATAAGCAATGGAACATATGAGACCGTTGATTCACCGACAATCAATAACCAGGATAATGTACATTAGGAAGGCAATAATCCTCAGGTAAACAATAACACCGACCAAATGATGAACGATGGTATGTTCAGAGGCTTTCTGTAATTCATGCAATATCAGACGAGAGAGACTCCTATGCAAAATGCAAGTAAAAACACTGGCAACTCACAGTTGGTCACCGCTAAACAATTCAAGGAGCTAGGACCACCGGAGTTTTGGGGAAAGCCAGAACCACTTAAGGCAAACATGTGGATTAAGCAGATCACCAAGATATTTGATGTCTTGGGATGCTTTGAGGAGCAAAAGGTTCCCTTTGCCACCTTCATGTTTAGAGGAGAGGCATATTATTGGTGGGAATCTATAAAACGTACTCAACCTACCGCACTAAAGATGTCTTGGGAGAAGTTTCAAGAATTATTTAACAATAAGTACTTTCCTAAAAGTATTCGTCACATAAAGGAGGTAGAATTCATCAAGTTGGAGCAAAACAATATGACTGTATTGCAGTACGAGGCTAAGTTTGTCGAGTTATCCCGATTTGTATCCCATTTAGTAGATAATGAGGAGTGTATGACGTGGATGTTTCTAAGAGGTTTGAAACCCAAAATACGTCAATACCTCATTTCTCAAAAAATTCCCTTATATTCAGATGTTGTGAATAGGGCTCAGTTATTGGAGCGCGATAATGAGTTAGCCCAGCCAAAAGATAGTAGCCGACAAAATGATAATACGAATGGTAGTAGTCATCGAAGCGGTGACAACAAATGTGGAGGAAATCAACATACCAGAAATGGTAACCACTTTGGTGGTAATCATGGCCAAGATAATAGAGGTGGAAATTTTAAGAAGAGGAGATTCAACAATGATGGAAAGACAGTAGCACGAACACCCATTTTCAAGGAAGGAGAATAACCACTGGTCGTATGCTACAAATACGGAGGGGAGGGATACATCAGTCCAAACTGTACGTAGCAACTCAAAGCGTGTTACAATTGCAGAAGAGAAGGTCACCTAGCCTGATTTTGTCATGTGGTGAAGTCAAGACCAGCTGGGATGGAGACACCAAAGGCCATCCCAAACAAGTCAAAGCCATTAGTTCAAGGGAGAGCTTTTGTCGTGACCTCCCAAAAAGCATGGAACTCGAACGAGGTTATCACGGGTAAGCTAATAATAAACTCTTGCGAAGTCTACACCTTATCTGATTCTTGTTCTACCCATTCTTTTATTTCTCCTACTCACACTTAACGTTTAAATTTAACTCTAGATAAATTAGACTTTGACTTATCTGTTGAAACTCTGTTGGGAGAAACCTTCATTACATCCACTGTTTATAAATCTTGTTTGATTCAAATCGGCAACCTCGTGTTACCTGTCGATCTTATCTCTTTGAAAATACTTGCATTTGATGTGATTTTAGGGATTGATTGGTTAACTACTCATCATGCTAAAATTGATTATTTTTGTAAGGTTGTTAGCTTTCATATTCCTAACCAACCTATTATACGAATTCATATTTCTATTGTTAATAAATTTCCTGACGTATTCCCTGAAGAACTTCCTGGCCTACCCCTAGAGTATGAAATTGAATTTTGTATTGACCTTGAACCCAATATAAAACCCATTTCCAAAACCCCATATCGAATGACTCCTATTTAACTTTAGAAGTTAAAAACCTAACTGCAGGAATTATAAGACATCAGCTTCATTCGTCCTAGTACGTCTCCTTGGGATGCTCCTGTTCTATTCGTAAAGAAGAAAGATGGAAGTATGCGACTTTGTATTGATTATCGGGAGTTGAATCATGTCACCATAAAAAATAGGTACCCGATGCCTCGCATTGATGACCTGTTAACTAGTTGCAAGGAGCTAAATTCTTTTCAAAGATCAATCTTTGTTCCGGATATCATCAGTTAAAGATTAAAATTGATGACATTCCAAAGACTACTTTCATAACTCAGTACGGGCATTACAAATTCCTAGTCATGTCTTTTGGATTGACTAATGCTCCTGTTTCCTTCATGGATATGATGAACCGAGTATTCAAGGAATATTTGGATCATTTTATGATTGTCTTTATTGATGACATCATCATTTACTCCAAAAGTTGTGAAGATCATGAGCATCCCTTGAGGCTGATACTCCAAAAGCTTCGTGAAAACAAGCTATATGTTAAGTTGAAGAAATGTGAGTTTTGGCTTGAGGAAGTAGCATTCCTTGGGCACGTGATATCAAATCACGGAATATCTGTTGACCCAGCGAAGATTGAAGCAATAAAAAGCTGAGAACAACCTAAGTCAGAGACCAAAGTACGTAGCTTTATGGGCTTAGCTGGTTATTATTAAAGATTCGTGGAAGGATTTTCTCGAATTGCTACTCCATTAACTCAATTAACTCGAAAAGATACAAAATTCGATTGGAGCGAGGAATATGAGAAGAGTTTTCAAGAAATCAAGAGGAGACTCATTTCAGCACCTTTTCTGACAATACCATCTGGTTTGGAGGGATTTGTCATATACAATGATGTTTTAGGCAAAGGTTTAGGATGTGTTCTCATGCAACATGGGAAAGTCGCAGCCTATGCCTCACAAAAACTCAAAGAATATGAGAAGAATTATCCCACTCATGATCTAGAGTTGGCAGTAGTCGTTTTTGCACTAAAGATTTGGAGGCATTACTTGTATGGGGAGAAAGTGGAGATCTTTATGGATCATAAAAGCCTCAAATATTTCTTCACCCAAAAGGAGCTCAACATACGGCAATGATGTTGGCTCGAGTTGTTGAAAGATGACGATCATACCATTCAATACCATCCTCGAAAAGCGAATGTGGTAGCTGATGCATTGAGTAGAAGATCACATGCAGGTATGAGTACGATATTGTTAACGCAAAGGCAAATTTTGATGACTTAGAAAGGATGGAGATAGAGTTAAAGACTCCAGGGACCCACATGATGATGTCAAATATGCGAGTAGAATTGACTTTAATTGATAAAGTTAAAGCTGCTCAAGCTATAGACCTGGAGCTGATGGATATGAAGAAGAAAGTACAAGAAGGTGCTATTCCAGAACAAGAATCGATGAAGAAGGAATACTTCGAGTCAACTCTAGATTTTGTGTTCCTAACGACTCTAATTTGAAGTATAAAATCATAATGGAGGCACACAACACACCGTTCGCAATCCATCCTGGGAGTACCAAAATGTATCATGATCTTCGACATACATTTTGGTGGAGCAATATGAAAAGAGAGATAACGGAGTTTATCTCAAGGTGTTTAACTTGTCAACGTGTCAAGGCAGAACATCAAGTGCCAAAAGTTCCATTGCAACCACTTAAAATTCCATAATGGAAGTGGGAACACATTACCATGGATTTCGTTACTGGTCTTCCCAAGGTTTCTCAAGGCATATATGTAATTTGGGTCATTGTTGATAGATTAACCAAGTTTGCTCATTTTTTACCCATACGAGAAACATATTCACTTGAGCGTCTTGCTCGTATATACACAAATGAGATTGTAAGACTACATGGTATGCCAGTACTTATAGTTTTTGATCGAGACCCGAGATTCACTTCACGATTTTGGGTTAGTTTGCAGAAAGCTATGGGCACGTATTTATTATTCAGTTCGGTATATCATCCTCAAACGGACGGGCAGTCGGAGAGGACTATTCAAACTCTTGAGGATCTATTAAGACTCTGTATCCTTGACTTCAAAGGAAGTTGGGACAAGTTCTTGCCATTGGTGGAATTGATCTCCTACAACAACAGTTATTAAGCAAGTATAGGCATAGATCAATTCGAGGCTTTGTATGGACGAAAGTGTCCTTCTCCAGTATGCTGAGATGAGGTGGGTGAAGCAACGTTGTTGGGACAAAAAATGGTACGCATGACTAAAGAAAAGATTTAAATGATTTGGCAACGTCTAAAAACCTTACAAGATCGACAAAAGAGTTATGCTGATCTTCATCGAAGGGACATGGAATTCAATGTTGGAGATCATGTGTTATTACGTGTTGCTCCATGGAAAGGAGTTACGAGATTTGGAAAGAGAGGAAAGCTCAATCCTCGATTTATTGGCCCATTTGAAATCGTCGATCGAGTAGGAACTATGGCCTATAGACTCATCTTACTGCCAAGTATGTTTCGTGTTCATAACGTTTTTAACATATGTATGTTACATAAATATGTGGAAGACCCGAACCACATTATTGATTTAGAACTAGACGAGATAGTGGAAGATTTAACGTATGAAGAGGTACCTATTAAAATCTTGGATAAGAAGGAACATATTCTACACTCCAAGGTTATACCTCAAGTTAAATTTTTTTGGAGAAACTACGATGTTGAGGAAATGACCTGGGAGTTAGAATCTGAAATGAAATCAAGGTATCCTCACCTCTTCGACATACCAGGTACGTACACCAATTTCGAGGACAAAATTTCATAAGAAGGAGAGGTTGTAAGACCCCAACTTTTATGAATAAAGATTTTATTTTCTCTAAATATCATTTTGAGTATTAAGGTGTGGATTTGATATAAAATTATAGTTTTGGGTAATATTTACAAATTTTGCAAAGTAAACAAGTTGTCATAAAATATTCGTTTGGTCGAAAAATATTCGTTTTATCAGGTAATATTTGTACGACGGCACAATCATTGGTGGACCCCACAACAGAATTACTGTCAAAATTAGAAAACGACAGAAACAACTTTTTATAAAAATAACGGCAAAAGTTTTACCGTTAACTATTGAAATACCCGATGAGAAAAGTACAGTAATATGCGTGGTTACATAGTAGCACACGGTATTGTACAGTATCTTTGATTATTGATGCTTACGTGAGAAGTCACTCAGTTTTATTCAATTATTGCCACAATAATTGTTGCATAGTATCTCATATTATTGATTCAATTATTGTCACAATATCATCTGCACAATATTTTATATTATTAAATAAATAATTGAGACGATAAAGTTATTCATATTATTATTTGCATTATTGACGATGTCTAGAAAGTTTTGTTGAGGAAAGTTGTTTGGTCACCTAATTGTGCGCCAATAAGGAGAAGTCCTTATCGGAAAGCCCCCTATTTCCTGGGAATGATCTGGTTGTTAATATTATGAGTTATAATATTAATGATGAATAAATGTCATTAAAAATGTGTTTAGTGAAGCCAAGTGAATTGAGATAAATAGAGGGGATTTTTATGAAGTATTTGTTATAGATTTGGCTTATTATATGGACCCCCACTTACCCATTTTTCAAAATCGTAGGTGAAAAGTTATCTTAGTAATATATATATATATATATATATATATATATATATATATATATATATATATATATAAATTTTGTTTTTTATATAAAATAGAATATATTATATTTTATTGTGCATAGTACTGCATAGTATTTACATAGTACTGCATAGTGTGTGCATAGTGCTGCATAGTAAAATCAAAATTTTTAAAAGTTTCGTCCGTGAATTCTTAGAAATTTTGCCCGTGAATTTTTCACTGTTAGCCCGTGATATTTTTTTCTTAAATAGTATCATGTCATTCTCCTATAAAAAGGATGCTTAGTTTAGAAATGAAAATCACACTAGAATCAGAGAATTCTTCTTCTATAATATTGAGGGTATTTTTTTAGAGTTTAAGGAAGCTTTGAGTGTAGAAAACAGTAAAAGTTTTCTTCAAGAATATCCCCGCTATACCAGTCAAAAGTACTCTCTTTTTAAGGTAAGGGATATTATTTTTGTTTAATACTTGTAAGAAATAATATTTTCTTTCATACTCTGTAGTATGTATGTAATATTATTTCGTTCGTATTCCTAATTCTACATTAGTAGAATATCCTTAAAATTTGCGCTTCATCTAGTATTGTTCCACAATGATATTTTTATGAACGTTCGTGTTAAGTTTTATTCTTTTTATGTCGAGGTACTATTCACAAAGTACTATTCACTCGGGTACTATTCACCTGGGGAACTATTCATGATAAAAATTGATTTCTTTTCTGTACAAATTATTTTTACATGAATATTATTATTGAATTTTACTCCACAAAGCAGTTATCATGTTGACAATTTGGACATTCTTAAACTCTGGATAAATTGAATTATAAATAATTAATATTTATCCTTGATCTCGTTTGATTGAATTCTAATATCATTGTCATCATCCTCATGCTTATATGGTGATGAAAGTCATTTTTGGCTTGTAGTGCATAGATGGACTGTTGGTTGGTATGATTATGACCAAGAATTATGTATCGATATAATCATGACCTTTAATGTTACAAATGATGTTGTAAAAGTCCTCAATGGCCCGTAGTGCATTGATGGACAGTTGTTGGCATGATCATGACTGTAAGACCTCAACTTTTATGAATAAAGATTTTTTTTCTCGAAATATATTTTTGAATATTATGGTGTGGATTTGATATAATGTTATAGTTGTGGGTAATATTTATAAATTTTACAAAATAAGCAAGTGGTTATATAATATTCTATTGGTCGGGGAATATTCGTATGACGACACAATCATTGGTGGACCCCACAACGAAAGTATTATCATAGTTAGGAAACGACAGAATTATCATTTTATAAAAATAACGGTGAAAGTTTTACCATTAAACTGTTGAACTACCCGGTAGTAAAAGTATAGTAATACGCGTGGTTGCATAGTAGCACACTTTATTGATTATTGATGCTTACGCCGAGAAGTCACTCGCTTATACTTAATTATTACTACGATAATTCTTTGCATCATATCTCTCATATTATTGATTCAATTATTGTCATAGTATCATCTGCATAATATTTTATATTATTAAATCAATAATTGAGATGACAAAGTTATTTATATTATTATTTGCAATATTGACAATGTCTAAAAGTTCTGTCAAGAAGAGGTTTGGTCACCTAATTGCCCGCCAATATTAATGATGAATAAGTTCGTGTTGATTAAAGATGAAATTTATAGTTCCATTGTGTTGGGATTATTAGTGTTAGTGGAAATCGATATTTATTTCGATAATAATTGATGTCTGGAAGTTATATTGACCAATCGAGTAATTAATCGGATAAATGAGCAATTAATTGCTATTAATTCACATGCTTATAATTATGTGTTTACATGTGTATACTATTGATTCACATGCATGTACTATTATGGGAGGTGGTGCAAGATTGATAATACTTGCATGACTAAATTAAAAATGGAGGTATAGATGAAGGTACTATACTGAAATTATTTTTTTCACATGTATAGAACTATTGATTCACATGAACGTACTATTGATTCACATGATGTACTATTAGGGGAGGTGGTGCAAGTTTGATAATACTTGCAGGACTAAATTAAAAATGAAGGAAAAGATAAAGGTATTACACTGTAATATTTTGAGCCCCAAAACATGCAATTATCGAAGCTATATTTTTCTATAAATAGAAGATCATTCTTCTTTCATTCTCACCAATTCACTAAAACTCACAAAAGCAATTATAGAGAGATAAGCTATAGAGAGAAAGAAGAAGAGAAGTCTGTTGCCTCACTATTCCAAAGATCCAAATTTTTTTTACGAGGTAAGGGATATTATTTTGTTCAGTATTCATAGGAATAATATTTTATTCCATACTCTGTAGTATGTGAGTAATAATATTTCATCTCGTATTCCTGATTATACTCTCATCTTGTTACAGTATTGCTTCTATACTCCATGAAATTAGTAGAATATCCTTCAAATTTGCGCTTCATCTATTATCGTTTCACAAGGATATTTTTTGAACATTCTTGTTAAATTTTAAGCTTTTCATACCGGAGTACTGTCCATGAGTACTATTCATTTATACGGCACTATTCACAAAAGTACTATTCATGGGTACTATTCACAAAGTACTATTCATAAAGTACTATTCATGAGGTACAATTCATGAGAACTATTCACAAAGTACTATTCATGACAAAAATTGATTTCTTTTCGGTCCTAATCTTTTTTGATACAATATCATTCTTGAATTTTACTCCACAAAGCAGTATCATGTTGGCAATTTGAACATTATTGAATTCTGGATAAATTAAATTATAAATGTTTAAAAATTTATCCTTTGTTTCTTTTAATTGAATTCTTATATCATTGTCATCATCCTCATGCTTATATTGTGATGAAAGTGATCTTTGGCTTACGTGCATAGATGACCAGGGATCATTCGGTACAATCATAACCCGTAATGTTATAAATGATGTGGTAAAAGTCCTCATTGGCCTGTAGTTCATTGATGAACAGTTGTTGGTATGATTATGACCAAGGATTATTCGGTATAGTCATGACCATTAATGATTACATGAATATCCTTGGCCGTGGTGCAGGGATGATTCGATGATGTGGTTTATTTATTAAGCTGAGTCTCAGCGATAAAGTTGATAAAAATCTTTTTAAATCATAGAAGATAGTAGATATTGTGCTCTACTTGACTCTTCTAATGGATTTCTTGTTCCACTGTAGTTAAACTTGTTGTCTATTATATTCTATCAGTTTAACATTGTTCAAGGCTAACGATAACTTATTCTGCATTATCTTAGGCATAATATTTCTTACTGGGCTAGTTGAGCTCACCCTTTGCTTTCATTGTTCTCTTCAGGAAATGAGAATATAGCTGGGACTAGTCGGGGAACAGAGTGACAGTCCATCCAAATAATAGCATTAGTAGTCTTCACTATTCTGTTAAATAGTGTGATAATAAATGTAATGAGGACTCCATTGAGTGTGGATATTGTCTAGATGACAATATTCATTTTAAAACTCTCATATTATGTTTTTTGTCGTATTTTATACGACGGTTGAATAATTAAGTTGTATTTAAATTTTGTACCATGTATTTGGCGACTCAAGATGGGTGATGTATACCTATTTTGGGGGCGTCACAGTTGGTATCAAAGCTTAGGGATATGATCCCTGGCTGAGATGTGAAACAAGAACTATGAGGGGAGAGACGGAGAATTCCTTTGCTGGTATGACCTACCTAAGTTTATTTGGTATTTATTTGGCCGGTTAGATTATAGGGATAATATGTGACATGTCAATTAACCCTTGTTTTGTGGCAGAATTTGAAAATGGCATCCGAAATTGTTGAGATAAGCAATGAAGCACATGAGACCGTTGAGTCACCAACGATCAATACCCAGGATAATGTGCATCAGGAAGGCAATAATCCTTAGGTAAACAACAACACCGACCAGATGATGAATGATGGGATGTTCAGAGACTTTATGCAATTCATGCAACATCAGGCGAGAGAGACTCCTGTTCAAAATGTAGGCGAAAACACTGGCAACTCTCGGACGATCACCGCTAAACAGTTCAAGGAGCTAGGACCACCGGAGTTTTTTGGAGAGCCAAAACCATTTAAGGTGGAGACGTGGATAAAGCAAATCACCAAGATATTTGATGTCTTGGGATGGTCCGAGGAGCAGAAGGTTCCCTTTGCCACCTTCATGTTGTGAGCAAAGGCAGATTACTGGTGGGAATCTGTAAAGCGTACTCAACCTGCCGCACTGAAGATGTCTTGGGAGAAATTCCAAGAACTGTTCAACGACAAGTACTTTCTTGAAAGTATTCGTCACATGAAGGAGGTTGAGTTTATCAAGTTGGAGCAAAACAATATGACCGTGTTACAGTACGAAGCTAAGTTTGCCGAGTTATCCCGATTTACGTCCCACTTGGTTGATAATGAGGAGAGAATGACGCGGATGTTTCTAAGAGATTTGAAACCCGAGATACGTCAATACCTCATTTCTCATAAACTGTGTTTGTATTCAGATGTTGTAAATAGGGCTCAGTTATTGGAGCGTGATAATGAGTCAACCCAATCAAGAGATAGTAGCCGGCAAAGCGATACTACTAGTGGTAGGAGTCATCAAAGCGGTGACAACAAACATGGAGGGAATCAACATGCCAAAAATGGTAACCACTTCGGTGGTAATCATGGCCAAGACAATAGGAGTGGACATTTCAAGAAGAAAAGGTTCAACAACGATGGAAAGACAACAACACCAACACCCGTTTTTAAGGAAGGAGAACGACCACCGATTGTATGCTTCAAATGCGGAGGGGAGGGACATATCAGTCCAAACTACATGATGTAGTCCAAAGCATGTTACAATTGTGGAAGAGAAGGTCACCTAGCCCGATTTTGTCGTGCACCAAAGTCAAGTCTAGCTGGGACGGAGGCATCAAAAGCCGTCCCAGACAAGACAAAATCGGTAGTTCAAGGGAGAGCGTTTGTCGTAACCTCCCAAAAAGTGAGGAATCCAAATGAGGTGATCACTTGTAAGCTAATCATAAACTCTGGCGAAGTCTATACCTTATTTGATACCGGTTCTACCCATTCTTTTATTTCTCCTACTTGCGCACAACGTTTAAATTTAACTCCGGAGAAATTAGACTTTGACTTATATGTTGAAACTCCATTAGGAGAAACCTTCATTACATCCACTATTTATAAGTCTTGTTTTATTCAAATCGGTAACCGCACGTTACCTATCGATCTTATCTCTTCGAAAATATTTGCATTTGATGTGATTTTAGGGATTGATTGGTTAACTACTCATCATGCTAAAATCGATTGTTTTCGTAAGGTTGTTAGCTTTCATATTCCTAACCAACATATTATACGAATTTAAGCAACCAAACCACTAAAGTCAATCATTGTCATATCAAGCCATAAAGTTATTCATTTATTAAAAAATGGATGTCAAGCTTTCTTAGCCCATGTCACGGATTTAAATAAAAATACGTCAGGTTTGAATGATATTTCTATTGTTAATAAATTTCCTGACGTATTCCCTGAAGAACTTTCTGGCCTACCCCCAAAGCTTGAAATTTAATTTTGTATCGACCTTGAATCCGGTACAAAACCCATTTCCAAAGCCCTATATTGAATGACTCCTATTGAACTTCAGGAGTTAAAGACCCAACTACAGGAATTGTTAGACATCGGTTTCATTCGTCCTAGTACGTATCCTTGGGGTGCTCCTGTTCTATTCGTGAAGAAGAAAGATGGAAGTATGAGACTTTGTATTGATTATTGGTTGTTGAATCATGTCACCATCAAAAATAGGTACCCGTTACCTTGTATTGATGATCTGTTTGACCAATTGCAAGGCGCCAAATTCTTTTCAAAGATCGATCTTCATTCTGGATATCATCAGTTGAAGATTAAAACTGATGACATTCCAAAGACGCTTTCAGAACTCTGTACGGGCATTATGAATTCCTAGTCATGTCTTTTGGATTGACTAATGCTCCTGCTGCCTTCATGGACATGATGAACCGAGTATTCAAGGAATATTTGGATCATTTTGTGGTTGTCCTTATTGATGAAATTCTCATATATTCCAAAAGCCGTGAAGATCATGAGCAACACTTGAGGCTGATACTCCAAAAGCTTCGTGAAAACAAGTTATATGCCAAGTTGAAGAAATGCAAGTTCTGGCTTAAGGAAATAGCATTCATTGGGCATGTGATATCAAATCATGGAATATCTGTTGACCCAGTAAAGATTAAAGCAATTCAAAGCTGGGAGCGACCTAAGTTAGTAACCGAAGTACGTAGCTTTCTCGGCTTAGCTGGTTATTATCGGAGATTCATAGAAGGGTTTTCTCGAATCGCTACTCCATTAACTCCGTTGACTCGAAAAGATACAAAATTCGGTTGGAGCAAGGAATGTGAGAAGAGTTTTCAAGAACTCAAGAGGAGACTCATTTCAGCACCTGTTTTGACAATACCATCTAGCTCGAAGGGATTTGTCATCTACAGTGATGCTTCAGGAAAAGGGTTAGGATGTGTTCTCATGGCACATGGGAAAGTCATAACCTATGCCTCGCGACAACTCAAAGAATATGAGAGGAATTATCCTACTCATGATCTAGAGTTGGCAGCAGTCGTTTTTGCGCTTAAGATTTGGAGGCCTTATGTAAGACCCCAACTTTTATGAATAAAGAATAATTTTCTCGAAATATATTTTTGAATATTATGGTGTGAATTTGATATAATGTTATAGTTGTGGGTAATATTTATAAATTTTGCAAAGTAAGCAAGTGGTTATATAATATTCGATTGGTCGAGGAATATTCGTTTTAACAGGGAATATTTGTACGATGGCACAATCATTGATGGACCCCACAACAGAAGTATTGTCGTAGTTAGAAAATGACAGAATTATCTTTTTATAAAAATAACGGCGAAAGTTTTACCGTTAAAACTGTTGAACTACCCGGTAGTAAAAGTACAGTAATACGTGTGGTTGCATAGTAGCACACGATATTGATTATTGATGCTTACGTGAGAAGTCACTTGGTTATACTCAATTATTTCTATAGTAATTGTTGCATCATATCTCTCATGTTATTGATTCAATTATTGTCACAATATCATCTGCATAATATGTTATATTATTAAATCAATAATTGAGATGGCAAAGTTATTCATATTATTATTTGCAATATTGACAATGTCTAGAAGTTCTGTCAAGGAGAGGTTTGGTCACCTAATTGCGCTGCAATAAGGAGAAATCCTTATCGGGAAGCCCCCTCTTTCCTAGGAATGACCTGATTGTTAAATATTGTGAGTTATAATATTAATGATGAATAAGTTCGTGTTGATTAAAGATGAAATTGATAGTTCCATTGTGTGGGAATTATTAGTGTTAGTGAAAATCGGCATTTATTTCGATAATAATTGATGTCTGTAGAGGTTATATTGACCAATCGGGTAATTCACCGGATAAATAAGCAATTAATTGTTATTAATTCACATGCTTATAACTATGTGTTCACATGTGTGTACTATTGATTCACATGATTTACTATTAGGGGAGTTGGTGCAAGTTAGATAATACTTGCAGGACTAAATTAAAAATGAAGAAAAAGAGGAAGGTATTATACTGTAATATTTTGAGCCCCAAAACGTGTAATTATCGAAACTATATTTTCCTATAAATAGAAGCTCATTCTTCTTTCATTCTCACCAATTCACTAAGTCTCACAAGAGAAATTATTATAGAGAGAAATTATAGAGAGAAAGAAGAAGAGAAGTTTGCTACCTCACTATTCCAGTATCCAGGTTTCTTCTAAGGTAAGGGGTATTATTTCTTTCGTATTCATGAAGAGAGTTATTTTATTTCAATACTCGTAAGGGTTGTTATTCCATTCTTTATTATTCTGTTGGAATAACTCCGTCATCGCATCACTACTGCATGCCCGTGAATTCTTCTATTATTCCATTCTTTATTATTCATTGGAATAACTTTGTCTCACGCGACTCACGCATACATGGTAAATTCTTACATTATTCCATTCTTTATTATTCTCGTTGGAATAACTCACTCACGCGACTACCGCATGCATGCATAAAATTCTTCCATTATTCCAGTCTTTATTATTCCATTGGAATAACTTTTATGCAGGTGGACTACCGCATGCATGGTGAATGATCCTTCATATTCATTCCTTATTAAATTGTGGAAATGATCTATCTACGTGGATTACTACATGGCGGGTGAAAATCCATTTGCAGTTTTATATATTCTAGTATACTCATTTGGTTAAAGTTTTGGTTTCTACACTCCATGAAATTGGTAGAATATCCTGGATATTTGCGCTTCATCCAGTATCTTTTCATGGAAATATTCTTCTGAGCATTCTTGAATTTTACTCCACAAAACAGTATCATGTTGAAAATTTGGACGTTATTGATTTCTGGATAAATTAGATTATAAATCTTTAAAATTTATCCTTGAACTTGTTTTATTGAATTATTATGTCATTGTCATCATCCTCATTCTTATATTGTGATGAAATTCATATTTGACTTACGTGCATAGATGGACTTGGTATAATTATGACCAGGGATTATTCGGTATAATCATGACCATAATGTGACGAATGATGTGGTGAAAGTCCTCATTGGCCTGTAGTTCATTGATGGACAGCTGTTGGTATGATTATGACCAAGGATTATTCGGTATAATCATGACCATTGATGATTTCATGAATATCCTTGGTCGTGATGCAGGGATGATTCAATTTTATTTATTAAGCTGAGTCTCAGCGATAAAATTGTTGAAAAACTTTTTAAATCATAGAAGATAGTAGATTTTATGCTCTACTTGACTCTTCTAATGAATTGCTTATTCCGCTGCAGTTGTTGATCTAAAACTTGTTGTCTTTTGTATTCTATCAGTTGTTATACTGTTGAAGGCTAAGGATAATTTATTCTGCATTATCTTAGTCATAATATTTCTTACTGGGCTAGTTGAGCTCACCTTTTCTTTCACTGTTCTCTTCAGGAAATGAGAATATAGCTGGGACGAGTCGGGGAACGGATTGACGGTCCAGATGGTTGTTTTAGTAGTCCTCACTATTCTATAAAATAGTGTGACAATAAATGTAATGAGGACTCCATTGAGTGTGGATATTGTCTAGATGACAATATTCTTATTAAAACTCTTAGATTATGTTTTGTCATATTTTACACGACTGTTGTATAATTAAGTTGTATTTGAATTTTGTACCATGTATTTGGCAACTCAAGATGGGTGATGCATACCAATTTTGGGGGCGTCACACATTACCTGTATGGATAGAAGGTGGAGATCTATACGGATTATAAAAGCCTCAAATATTTCTTCACTCAAAAGGAACTCAACACGCGACAACGACGATGTCTTGAGCTGTTGAAAGATTATGATCATACTATCCAATACCATCCTGGAAAAGCGAATGTGGTAGCTGACGCATTGAGTAGAAGATCATATGTGGGTACGAGTGTGATATTGTCAACGCAAAGACCCATTTTGTATGACTTACAAAGGATGGAGATAGAGTTAAAGACTCCAAGGACCCATGTGATGATGGCGAATATACGAGTAGAACCGACTTTAATTGATAAAGTTAAAGCTGCTCAAGCTACAGACCTTAAGCTGATGCGTATGTGGAAGAAAGTGCAAGAAGGTGATATTTCAGAAGAAAGAATCGATGAGGAAGGAATACTTTGAGTCAACTCCAGACTTTGTGTTCCTAACGATTCTGACTTGAAGTATAAAATCATGATGGAGGCGCACAACACACCATTTGCAATCCATCCTGGGAGTACCAAAATGTATCATGATCTTCGACATACATTTTGGTGGAGCAATATGAAGAGAGAGATAGCGAGGTTTATCTCAAGGTGTCTAACTTGTCAACGAGTCAGGGTGGAGCATCAAGTGCCAAAAGGTCCATTGCAATCACTTTAAATTCTAGAATGGAAGTGGGAGCACATTACCATGGATTTTGTTACTGGTCTTCCCAAGATTTCTCAAGGCATAGATGCGATTTGGGTCATTGCTGATAGATGGACCAAGTCTGCTCAGTTCTTACGGATACAAGAAACTTAATTATACACTTGAACGTCTTATTCGTATATACATAAATGAGATTATAAGATTGAATGGTATGCCAGTATCCATAGTTTCTGATCGAGACCCAAGATTCACTTCAAGATTTTGGGTTAGTTTGCAAAAAGCTATGGGCACGGATTTATAATTTAGTTTGGCATATCATCCTCAAACGGATGGGCAGTTGGAAAGGACTATTCAAACTCTTGAAGATTTATTAAGACTCTGTGTCCTTGACTTCAAGGGAAGTTGGGACAAGTTCTTAACATTGGTGGAGTTTTCCTACAAGAACAGTTATCCAGCAAGTATTGGCATGGCTCCATTTGAGGCGTTGTATGGAAGAAAGTATCGTTCTCCAGTATGCTGGGATGAGATAGGTGAAGCAACATTGTTGGGACCGAAGTGGGTACGTATGACTACGGAAAAGATTTAAACGATCCGACAACGTATAAAAACCTCACAAGATCGACAAAAGAGTTATGCTGATCTTCATCGAAAGGACATGGAATTTAATATTGGAGATCATGTGTTGTTACGTGTTGCTCCATGGAAAGGAGTTACGAGATTTGGAAAGAGAGGAAAGCTCAATCCTTGATTCATTGGCCCATTTATAATCCTCGAACGAGTAGGAACTGTGACCTATAGACTCGTCTTACCGCCAAGTATGTCTCGTGTTCATAACGTTTTCTACATATCTATGTTACGTAAATATTTGAAAGACCCGAATCACATTATTGAATTAGAACCAGACGAGATAGAGGAAGATATAACGTATGAAGAGGTACCTGTTAAAATCTTTGATAAGAAGGATCATATTCTACGCTCCAAGGTTATACCTCAAGTCAAAGTTTTGTGGAGAAACCACGATGTGGAGGAAATGACCTGGGAGTTAGAATCTGAAATGAAATTAAGGTATCCTCACCTATTCGACATACTAGGTACGCACCCTAATTTCAAGGATGAAATTTCATAAGAAGGGGAGGTTGTAAGACCCCAACTTTTATGAATAAAGATTTTTTTTCTCGAAATATATTTTTGAATATTATGGTGTGGATTTGATATAATGTTATAGTTGTGGGTAATATTTACAAATTTTGCAAAGTAAGTAAATGGTTATATAATATTCGATTGGTCGAGGAATATTCGTTTTAACAGGGAATATTCGTACGACGACACAATCATTGGTGGACTCCATAACGGAAGTATTGTCGTAGTTAGAAAATGACAGAATTATATTTTTCTAAAAATAACGGCAAAAGTTTTACCGTTAAATTGTTGAACTACCCGGTAGAAAAAGTACAGTAATACGCGTGGTTGCATAGTAGCACACGGTATTGATTATTGATGCTTACGTGAGAAGTCACTCAGTTATACTCAATTATTGCTACAGTAATTGCTACATCATATCTCTCATATTATTGATTCAATTATTGTCATAGTATCATCTGCATAATATTTTATATTATTAAAATAATAATTGAGACGACAAAGTTATTCATATTATTATTTGCAATATTGACAATGTCTAGAAGTTCTGTCAAGGAGAGGTTTGGTCACCTAATTGCGCGTCAATAAGGAGAAATCCTTATCAGAAAGCCCCCTCTCTCCTGGGAACGACCTGGTTGTTAAGTATTGTGAGTTATAATATTAATGATGAATAAGTTCGTGTTGATTAAAGATATAATTGAGAGTTTCATTGTGTTGGGATTATTAGTGTTAGTGGAAATCGACATTTATTTCGATAATAATTGATGTCTAGAAGTTATATTGACCAATCAAGTAATTAACCGGATAAATGAGCAATTAATTGCTATTAATTCACATGCTTATAACTATGTGTTTACATGTGTGTACTATTGATTCACATGCATGTACTATTAGGGGAGGTTGTGTAAGATTGATAATACTTGCATGACTAAATTAAAAATGGAGGTATAGATGAAGGTACTATACTAAAATTATTTTTTTCACATGTATAGAACATTGATTCACATGAACGTACTATTGATTCACATGATGTACTATTAGGGGAGGTGGTGCAAGTTTGATAATACTTGCAGGACTAAATTTAAAATGAAAGAAAAGATGAAGGTATTACACTGTAATATTTTGAGCCCTAAAACGTGCAATTATCGAAACTATATTTTCTTATAAATAGAAGCTCATTCTTCTTTCATTCTCACCAATTCACTAAGACTCACAAGAGCAATTATAAAGAGATCAGCTACAGAGAGAAAGAATAAGAGAAGTCTGCTACCTCACTATTCCAGTATCCAGTCTTTTTTCGAGGTAAGGGATATTATTTTGTTAAGTGTTCATAGGAATAATATTTTTTTCCATACTCTGTAGTATGTGAGTAATATTATTTCGTCTCGTATTCCTGATTATACCCTCATCTTATTAAAGTATTGCTTCTATACTCTGTAAAATTAGTAGAATATCCTTAAAATTTGCACTTCATCTAGTATCGTTTCACAAGGATATTTTATGCACATTCTTGTTAAATTTTAAGCTTTTCATGCCGGAGTACTGTCCATGAGTACTATTCATTTATACGGTACTATTCACAAAAGTACAATTCACGGGTACTATTCACAAAGTACTATTCATGAGGTACTATTCATGAGTACTATTCACAAAGTACTATTCACAGGGTACTATTACCGAAGTACTATTCATGAGGTACTATTCACCCAGGTACTATTCACCTAAAGTACATAATAAAAATTGATTTCTTTTCGGTCTAAATCATTTTTGATACAATATCATTCTTGAATTTTACTCCACAAAGCAGTATCATGTTGGCAATTTGAACATTATTGAATTCTAGATAAATTAAATTATAAATCTTCAAAAATTTATCCTTTTTTTCTTTTAATTGAATTCTTATATCATTGTCATTATCCTCATGCTTATATTACGATGAAAGTCATCTTTGGCTTATGTGCATAGATGAACTATTGATTGGTATGATTATGACCAGGGATCATTCGGTATAATCATGACCCGTAATGTTACAAATGATGTGGTAAAAGTCCTCATTGGCATGTAGTTCATTGATGGACAGTTGTTGGTATGATTATGACCAGGGATTATTCGGTATAGTCATGACCATTGATGATTACATGAAGATCTTTGGTCGTGGTGCAAGGATGATTTGATGATGTGGTTTATTTATTAAGCTGAGTCTCAACGATAAAGTTGATGAAAATCTTTTTAAATCAAAGAAGATAGTAGATATCGTGCTCTACTTGACTCTTCTAATGGATTGCTTGTTCCGCTGCAGTTAAACTTGTTGTCTATTATATTCTATCAGTTTAACATTGTTGAAGGCTAACGATAACTTATTCTGCATTATCTTAGTCATAATATTTCTTACTAGACTTGTTGAGCTCACCCTTTGCTTTCATTGTTCTCTTTAGGAAATGAGAATATATAGCTGGGACTAGTCGGGGAACGGAGTGACGGTCTAGATGATAACATTAGTAGTCCTCACTATTCTGTTAAATAGTATGATAATAAATGTAATGAGGACTCCATTGAGTGTGGATATTGTCTAGATGACAATATTCGTTTTAAAACTCTCAGATTATGTTTTGTCGTATTTTACACGATAGTTATATAATTAAGTTGTATTTAAATTTTGTACTATGTATTTGGCGACTCAAGATGGGTGATGTATACCTATTTTGGGGGCGTCACAATGACCACTGGTGATACTAACGAATATCCTTGGCCCGTAGTGCATGGATAATTCGTGGATGTGATAATAATGAATATCTTTGGCCTGTAGTGAATGATAATTCATGGTTGCGATACTAACGAATATCCTTGGCTCGTAGTGAGTGGATAATTTTGTGATGTGGATTATTTATTGAGCTATAATACAAGGATAAAATATTGATGATTAACTTTTAAATCATAGAAGATAGTAGATATCATGCTCTACTTGATTCTTCTAATGAATTGTTTGTTCCGCTACAGTTAAACTTATTGTCTATTGTATTCTATCAGTTTAACACTGTTGAAAGCTAATGATAATTTATTCAGCATTATCTTGGTCATAATATTCTTTACTGGGCTAGCTGAGCTCACCCTTTGCTTTCATTGTTCTCTTCAGGAAATGAGAATATAGGTGGGACTAGTCGGGGAATGGAGTGATGGTCCAAGCTGGTGGCTATAGTAGTCCTCACTATTCTATGAAATAGAATGATAATAATTGTAATGAGCACTTCATTTGAGTTTGGATATTGTCTATGAGACAATATTCATGTTAAAACTCTCTGCTTATGTTACACGACAGTTGTATAATTAAGTTTGTATTTATATTCTGTACCATATATTTGGCGACTCAGTATGGGTTGTGTATACCTATTTTGGGGGCGTCACAGTTTGTATCAAAGCTTAGGGATATGATCTCTAGTTGAGATGTGAGACTAGAACTAGGAGGGGAGAGACGGGTAAATCCTTCGCTAGTATGATCTACCTAAGCTTAATTGTTATTTAATTGGTCGGTCGGAATATAGAGATAATATGTGGCAGGTCAATTAACCCTTGTTTTGTGACAGTGTTTGAAAATGTTGAGTTAAGCAATGGAGAACATGAGACCATTGAGTCACCGACGATCAATAACAAGGATAATGTGCATCAAGAAGGCAATAATCCTCAGGTAAACAACAACACCGATCAAATGATGAACGATGGGATGTTCAGAGGCTTTCTACAATTCTTGCAACATCAGGCGAGAGAGACTCCTGTGAAAAATGCAGGTGGAAACACTGGCAACTCACGGTTGGTCACCGCTAAGCAATTCAAGGAGCTGGGACCACCGGAGTTTTTGAGAAAGCCAGAACCACTGAAAGTAGAGACGTGAATTAAGTAGATCACCAAGATATTTGATGTCTTGGAATATTCCGAGGAGCACAAGGCTCCCTTTGCCATCTTTATGTTGAGAGGAGAGGCAGATTATTGGTGGGAATCTGTAAAACGTACTCAACCTGCCACAATAAAGATGTCTTGAGAGAAGTTCCAAGAATTGTTCAACGACAAGTACTTTCCAAAAAGTATTCGTCACATGAAGAAGGTAGAATTCATCGAGCTGGAGCAAAACAATATAACTGTATCGCAATATGAGGCTAAGTTTGCCGAGTTATCCCGGTTTGCATCTCATTTGGTAGATAATGAGGAGCGTATGATGCAGATGTTTCTAAGAGGTTTGAAACCCAAAATACGTCAATACCTCATATCCTTGGCCCGTAGTGCATGGATACTTCGGTGATGTGGATTATTTATTGAGCTGTGTTACAGCAATAAAATATTGATGATGAACTTTTAAATCATAGAAGATAGTAGATATCATGCTCTACTTGACTCTTCTAATGGATTCTTTGTTCCGCTGCAGTTAAACTTGTTGTCTATTGTATTCTATCAGTTTAACACTATTGAAGGCTAACGATAATTTATTCTGCATTATCTTAGTCATAATATTCTTTACTGGGCTAGTTGAGCTCACCCTTTGCTTTCATTGTTCTCTTCACGAAATGAGAATATAGTTGGGACTAGTCGGGGAATGGAGTGATGGTCCAAGTTGGTGGCTATAGTAGTCCTCACTATTCTATGAAATAGTGTGATAATAATTATAATGATGACTTCATTTGAGTTTGAATATTGTCTACGAGACAATATTCGTGTTAAAACTCTTAGCGTATGTTACACGACAGTTATATAATTAAGTTTGTATTTGTATTCTGTACCATGTATTTGGCGACTCAGAATGGGTTGTGTATACCTATTTTGGGGACGTTACAAAATTAGTATCCATCATTATTAATACTTGTTAGCCTATATAACTTAAATAACTAGTTTAACCCAAATAAATGACAAGCCCAATTAATATATTAAAAAATATAAATTTAAATATTGTTTATTTATTTATTTAATTTTATTTTCTGGGTATTACGTTACCTCCCCCTTAAAAAGGATTCCGTCCCCCGGAATTAAAAGAAGAACCAATATTTACGTATCATCAAAGAGGTGAGGTTACTCTTGCCGAATAGTCTACTCCGCCTCCCAAGCAGCTTCGCTCTGGATGATTTTTTTTCTTTCACAAAACGTTAACATATGGGATTCTCTTCTTTATAACCCACTCTTGACAATCTAAAATTGTCTCAGTTTCTTCCTTGTTTAAAATTGTAGATGACGAAAAAAATTGAAGTGATATGCTTTGAACTCGCTCAATTCTGACATCGGATGAATTAATTATAAAAAAATTTCTAAATGGTTGCAGTGCGTATAAGTATATTACTTGGGAATTCAACTAATCAAATTAGAATAAGATTATGGTTACATCTTCTCTCTTTAAGTATATATAACAAGGAAACAATATAAGAGTTACCAAAACCTTAATGGACTCGTTTATTTTAATTTAATCAATTATTTAATTATCTACTAAAAGAATTTACTTTCCAAACGAAATAAGGAAGAAAAAAATAGTAACTTACCTTTTCCAATTCAATTATTACACTTTTATAAAATAAAATCAATTAATATTTAACTATAGAAAAAAATGGGTTATTAATTTCATCCTCGGAATTCAAATAAGCTACAGAAAATTTTATTTTTATTTTTATTTACATGGCATAATTATTCATAACTTTAGTTAAGACGTAACATTACCCCTTGTAACGATCAAGCCTGGTACGTCCATCGGTCCTCACAATTATCCATGTACTTGTAAAAGATTCGTCAGCTACCGTGTCAAACCTCGTTAAGATTCTTCGTTTTGCATTGAATTAAACCATATTCTCCACAGCTAGTGCGGATCCTCGTCAATTTTCTTGATTTTTGTTCTTGTAAATGTATGTACTCTTCGTAACATATATAATTCTAAAATACAAAATTTTCTCTTCATCTAAATACGATTTGAATACCCGAAACATTTAAAATTATATTTAATTCGTAAAATATTTATGTTCCACACATAACAATGATTTAACAAATTATTTTCATTATTTATTAATTTATTTTACATAAATTCATGCAAAAACTTCAATGACATCGGATAAACAGAAAAGCTGTACAAAATATATCACCAACCCTCCTAAGTCCTTAAGAGTTCCAAAATATCATAACCTCAAATCGAATTTAGTTCTCAAATATTATTACACCAAAATAGTATTAAGATCCCTTGATCACCATATCAACCTCCAAGTCACATATTCTACCATCTGCATAAGTAAACTATAACTATTCATAATCTCTTAAATCGTTACTTACTATTTAATCATTTAATCAATCAATACTTCTCTTAGTGAAAACCTTAATCCAACAAATTTCAAGATCTCATCTTATTATCACAAAGAAACCTCATATAAAATAATTTCATTATCCTACTAGAAAATAGCCGCAAAATTGATTTTTAACTCCAAATGATTGATTTAATTACCTCAAATATCAATAACTCAAATGTATACAAGATCATCTATAATTTTAAATTTATCACATTATCCCATCGATACACATACCTCAAATTATCCACAAACTTAACAAAATTAATGCATAACTCAAATCAAATCAAATCCTTAATTCTAAGATCATAATAAATTGTCACAAAAAATAACTCTAACAAATAATTTTTCAAAATCAAATACTCGTTGATACAAATACTCACATCATAATCACATCTCATATAAGATCGTTTCTTATATGTGCAAAGTATAGCTTTATTCACCTCAATGATTCAATCACAATTATTAACTAATATCATTGCCCCAAGGCATAACAATGATAATCTTAACAAATTATCTCACCTTTTTCAAATCAACTACAACTCGAAAAGTGGATGACACTTCGTCAAAATCAAGGCCAACCATACGGAGAACAAAATCGAATCAAACTCATACGTCTACCCAGTAATTTACCCACAACTTATAGGTCAAACCTAAATAGGTTTTCTACAAGAAAGAACATAAGCTCTGATACCATCTCTATAACACCCCCTTCCCGAAAAGGGAAGGGAGGTCACGTGCAAAGCACAACTAACCTAAAAATAAGTAAATAGAGCACGAATAACTTCAAAATATTATTTGTGGTAATCCATTAATAAACTACTAAATATAATTCTCAAAACAGAGTTAAAATAATCAAAACTTAAAAATTGAATCAACTTAGATGGTCAAAGGTAACACTCTCATCACACTAGCCCTGAATCACCCCTGCAAACCTATCGGAAGAAAAACACAGCATGAGCCAATTGCTCAGTACGGATATAGATAATACAAAGATGTATAACTAAAATACGAAATCAACTAAAGCAACATACTTAACAAAGCCTCAAGCTTAAAGACCGACGAAAATATGATATCCAAAGACTGAATAGAATATATTCGAATCAACAGATTTAACGAAACAAACAAAAAAGCAAAGAATGAACTGAAGTAACAACTCGATAAATTAAACTGAACAGAAACAAACAAAACTAATACAATGAAATAATAGGTTAAATCAAATGACTGAGTGTTATTTCATACCGAGTGAGCTCAGAAATATACATTGCCACACAGGTAAGTCAAAACAATGTCACGTAGGAAAGTCAAAATAATGCCACACAGGCAACCAAAATAATGACACACAAGCAAATCACACATTGGACCGCGAATCCAAATGTATGAAAATCAGATAGGTGTGTTTGGCACAACATCACAAATCCACAGAACAGAAAACTAGGGTTAACCCATACGCCTCCCACAACAAAACTCCAAATGGTCCACTTCCTCCGATGCAAAAACGGAGACGTTGTGGACTAATCACACCGCCATGAAAAGTGTCATGCCTCTCGTGCCAAGACGACATGCCTGTGGTACCCTCAAAGGTGGTTATAGCTCAGTTATACCCTACGGTATATTCTAACAAAAATATCATGTCACAACATATACGACATAATACCAACAAAAGGGTTCTATATGTACATGTTGAACCAAATCAAATTATAGTCACAAGGTCTCAAAACGAAGGTAACAACATGTACCACTCTACAATTATCAAAAATAAATACTAAACATGATAACCTAATTCAAAGAGTACAAATAAGCATCAAATCCATCAACTCCATAATAAAACTATTATATGAATTTAACAAGAAATAATTATTATGTGAAATAATAACAGAATTTGAAATATGAACAAAACGAACAAATCAAAAATTAAAGAGTATCGCTGAATGAGTACGGAATCCGTACCTGAATTAAGCAATGTAATACTCAGATTAAAATACAATTATAACTCGTTAAATTCCCTCCGCTCGAGCTAATTAGAGAAAATAATAATGCAATTATAAGTTACTTCATAATAACATGAAATTATTTTTCAATTTACATTAATTTTATAATACAAACCCAAATTAGATTATAATTGATCTTTTAATCATTTTCTTTTTTATTTTTGACATATCAAGAGTTATTTTTTTTCATGATACAAATTCCTTTTTATTAATGATCCTTTTTTATCTTTTAATTGATCTTTTAATTATCACCATGTTATAAAATAGTAGCCATTAATAATAATACAATTTTTATTAGATCCATTCTTATATATTTATATTCATGTATCGTGTTCATTCCATTCTTAACCATTATATATATATATATATATATATATATATATATATATATATATATATTAGTTCACTTTTCGTTCCAAACAAGAAAAGTTGCACATGATCATAACAACAAAAGTATACCCTTATAATAAAAGCATACATGATGTTTGTTTTCTTCCGAACGCAAATTCTCTCACAAATACAATAAGAGGCTTCTTGTTTCCTTTTCTTTTCCTTCCATCAATTCGTATAAAATATGATGAAGCACTTAGGTTTTGTTTATTTAATAACAGATTTTGTTAATTTACTTTTTCCTAGTTATAATAGGTTTTAATATTACCCACAAATATAAATTAAATCCAATAAATTTTAAGACTCAATTTTACCAAATTAGTATCCATCATTATTAATACTTGTTAGCCCATATAACTTAAAAGACTAGTTTGACCCAAATAAATGACAAACCCAATTAATATGTTCAAAATATATAAATTTAAATGTTATTTATTTATTTATTTATTTATTTCCCTGAGTATTACAACTAAGCCCACCCATCTTGTCCTATGGTGTTAAATTCAAATCATTTTTAAGGTTGACCATTTTGTCCAAATACCAAATATATAAGGGGGTGTATTCAATTAAGATTTTTAAAGACTTTTTTTAAGTGACATACTTTTGTAGAATTTATGGATTTTAATGACTTTTAAAGACTTTTTTAAAATGACTTTTATAGACTCCATGAAATAAGTAACAAACTTTTATAAACTTTTTATCAAGACTATGATAGACTTTTGTATACTTCTAATATACAAAATTGAAAGATTATTAGATTTAAGATTAAAATTTTGCAACACACTTAAATTATTTATTATATTTTTTTAGTGCATATATTATAAATAATAATCTACTGCTTATTGATAACAACTTTCAGAAAACATATTATACAAAATTTCAAGTTTTGACAATATTATTTTATCTAAGCATTATAATACATATATATTATAATATATTTATTACATGACTTCTGATCATTCAATTATTGGCTCCATGATTTCATTTTTTTTCCTTCGCAGAAAATGAAATCCATACTCTTGTGTGAGCGTGTGATTCATTACCATATTAATTGCTTTACTACTATATATATATATATATATATATATATATATATATATATATATATATATGTGTGTGTGTGTGTGTGTGTGGGAAAAATGTATGTACACACATGTAGTATATACACGATGAGGCTATGACGACGGTTTTTTGAGCTACAGCGATAGTTTCACCCGTCGTCATAGCTATTCTGGGTTATAGCGACAGTTTCCGTCGCTATAGCCCAAAAAAAATCTGTCGTCATAGGCCTCTCTGTAATACATGCATATATATATATAGCATATATATATATATATATATATATATATATATATATATATATATATTTGTCCCAGATCTTAAGCTCACCTTATTCATCTCACCCGAGCTCACCCCTCCTTTAGCGACGGACACATTCACAGTTCGGTCATACAACCGTCATCTATACTTTTAGTGACGGACAATATATAGCGTCGCTAAAAGTATAGACGACGGTTGTATGACCGAACTGTCACTAAAGGGGTAAGCTTCGGGTGAGTTGGATAAGGAATGAGCTTAAGATCTGACTATATATATATATATATATATATATATATATATATATATATATATATCCTCCTTTTACCAAATCATGCAAAGATAATTAATAATAAGTCAAAAGCTTTAAATATATATACATACATAATCTTAATAATTGATATGAGAGAGTCATGATTTTATCTCACCTTTATTAAACAAATTCTTTCGTCTTTGTATTGGAAGCTTTTGAACTGTCACTTTCTCCCTTACCAATTTATTTTGCTTTTCCCCTCTTTTTTTGTTTACACGTACCGCGAGACAGATTAAGTCTTTAGTTATTTGTTAACTTATTAATATATCTTGTTAATTCTCTTAATTATAATATGATTTAATTTTATCCACATATACATTAAATCCAATTAGTTTTAAGGCTCAAATTTTACCAAATTAATTTATCCTTGACATATTAATACTTATTGGCCCATATAAAATAAATAACTAGTTTGACCCAATAAAAGACAAAGTCCAATTAAATTATTTAAAATATAAATTTAAATATTTTTTATTTATTTTATTTTATTTCTTTATTATTATTTTTTTGGGTATTACACCGTGAATTTTTGGGTTCCCTCTTTACTGGGCGACCGAATTTCCACCTTTGTGTTTAATATTTGAAAGTCTTTAAAAGTCTTTAGAGATGAGGTCAGACTTTGGATATGGGTTGATAGTTATAATTCATCTTCTAAAGTCTCATTTGAAGAAATCTACCATTTGATAGAAATCTAAAAATCTATGACTTTTGAATACTAAAAGATTGAATACACCTTTTAAAATCCTTAATTGAATACAAATCTAGGTACTTCATTCCATTATAAGCTTGGAGCATTGACAAAATCTAGACTCATTCCCAAAAGATTTGTGTTCACTATCCAATCATTCATATCTATCTACCCAAGTATAATAAAATTAAATCATAAATCCTCCCTTAAACAGAGTTACATTATAAATAAGAATCTTCCTAGGTTATCTAACATTAATCATCATATAAGTGCAAAAATAAATTTATTACATCACGTCATTAATTAAAAGTCTATCATCATAACAATAAATGAAAATTACAAGTCTTCATCACTTGTATATTTTTACCTTTCCTTTGCTAGTTGAAGGCTCATCTACCTTCTCAACTTTAGCTGCAACAATTATATTTAAGCAAGAGTGACCAAACAAATGCTCACTGGATATAACAATGAATCAATAGGAGAATAGTAATAATAACTGCCAAGAAATAGGCTCATCAAAACTGAATATTACTCTATCAATGATAACCAAAAACTGGAATCAAAATAAGAAATATATCTGAGGGTCATAAGACCACGAACTATATCAACAGTTGTAAATAATCTTTCAACTTCAACTTTAATAGTCATAAGACTATAAGGACTCCTCGTACTTAGGGGGATCAGCCCTTCGTATAATATATTGTGCACAAATATTTCAACGCTAAGCGTAAATTATCCCCTAATAATAGGGTTGTTCATCTCAGTATTTAGAGTACAAGTCCGCACCAAAGAAAGTTTGGTTTGGATAAGCTTTCAAGGGTAATTTGAAGTTTAACGATCATCAACTAGAGGACTAGTTGAATCAATAGTGTTTGATAACACAACAGTTGATCAATAATAACATAATATGGAACAATGAATAAGTGTAAGCGAACTAACTATATCTTGAACTCATGCTTAGAAACAACTACAAAGCATAAGTATTGAATGACAATAAACCTTGCTTGAATAATATTAAGCTAGGACTATGAATTATTGAATATACATTAAGTAATAGCAAGCTGAAAATAAAGCTTGCTCATTATGAGAATAGCTTGTGTCAAGTAAATGAAATAAGATAATTCAACATTAGAAATTAGAATTCAAGAAAATTGCATTCATAATACACGAATGACAATAAAGAAACTTGTCTAACAATAAACAAGTTAGAATACATCAATAAATATTGGAATTCAAAACTTGTTCGAATAAAGTTAAAGTCATAGCTAGCTTGCTCAAATAATGATTAGAATACAAGAGTTCGCTTAAATGAAAGTTTAAAGTAAGAAACTTGCTTAATGTAAAAAGATAAGGTTTAGAAACTTACCTCAAGCGTAAGCTATAATATTAAAACTCATGTTCACCTACACATAGGTTTAGAAACCACAATATCTCCTTAGATATACTAAAATACCATAACATATGAATTTCTAAGTAAACTTATTATTTTAGCACAAGTCTTATGCTACTATACAAATATCGTAAAATTTCAAGTGTTAACCTTCACAACACTTATTTACTATTCATCATGTTTACTAAGTCTAATACATGCCACGCTCATAGTTTACTAATCATTTTAAACTTTAAATTACTAACCACATAACACAATTCTGTTTTAACCTTGTTGTTACGCATTTTACACTTTACACAACCTTATCGACCAAGCTATAAGGTGTGTTTCAAGGTCTCAGTAAGAGCAGCAAAACAAACGTCTCAATTGGGGTATGTACGGCACAATTGCAGGCCATATACACAAACTTTGGGACCTAAACTGCCACATTTTTTTTTTTTAGCTTAGCACCAACGTAGCTACTAGGCGGTACACGATTAACAGTAGAAACTATGACTATGAATAAGAGTTAACTTTTTTAGCCCAACAAACACGAATTTCACCCACTAAATAAAAAATATTAACACAAACAATTGATATAAAACTATCATAAACATGTTTGCCAACATATTCAACAATTAGAACAATTTAACAACAACTTAAACTAGTTTAATTTCTCAAATTTCATATTTTCATATAAAACTCATTTTTGACATTCATCCCAAAAATCAACACTCAGAAACACAATTCTTGTCCAAATTACTTCATTCAAATTACGTTATCTTCGTTTCTTAATGAACTAGCATAAACAAGCTTCAATTTACATATTAACATACAAACTATCCACTAAAATTGATACTTTCATAAGCAATATGAAAATATATATATACATACATTATTTTCTTCTTTTTTTTTTAATCGTCATTAGTATATAAATTCCTTGTTTAAATATAAACTCTAAAGCATCATAATTACATATAAATGTGACAATAATCATATTGTATAACAACAATTTGAAAATATGGAATTCACAGAGTTTATAAAAGTTTTATGCCGTAATTATATATATATATATATATATATATATATATATATACATCTAAGGTCAGATTATGTAAAATACCTTCAATTAGCTTGTAATTCTTTGCTAAAATAACTGAAATTTGCTAAAAACTCTTAGGTTCTCTCTCAATTTTCTCTCAAACTCTCTGTAATCTCTTCTTAGGCTTAGCAACTAAGAATAACGATAAACCTAAAACCGATTATCAAGAATACGTAATAATAAAAAAAAAATGATAATAAAATACGCTAAAATTAATAAAATGTTAGTAACAAAACAATATATATATATAAATATATTATATTTATTATTTTAATTTATTTTATTTATATTATTTATATTATTTAAATTCAAAAAATTAATCCAAAAAGCCATAAGGCTTTGTTTGCAAAACCTTTTAAATTAAAAAGACTTAATATATTTAAGCCTTGTTTGGCAAAAAAACTAAATTAAACTCCTTTTATTTATTTTAATAAACCATTTAGTTTATAATTTATAATCACATCTTATTTATTTGGATTTCCATATCCAACATTAATCAAATAAATTAATTAAATGCACTATATTTTAAATAAATATACCATTTTAACAAATATCACAAAATTATAATTTTTATAATTTTATTTAATAATTTAATATACCATTTAAATTATTAATCAACAAACAATATAACATCTCATGTTATATTACAACTCTCTCTAAATTATAAATTAATTTAATTTAGAATATTATCTAATAAATTTAGATTCATAAATATTTATTAACAACCATCACATCAAATAAAATATTTATTCAACAATTTCAACAATAACCTCATCAAATAAATATTTATATAATCCAATAAATATTTAAAATTATAATTTGAAATTCTGGATTGTTACATCCTTCCCTCCTTACAAGGATTCTGTCCCCAGATTGACAACTCAAACAATAAAATCGTCACATTCTTCCCTCCTTACAAAGATTATGTCCCCAGAATTGAAGACACAGACTAAGCAAATAACTCAGGATAATTTTTATCATTTCAGCTTCGAGTTCCCACGTAGCCTCTTCGACGTTAGGGTTCCTCCATATCACCTTCACAGAAGGTATCACTTTATTCCTGAGCACTTTTCTTTCCTGACTACTATCTAGATAGAAATCTCTTCATAGGATAAATCTTTACTAAACTGCAACGGTTCATACTCGATCACATGCTTGTAATCGGGTTTATATGATCGCAACACCGACACATGAAAAACGTTGTGCACATGTTCTAATTCTTGAGGTAAGCTACCTCATAAGCTACTTCTCCCACTCTGTGTAGAATCTCGAAAGGTCCAATAAACCTTGGGCTTAGCTTTCCTTTTTTGCCGAAACGAATTTTCCCCTTCCAAGGAGAAACTTTCAGGAACACGAAATTTCCTACTTCAAATTCGCGATTCTGCCCGTGTTGATTAGCATACTTCTTCTATCGATCTTGAGTAGCTACTAATCTTGCTCTGATGAGTTTTATAACTTCAGTGGTCTGCTGTACCAATTCTGGTCCTAGCAGTTGACGTTCACCAACTTCATCCCAGCATAGTGGAGTTCTGCATTTTCTGCCGTATAATGCCTCGTATGGCGGCATGCCAATGCTTGCATGGTAACTGTTGTTGTATGCAAATTCCACCAACGGTAGATGATCATCCCAGTTTCCTTTGAAATCCATGATGCACGCTCTAAGCATATCTTCTAGCGTCTGGATTGTTCGTTCGCTTTGCCCATCGGTTTGTGGATGATATGTTGTACTCATCTTCAATTGTGTTCCCATGCATTCTTGTAGTCTCTTCCAAAAATTTGATGTGAACCTCGGGTCTCGATCTCGATACAATTGATATTAGAACTCCATGTCTCGAGACGATCTCTTTAACGTATAGTTTTTGCCAAATGATCAAGATTAAATCTAATCTTTATTGGTAAAAAGTGTGCAGATTTTGTCAATCATCCACTATCACCCATATCGCAATGTATCCTTTCTGAGTCGTTGGAAGACCTACCACAAAATCCATGGTGATATGCTCCCATTTCCATTTCGATATTTCTAAGGGTTGAAGTAATCCGCTTGGCCTTTGATGTTCTGCCTTCACTTTCTGACATGTCAAGCACTTTGCAACGTATTCTGCGACGTCTCTTTTCATATTTGGCTACCAAAAATGTCACCACAAATCTTGATACTTTTTTGTACTTTCCAGATGAATCGAATATCTTGAACTATGAGCCTCTGTCAAGATTTCTTCTTTAACATCCTGTACTGCTGGAACCCAAATTCATCCCTCGAATCTTAGCATTCCTTCAGTATCAACCTTGTACTTCACTTCTTTGCCCTCGACCACACTTTGTCTTATTTTTCTACATTCCTCATCCTGTAGTTGTGTGTTCTTCACTTTGTCCACCAAAGTTGGACTAGCTTCCATTTGGTATAATTTTTCATTGGATTCTTTTGGAAATTTGATTTCCAATTATAGCCTTGCCATTGCTGAAATGAGCTCCTTCTTATCGGTTAACATCATTAACTTTTATCTACCTTTCATACTCAAGGCATCTGCAACCACGTTTGCTTTACCTGGATGATAAAAGATCTCACAATCATAATATTTTATCAATTCCATTCATCTCCTTTGACGCATGTTCAGGTCCTTCTGTGTGAAAATATACTTCAGACTCTTATGGTCTGTTTATATCTCACATTTTTCTCCATAGAGATAATGTCTCCATATTTTCAAAGTAAACACAACCACCGCCAACTCTAAATCATGAGTTGGATACCCTTTTTCGTAGTCTTTCAACTACCTTGACGTGTACGCGATGACTTTGCCGTTCTGCATAAGGACACAACCCAATCCCTTGTGTGATGCATCACTATACACCACAAAGTTTTCTGTATTATCTGGTAATGACAACACAGGTGCCATACTTAACTTCTTTTTCAATTCTTGAAAACTTTCTTCACACTTCTCCGTCCAAACAAATTTTACAGCTTTCCTTGTCAAATTTGTTAACGGGGTGGCAATCTTGGAAAAATCCTGGATAAATCGTCTATAATAGCCTGCCAATCCCAAGAAACTTCTTACTTCTGATGGAGTTCTTGGTGGTTCCCAATTTATCACAGCTTCGACTTTGGATGGGTCTACAGAAATCCCATCCTTATCAATTACATGCCCAAGAAATTGTACATGTTCCAGCCAAAATTCACATTTAGAGAATTTGGCGTACAAATTTTCTTTTCTTAGCGTCTCCAGCGTCATACGTAAGTGTTCCACGTGTTCCTGTTGAGACTTAGAGTACACCAAAATGTCATCGATAAATACCACCACAATCTTGTCTAAAAATGATTTAAACACCCTGTTCATCAAATCCATGAACGATGTAGGGGCGTTTGTCAAACCAAAAGACATCACCAAAAATTCATAATGTCCATAGCGAGTTCGGAATGTCGTCTTTGGTACATCCTCCTTCCTTACTTTCAATTGGTGATACCCACTTCTCAAATATATTTTCGAGAAATATCTAGCACCCTTCAATTGATCAAACAAGTCATCTATTATTGGCAACGGATATTTGTTTTTAATAGTGACTTTGTTTAATTCTCTATAATCAATGTAAAGATGCATTGACCCATCCTTCTTCTTCACAAATAACACCGGCTGCTCCCACGGTGATACACTCAAATTGAATGTACTTCTTATCTAATAGTTCTTTGCAGTTGCACCATCATCAGTTCCTTCATCTCTACCGAGCCATTCTGCATACGGGGCCTTTAGATATTGAGCGGTTCCTCGGCGCTAAGTCGATCACTTAATTCGATCTCTCTCTGTCAGCGAAGTCCCGCAAATCTTCCAAAAACACGTCCATGAATTCCCTAACCACTGGTATCTCCTCTAGTTTCATACCCTCCTTCTTTTGAGTATCGACTATATAAGCTAAGTACCCTACATAGCCCTGACTCAACAACTTCTTGGCCTGCATCATCGTCAGACATCTCATTTGTCTAGGCGATTGGCTACCATGAAAAACTACCTTTGACGGAGTCATAAGGTTTACACACTTCTTTTGGCAGTCAATTATCACTCCATAATTGAATAGTCAATCCATTCCCAATATCACGTCAAACTCTCCAAGTTTTATTGGGATTAAATCTATTGTCATAATATTCCCCTTTATATTCACTCTATAATTCTTGTATACGAACCTAACAGGAATTACCTCCCTATTCGCAATTTCTATGTTTAAAGGGAAATTCAACTTTTCACTAGGTATTTCTAACCTCTTAGAAAATTCATCAGATATAAACGAGTAAGTAGCACCCGAATCAAATAATACATATGCATTTATATCATTGATTGGGATAATACCTGACACAACATCTTTTGACTGCACCGCGTTCTGCACCGTCATATTAAAGGTTCTTGCTGTGGGCTTATTTGTTGACGTTGGTCCAACAATAGTTAGTGTACCTCCAATAGCATTTCCCTTGCTTCCATTTGTCTCACCAGTTTTCTTCTTTGGACACTCGTGAGCAAAGTGATCCTTCGACCTGCAGGTGTAGCAAGCATTCTTTTTGGGTTGAGTGTAATTTGGGACAATGTGACCCTCCTGGCCACAATTAAAGCATGCCCATTTCCCCCTTAAGCACATAACCGCGTGAAACTTTCCGCATGTAGCACATGCGTCCATTTTCTTCTTCTGCTGGTTACCTTACTGATTTCCAGCTCCCACATTTGCATTCTATTTCCTCTTCAAATTATTATTGCCATTACCACCACCATTTTTAGCTTCACCTTCATTCTTCTTCTTCCTCTACTCTTGATTGTGCTTTTACATACCCTCGCCTCCACTCTCAAAGAGAAGAATCGCCTTTTCAAAACACTCACGCAAACGTCTTTTAACTAGAACATAGAGACTCTAATGTACAACCATGGCTTCAGTCCCTGCTCGAATCTCCTTGCCTTGTACTCATCCGTATTCACTTGATATGGTGCAAACCTTGCTAAATTATTGAATTTCACTGCATATTTTGACACTCATCATCATCATGCCCTTCTTCAGCCCATAAAACGCACTTCCATCCGATTTTCTTCAACTTTCTCGGGAAATAGGTCTCAAAGAATATTTCCTTGAACCTTTCCCAAGACATTACCCTTGACCTCCTCGGGTTTTATTGGCTTGCCACCAATAACTCGCCTCTTCTTTTCAACATGAATGTTGCAAAAGAAGACTTCTGGTTATCCCCCTACCTAGCAACATCGAAAACCTTCTCTATTTCCATAATCCAGTGTCATGCCTTTCAACCGGATTCATGGACCCATGGAATTCTAGTGGCCCAACATCCTTGAAATCCTTAAATGTCGCAGCTTGATTCTGTGGCTGATTCTGTAATGCTCCTATCAAGAACGCTATAAATTGTCGAACTAGATTATCCTCAAAGATTGTTGTTATTCTCGTGGTTCCTTTGTCATGGTTGTTGACGTCTTGAGGCATTTTCTATTAAAAATACACCCATTAGATTCTATTCAACCTTTTAAGTATTATATACTTAACTTGCACATCATAAAAAATTATCACATAACACACAATATCTTGAATAAAATAATAACTTTTATTCATTCATAATCTTTTAAAAACATCAAAACAATAGCATCACTACTATTTACATTACTTTTCTTTCGAACTACAAAAGTTGAAGGATTACTTCATCATCATCACATCCCATTGGTTATATCATACCCGGGATTTACATCTTATTTACTCACTAATCACATAATAATTATATTTATGACGTTCTATTAAAATGCTGCATAGCCTTACGACGCTCATCTTCCATAATTCGGAACATTGTTCGGCAATTTAATATGTACGATGGCAGCGTCTCGAACTGAATAGGATAACACATGATCCGATCTTGAGCTCGATTGATCACGTTGTTGAATATATTATTCATCTCTTCCATCTTCATCCTCTCTGCTTGTGCATCTCTCTCTGCTATTCCGGCTCATTGATAAGCTTCATCATATGCGTCCTCAGCTCTTGCCCTCTTCATAGCTTCTTTTTACAACTTGTTCTTCAACTCTATAATCTCTGCTATCATTCGCTCGTTCTCTCCTTCAGTGTGAACCAGCTTCTCTTCAACGTTATTCAAGCGTTCCTCTCGATCCTGGATCTCGTCGTCCTTCTATGCCATCGTGGTCTGCTCTTCAGCTACTATCTCTTACAACTCCTCGACGGTATCTTGAAGTTCCACATTGCGGTCGTATACTTCGTCGTACATACGGACGACAATGGAATTAATTTGAATCTCTTCTTTCTCGTCCTCCTTATCCTCATCCGTCTGTGACAGCTCAACGGGGTCCTCCTCGTTTGTCTCTATCTCATCATCCTCATCACGCAATCCTTTATGCTCAACCACTATGACCAACAAAATTGTTTCCCGTGGCAATAGTTGTTCCTACACCACCTGAATATCTCGAGGCTCCTCCTCTCTAGGCATCTGGGATCTTTCCTCCCTAGCCTGACTGGATCCTCCTATATTAGCCATCCTGACAATAAAATTTTAAGTTTTAATTACTAATCATTACTACTCGACACTCACGAGCACATAAGTTATAATCACATAAGCACATAAGTATTTTATTACTTCTTCCTTAAAACTCGATAAGAGTTTATCATCACTATCTTTTCAAAGGTTACTTCCTAAGGCTTTTCCCCACATAAGGTTCATAACCTAAAGCTTTGATACCAACTTGTGACACTCCCAAATCTAGGTACTTCATTCCCAAAAGATTTGGTGTTCACTATCCAATCATTCATATCTCTCTACCCAAGTATAATAAAATTAAATCATAAATCCTCCCTTAAACAGAATTACATCATTAAATAAAAATATTCCCAGGTTGTCTAACCTTAATCATCATATAAGTGCGGAAATAAAATTATTACATCACATCATTAATTAAAAGTCTATCATCATAACAATAAATGAAAATTACAAGTCTTCATCACTTGTACATTTTTCCCTTTCCTTTGCTAGTTGAAGGCTCATCTACCTTCTCAACTTTAGCTGCAATAATAATATTTATGCAAGAGTGAGCAAAACAATTGCTCACTAGATATAGCAATGAATCAACAGGAGAATAATAATAATAACTGCCAACGAATAGGCTCATCAAAACTGAATATTACTCTATCAATGATAACCAAAGACCCGAATCAAAATATGAAATATATATCCGAGGGTCATAAGACCACGAAACTATGTCCACAGCTATGTAAATAATCTTTCAACTCCAACTTTAACAAATATAAGACTATAAGAACTCCTCGTACTTAGGGGGATCAGCCCTTCGTACAATATATTGTGCACAAATATTTCAACGCTAAGCGTAAATTATCCCCTAATAATAGGGTTGTTCATCTCAGTATTTAGAGTACAAGTCCGCACCAAAGAAAGTTTGGTTTGGATAAGCTTTCAAGGGTAATTTGAAGTTTAACGATCATCAACTAGAGGACTAGTTGAATCAATAGTGTTTGATAACACAACAGTTGATCAATAATAACATAATATGGAACAATGAATAAGTGTAAGCGAACTAACTATATCTTGAACTCATGCTTAAAAACAACTACAAAGCATAAGTATTGAATGACAATAAACCTTGCTTGAATAATATTAAGCTAGGACTATGAATTATTGAATATACATTAAGTAATAGCAAGCTGAAAATAAAGCTCGCTCATTATGAGAATAGTTTGTGTCAAGTAAATGAAATAAGATAATTCAACATTAGAAATTAGAATTCAAGAAAATTGCATTCATAATACACGAATGACAATAAAAAAACTTGTCTAACAATAAACAAGTTAGAATACATCAATAAATATTGGAATTCAAAACTTATTCGAATAAAGTTAAAGTCATAGGTAGCTTGCTCAAATAATGATTAGGAATACAAGAGTTCGCTTAATGAAAGTTTAAAGTAAGAAACTTGCTTAATGTAAAAAGATAAGGTTTAGAAACTTACCTCAAGCGTAAGCTATAATATTAAACTCACGTTCACCTACACATAAGTTTAGAGCCACAATATCTCCTAGACATACTAAAATACCATAACATATGAATTTCTAAGTAGACTTATTATTTTAGCACAAGTCTTATGCTACTATACAAATATCAGAAATTCATAAGTGTTAACCTTCACAACACCTGTGTACTAGTCATCATGTTTAATAAATCACAACATGTCATTTTCATAGTTTACTAAATCTTATAACATTCGAATTACTAACCACATTTCACTATGTTGTTTTAACCTTGTTGTTACATGCTTGACACCTTTACACAACCTTAGACCAAGCTATAGGGTGTTTCAAGGTCTGTAGTAGTAGTGTAACAAAACTGTCTCGGAGATGTAGGTATGCACATTGCGCCACCATACACAAGCTCGGGACCCACAAGAATTGCTTTAGATTTTTAGCTTTGGCACCAAAGCCAAGCTAGCTACTGGTGCACAAACATAAAGTGTAAATGACTATGAATAGTAGTTAACTTTAGCCCAACAAACACGAATTTCACCCACAAAACAGTAATATTAACACAAACAATTGATATAAAACTATCATAAATATGTTTGCCAACATATTCAACCAATTAGAACAATTTAACAACAACTAAAACTAGTTTAATTTCTCAAATTTCACATTTTCATGTAAAACTCAATTTTTTGACATTCATCCCAAAATCAACACTGTAAACACAATTCTTGTCCAAATTACTTCGTTCAAATTACGTTATCTTTGTTTCTTAACGAACTAGCATAAAAAGATAATACTTAAGCCGTAAGAAATATACCACAAAATTAATTCTTCTTCCCTTAGAATCGCTATTAGCATACAAATTATTTTTCCTTTTTTAAACATAAATTAGCATGCAATTACAATTACATACAAATCGATATATATATACATAATAATCATATAATTAAAAAAAAATTCAAAATATATGAATTCTCGAGTTTGAAACTTCATGCGTAATTTCATATATATATATATATATATATATATATACTACTAGGTTATGTAAAAATACCTTCAATTAGCGTGTAAATTCTTGCTAAAATAACCGAATTTGCTTGAAACTCTTAGGTTCTCTCTCAATTCTCTCACAACTTCTCTCAGTATTTCTCTTAGGCTTAGCAACTAGAACTAAATGCGATAACCCAAAAAATCGATTATCAAGAATACGTAATCATAAAAAGAAAACCTTATATGGCCATAATAAGCCTAATCAAACCATAAACATATATAACGATATATTATAAATATATTATATTAATTATTTTAATTTATTTTATTTATATTATTTAAAATTCAAAAAAAATCCAAAAGTCATAAGGCTTTGTTTGGCAAAACCCTTTAAAATCTAAAGACTTAATATATTTAAGCCTTGTTTGGCAAAAACTAAATTAAACTCCCTTAATTTATTTTAATAAACTATTTAGTTTATACTTTATAATCACATCTTATTTATTTGAATTTCCATATCCAACATTAATCAATAAATTAATTAAATGGACTATATTTTAAATAAATATACCATTTTAACAAATATCACAAAATTATAATTTTATTATAATTTTATTTAATAATAACATACCATTTTAAATTATTAATCAACAATATAACATCTCATGTTATATTACAACCCTCTAAATTATAAATTAATTTAATTTAGAATATTATCTAATAAATTTTGATTTATAAATATTTACTAACAACCACTACATCAATAAAATATTTATTCAACAATTTCAACAATAACCTCGTCAAATAAATATTTATATAATCAAATAAATATTTAAAATTACAACTTGAAATTTGGATTGTTATAGAGCAAGTCTAAAGAAATAAAAAAACAAAAAAAAAACAAGAAAAAGTGCTATAGTTAGCTAGCATTATTATTACTTTTGATTTAAAATTAATGGTATTTAAGATTAACATGTTTATGACAATCTTACTTTTTATAACAAGATCCTAGTGAAAAATGTTTGGATACATCTACAACGAATGATTTAGCTTCCCTCCATTACACATTCCTTCAAATTCTATCTAATACACTATATTTTTATAATTTTAAACAGTATAAGTGAAATCAACAACGGTCAATTAATTTATATTATTGAGTAGTATAATTATTCCAAAAATAAAAGTAATCCAACACTTTTCACCGTTTGATGATCATGTAGATTTTTCATCAAAATTTCAATGGTTGAAAATATTTTTATACTTTTAATGGTAAAATTATTTTTAATGATTTTAATTTTGGTATAATTAATTTTAATATCATCAACTATCTATTAACATATTTTGATCATTACTAAAAAAATTATTAAGATCAAATAATTTATGTATTGGATAGAATTAGAGAGAATGTGTAATGGAGGAGAGCTAAATCTCAAAATCATAGCATCAACAATTCAACATCATTTTCTTTTTGACCAAAAAATAAAAATAAAAAAATAATAGAAAATATAAATTTATTTTTAATCATAAGCAACCTATGTTAAAAACAAATGAACATATAAATGAGTGGTGCCCTACATGGGTACATTAGAAATTAAGTTCATGCATAAGAACAAAATATAGAAAAATAAATAACTCAAATTTTAACATGATGCAATTCTCAATTAGTACTTCACAACAACCAAGCTAAACTTTTTGATTGCAAGTTTCTCCCTCCGGTCCTAAAAGATTGTCGTTTTACAAGAAATTTTTTTCCCAGTTTATTTGTCGTTTACAACTTTCTAGGAGAATAAATTATTTATTTTCCTATATCACTCCTACCTTCTCTCATTGTCCCAAGAAATTATCTCCCTTGTATTAATAGTTTTCAACTCCCCATAAAGGGGTAGTGATCGAATTTTAAATAAATTTTAATTGTTAAATGATTGTATTAAATATCTTTCTTAATCCATGTGCAAAAATCTTAAACGACAATCTTTTAGGAACGTAGGTAGTATAATTTATCGTTTAAAAATTTCAAGTAATCATTAATTGTTTAGTTTCCAATATTACCCAAAGAATTAAATATAACTTTGATTATCTAACTATTTTTTGCCTAGTAAATGACATCATCTTTTTACAATATAAGGATAATATATGCAATTGATATTATATTTAATGTTTTACAATCATTTTCTTAATACGCGTGCGTAACTCTAAAACAATATACATTAAGGGACAGAAGGAGTAGTGGGTAACCTTTTTGGAGGTATGTGTAATAAGCAGGACCTTTCTAAAATTTCTACCAATTTTAGTATTAATAAGATTCGTAATTATAATTCGGTATAAATTTATGCACTTTCATGTCTAAAATCTAACAATCACACTATGAACTGGGCCACAAATGCAAATGGACATGAAGGACGGACCATTGAATAAGAAATATAAGGGATATTTACACTTTTTAGTACAATTTTTAAAATAATTACAACAAAAGTACATCCCTAAAATATTTACAAAATTAATGCAATTTAAATATTTTATTTACACAATTAGTCAATTTGGTTTTCCTTTAATTTAGTTGTGTGTTTTAATAGGATGCTGATGTGCCAAATCAGTTTTGTAAATATACAAATGCTCCTGGTTTTTGTGCATAATGTGTATTAATATGAATTGCATGTATATCCTATTTGTCATTTCTCTCTCTTTCAATTGAAAACCCTTATTTTATAATTTGGGAACTTTGTAACCAATCTTCTTTTCTTCTAAGTTCAGTCTATCTTTCCTTTTGGTAGTGCGTCGCCGTTCCCGTCTGGTAGTTCAGTGTGTGGTGGTATGTTCCCTCTGGTAGTTCGTCGACGTTTCATCTTCCTATTTTCTGTTTGTCGCTTGTTGTGGTTTGCTTCTTTACTAGTTTTTGCCCTTTGTGATTTCTTCCGGTTTTGTATATGATGGTTTCTACGAGGAAGAATGTTGGGGGAATGATTGATAAGAAGAGTGATGAGAAGAGGAAAAGAATTAGGGATGATGATTATGTTAAGAATGTGAAGAAATATGTGAAGGCGAAGGCTAGTGTGGTAAAGTCCCCAAAGCAGGGGAAGAAGTTAGTGGTCAAATCCCCTGTTAAGGATAAGAAATTGGGAAGACATGTTTCTAATAAGGCTAAGAAATTGATGGATTTGGATTCTAATTTTGAAGATTCGCCAAACAAAGTTGGGACTGAAGATGATGCTTATAGCCAGAATATTATTCCCCGCTAAAAACATCTTATGGTGTGTTATTTAAATTGTTTTCAAGAATTTGGAATCATTAGTTGTTTCTGGCTACTTGTGTTTTTGTTTTGGTAACTGGTGCTGTCCTATTTGGTCACTGATTAATGTTTATTCTTTAAAATGGTTATATACCCTCCAAGTGGTGGTTTGGTTACTATTAAATTTTGATTTGGTTACTATATACTTTTTGACAATACAGAGATTGATTAAATTGGTTTTGGTAACATGCTAATTGTGTTTGGTTACTAATGCTAATATATTTAGATACTTCTGATTTTATAGATGTTGAAATGTGTTTTGTTAGTATAGAGTTGTAGTGTGATGACTGTTCAATTTTTATTTGTTAAAATGGTTATTTATCCTACAAGTGGTGGTTTGGTTACTATTAAATTCTTATTTGGTTACTATATACTTTTTGACAATACATAGATTGATTAAATTGGTTTTGGTAACCTGCTGATTGTGTTTGGTTACTAATGCTAATATATTTAGATAATGCTAATTGTATAGATGTTGGAATATTTTTTGTTATTATAGAGTTGTAGTGCTATGACTGTTCAATTTGTATTTGTTAAAATGGTTATGTATCATCCAAGTGGAGGTTTGGTTACTATTATATTCTGATTTGGTTACTAGATACTTTTTTATATTATAGAAGTTGATTAAGTTGGTTTTGGTAACCTAGTGATGTTGTTTGGTTACTAATGCTAATATATTTGGATACTTCTGATTGTATAGTTGTTGAAATGGGTTTTGTTACTCTAGAGTAGTAGTGTGAGGACTATTTGATTCTGATTAGGTTAACGTGTACATATTGTTAATGTAGATACTCATTATTAATTTTTAGTAATGCAGTTTCGATTTGGTTATCTACTTTAATGTGTTTGATTACTTTAGTTTAATTTTAGATCGTGAGTATATTGGTTGCATTTCAATTATAATGTATTGTATTTTCAAATTTGGGATCTATATTACCAGGAGCGCCATCACAACTTCATTGCAAAAATCATTTATTGGTCTGATATGGAAGTGCCCATTGTTGTTAAGAATAAATTGACTGAAGATAAGTTGGAAGAGTTTAAATTGACTTGTTTTGGGAAATTTTTAGATGTTGGGGAGCCCCAAATGTTTTCACAAATAATCCATCAGGCTTTGGTGAGAGAATTTTATCAAAGAGACAATGGGGAGATGTGGTTTCTGTTTGGTGAGAAAAAAGTAAGATTTGGATTGCCAGAGTTTTGTTTAATTTCTGGTTTGCGTTGGCATGAGGATATTTTTGCATTCAAGGGAATGGAAAATCAGTTGGTGGAAAAGTATTTTGGAGATGAGGTTGTGACCTATTCTAGCACCGAGAGGATATATCAGAGTGTTGTATTTGATGATGATGATGATGAGGCGGTCAGGATGTCCATCATATTCTTGGTTTGTCATTTTCTACTAGCTACTGTTTTAGATAATTATGTTGATGAGACAATGATTAACTTTCTATCTTATGGCGACCTTGATAGTTATCCGTGGGGGAAATTTGCCTTTGAACAGACGAAAAATTCTTTATCGCTTGTTGTGAAGGGACATTTAAAGAAGGGTATGAATGGGGATGTGATATTCAATTTTTACAAGGACAATTATTGTAATTCTTATAAATTGAATAGATTACCCTATGTTTTCCAAGTTTTCTTGTTTGAAACCATTCCTACACTAAAAGTACAGGGTTTCTATATTGATGATCATCCGTCAAAAGTTAGATTATTTAGATGGAAGGAATTAGGGAAGGCTCCTAAAAATGAGAAGTTGAATGATTTAGTATTTGGTTCTGGACAGGTATGTTGGTTACCATTAACATTATTTTTTGTTACCTTTATGTATATATCTGGTTACTGACTTTAATTTATTATTTTTTGTGTACTGTTTTGTTTTTTTTTTTGTTTTTTTAATGTTTTTGACATGATATATTTATTTTTATCACTCTGTTTCAGTTGATGATACAAAATCTCATTCCTACGGATGATGAAAAGGATCATTTTGATTTGGGTGGTTTTCACTTTTTAGTGGAAATGATGGTGGCTCTAATGTTGTTGATATTAAAGTGGATAAAATCGGGAAGGGAAGAGACTTGGGATTTTCACTTTCTGATGTCAAAAATATTATCGATGCATGCGTGAGGCCTTTGAAAGAGAAGGTGATTGAAGTTAAGAAAGAAATTGAGAAGTTGGGGGTTGATTTGAAGGATGAGTTGCATGTTTTTCATATTGAGATTTGTAGAGATATAAGGAAGATTCTGATAAAACAGCTATCTGGCCGCCCTAATGCTAGTGATGGTGGGAATGAAGGTGGTGATGATGATGATGATGATGATGATGATGGTTCAGAAGGTAATAAGTTGGATGATGATGATGATGATGATGATGGTAATGGTAATGAGTTAGATGATGATGTTACGTCTGAAGAGTTTGATGTTGTAGGCAAAGTTCGGATGCTGCAAACAAGTTTGACGAAAAAATTAATGATGCTGTTTGTGGTATGGGTGTGGTTCGGAGTGATAAAGATGATGAAAAGATTAAACATATATGTTTATTTTTTTGTGTGTTATATGTTTTTAGAATTAATGCTGATTATTTAATGTTTTTTTATTTTTACTGATTGGCAATAACAATGACAATCTAACTTTTGATAATTTAAGCCACATTCATGGGAAAGAAATTGTTGTTTATACCCCTAGTGGGGTTCACATTTATGGGGACGATGAAAAGGTTAAACATTTTTTTTTTCTGTATTATATGTTTGTGTTATTTTGATCAATTAGTGTTTTTTATGTTTACAGAATGGCAAGAACAATGACATACCAAGTTTTGATATTTTAAGCCAGACTTCTGGAAAAGAGATTGGTGTTTTTACCCCTACTGAGGTTTGTATTTTTTTTCAATATTAGTTACCTTCATAGATTTTATTGGTTACTTCCTTATAGTATTTTTGTTACTGGTTAATTAGTTTAGAATTTGTAGTAGACATTATAATTGTGTTTTGTGACCTATTTTGTCAATTGTTAAAGGGGGTAAAATTGAAGCAGTAGACAGGTCGGTACTCGATGAAATAGTTTTAACTACCTAGGATATAGTTCATTCTGTTGAAGTTGAGAAAAGTCGCCGAATACATTCGTGGTTTTTTGATGGATGTGAACACACCATGGGTTGTTGTTGATTATGTTTTATTTCCCATTCACATGATAGTTCCAGGGCATTGGTTTTGTTGGTCTTTGATGTGCATCGTAGACTTCTAGTAGTTTACATTTCTCTTCAGCCAAATAGGGCAATCATGTAAGACCCCAAAATTATTAATAAATGAAATTTATTTTCCTCTATTTATTATTTTGAAATAGTAAGGGTCGATTTGATTAATGTGGATAGTTATGGGTAAAATACGCAAATATTTCGAATAAGCAAGTGGTTATAAAATATTCATTATTGTTTGGGAATATTCGTTGGTCGTCGTGGAATATTCAGATCGTTCGGGAATATTCGCATGCACCACAAGCCTTTTTAATGTGGGCCCCATAACTGAAAGCGATTGGATGAAGAAAACGACAAATATAAGTTGTTTATAAATAATCGGCGTAGTTATTCACAGATTAATCTTCGTTGGAATACCCTGGTTAAAACACACTAATATGCGTTGTTGAACAAGAAGACACACCAGTATTGCACCAATTATTGATTCTTACGTAAGAAGGCACTACTCAATAATGGTTACGATAATTATCTTCAAAGATTTTATTGATTTAATAATTGCTACATTAATATTTTATATTCTTTGTTGTTTCAATAATTGTCATTACACGTGATTTTTCATTATCAAAGCAATAATTCATATTATCCGAATAATATTATTAGATAACATTATTGGCAATGTCTAAAAGTTCGCGCTTAAGGAGAGGTTTGGTCACCTAATTGCTGCGCCAAGAAGGAGAAATTCTTATTGAAAGCCCTTCTTTCCCAGGAACTACCGGTTGCCAAGATCTGTGATTCTGTAATATTATTTGTGAATAAATAATTATTGATTTATATGATGAAGAAAATATTGATTTTATGTGGATATAGATGGAGAAAATTTTTAATGTGACAATTGTTGAAAATTAATATTTTATCTTTTTCTCGATAAAATAATTCATTTAAATATATTATTTTAATAATATATTAACTATGATATTTTATAATGAATGTGGAATATATGAGTATATGAGGAAGAAGAGTATTTTTGTGGCATTAAATGATTAACACATGTTTTGTGTGTCGGTGGACCCCATTTATTGAATCAAATTTGATTATAACTTTGTAAAATCGCCTGCTTATGGATTTCGGTCCAATTTCTGATTGGAATTTGGAAAAACTTTCTTCTTTAAAGTTGTAGAGAATTGAATTTCCTATAAAAAGTCGCGAGATTCAATTTTCTGATAAAAGGCTATTTATTATGAATTATTGAAGTTCCGAGTTCAAATAATTGATTTTTGGGAGTTTTAATTAATTATTTTGAGAAAAACGTTTTTGGTGAGTTTGTGAACCTCATTTAACATGTGTGGCTGGTGTTTTTGACCAAAAGGTGGGCTAAGGAAAATTTGTATAATTATATTAATATTATATTCAATTTTACGCTTTAGTGTTCTAAGCATTTTCCTATAAATAGGGTGCTTAGGTTAGAATTGAAAATCACACCGTAAACTCAAGTTTTCTCTCTATTTCTCTCGATATATTGAGCGTATTCTTGTGAGTATACTTTGAGTGTTGCTATACTGATTGCAAGTTCAAGTCATAGCCTATATCCTGTGTTTCAACTAAAGTCTTGTCTTTCGAGGTAAGGGATGTTATTTTCTTCTCAAATAATATTATTTCTTCAATATCATTATCTTTGAAATATTGGTTGGAACTTTTTATCAAATTTAGAACTTTTTCATGCTCGGGTTACTATTCATGAGTTACTATTCACGAAGTTACTATTCATGAGTTACTATTCACGAGTTACTATTCACGAGTACTATTCATGAAAGCGTGAAGATGTTTTTTTTGTGAAATTTCTATCTTTTGGTGTGAGAGTTACTATTCACGATATCTGGCACTATTCACGATATCTGACTATTCACGAATCTGGCACTATTCAATTTAAAATAAAATTTCTTCTTTTTATCCAAAATATCTATTCTGGATACTAGCTTTGATTGTATCCATGTTTTGATCATTCTTGAATTTTACACCACTGTGATTATTTTTGAGGTATTTTTGGACATGAATAAAACAAAGTACGAATCCTTAATCCTTAATCCTTGTCATTTTGTTTCACTGGATTCGTTTCTTTAAAAATATTTTTCATCATCTTCAGTTTTAAATGATGATATTATGGAATATCTTTGGCCTGTAGTGCAAAGATGATTTATTTCTTGATGAATATCTTTGGCCCGTAGTTCAAAGATGAACAGGTGTTGAGATGAACATGACCGACTGATTAATATCTTTGGCCTGTAGTGCAAAGATGAACAGGTGTTTAGATGAACATGACCAACTGATGAATATCTTTGGCCTCTAGTGCAAAGATGAATATTTGATTCCAGATATATATTGATTGATGTTACAGGGATAAAATATCGACGATGAACTTTTAAATTCATATATAGAAGATAGTAGTTTGCATTCTCTACTTAACTCTTCTAATGAATTATTATTTCCGCTGCGAATATTGATTTAAAATTTGTTGTCTATTGTATTCTATTAGATTTTTCCCTGTTAAAGACTAACGATAATTTATTGTATATTATCTTAGTCATAATATTCTTTACTGGGCTAGTTGAGCTCACCCTTTTCCTTTTTGTTCCATTTTTCTTCTCAGGAGGCGAGAATGTAGCGAAATAGTACTAGTCTGGGGTATGGAATGAAGGTTCTAGAGAGAGTTGTTTAGTAGTCCTCACCATTTTTGTAAAATAATGTATCAATAATTATGATGGGGATTTGTTTGCGTGTGGATATTATCTAGATGGCAATATCTGTATTTAAACTCACAGTTTATATGTTGTAATAATAAAGTTGTAGTTATTTCTGTACCATGTATTTGGCGACTCAGAATGGGTTGGATGGAATGGACCTATTTTGGGGGCGTCACAAGTCATGTGAACAAATATTATGGATGTTTGTGAGGCTTACATTTTCATTCTACCCATAATCTTGTCTAATTGTGGTTTTTGGAAGGGTAGGTCAGATATTTATTTCAATAGTGAACCATATCGCAATAAGGGGGAACATGATATCATTGAACTTGAATTTGCAGAGGGGGTACCTGAACAAATTGAGGGGTAAAGTTTATATTGTTTCCATTTCTTTAATTATTCCATCTAGAATGATGTTTGGTTTGATTTGTTATCTATTTTTGTTTTTTTTTTGCAGTGATTGTGGTATGTTCATGGTTTGTTTTGCTGAACATTTTCTTCACCAACAGTTTGCTAAAATGCCTAATCCATTCCCCATTATGAAATACTGGAAGAAATTATGCGTTAACCTCTTCATGCATGCCAGGAACAAGCAAGTAGGCGGATACGATTCTGATACAGAATATCCAGGCAGATTTATCCCAGAAGAATAGTTTGGTTGTCAATGTTTTCACCTTGAACAACTTTATTTTATCTTGGATTTTTTTGGATATTCATAACCATTTGTTATGGTTATTGACTTTTAACTGTTTCGTGAATTTTTTGATAATGGAATTGTGTATTTGTTTATATTATCATTAATTTGACGGTGTTTGTTGGTTCATATTGGAATTTTTGGACTCTTTTATTTAGAGGTAACCAAATGCATATTAGTGAGTGACAGAACTTCATCAAGATGGTTAATACTTACCTTTTTGGTTATTTTGACACATTGAACATGTTGAGGAATGGTCTAATATGTAGTGACCACTAAATCACATCCCAAATTATTAATTTTATAGTGATGGCAATGTATGCATGATTAATTTATTTCTTTTTATCAGAAGGTGTGGATGGTATCCGAAATGCCATGTAAGAGTGCCCAATTCTGTATCTGCTGCTTACTTATAAATAACCTTTTATAAATAAAATTATTTTTAATATGTTACAGTTGGTAGCCAAACCATAATACAAAGGTAACCATTTTGGTTTTTGTGGGTAACCAAATAATCATAAAAAAAATTCAAAACAGTTAACCAATTCACACATGTATCTGTTTTCTATATATTGTTAAATCAAGATAGAATCAGAGAGTGGTCGTGTGGCTTTCCTATTACTTATTGTAAAAAGAAAAAAATATAAAAAATTATTCAATATTGTGCAAGACAAAATCGGTCTTTTTACATCAATAAAAGGGTTACCATATGTCTGGTTGTTGATTACTCACAGTAAACATCAAGGATTTTTTTTATTTACACTTTTTTTGATGATGTACTATATCAGACCTTTTTTGGTCTTAAAATTGGTGGATTATTGCATGTTTTCCTGTTGTGTCCTTTTTCTTGGCATCTGCTTCATTTGTTTTGAATTCTGTTTTCAGATCCATGCTTGTACCATCCTATCTTTGGTCTTCCCACTGGATTTCTTGTATTTGGTGGTTTTACACACATTTTTCTTATTTCATATGGCACATCCCATTTCTCTTTGTCATCTAATGGCAGGATGGAAGTTGAATATGTGTCTACCAAAGTTGTTTTTGAGTAGTATTTTGAGCAAAATTCATAACAACTCAAATTACTTTTGCTGATAACAGTAGCAACGTGTGGACAAGGCATCTCATGGTACTGAAATTTATGGCATGTGCATGTCCTTTGTTCCATGTCCACAATAAACTGTTTTATGACATAGTAAATAGTGAAAATCACTAGGTTTGATGTCTCAACCTACAACACAATTTAATGGTATAGTTAGTGTGTATAATCATTTTGTTTATGTAATTCAAAATAATGGAAGGCATATGTAATGTTGGTAATTTTTCAGCATATACAGGTAACCAATAATGACTAATGTGGTTTCCATAAAATGCAAATGCAACTTTTGTGTTACATGAATGTAATAATTTAAAAGTTGTATTATTAACTTTAAGTTTCTTTGATTTAATGATATTAGATTGTAGTCTTCTCTCAACTGTTGTGGAAAGGGTAGTGAATGTTGATATGGCTGCCTGTTTGTTTGTGAAATACCATCTTTGAACCATAAAACGGAGGCATTCAATCATTTATGCAACTGGAAGTTCCCTGATTCCCTTGATTACATTGTTGATAGATTCAGCTGTGTTTGAAGTCATTGTTGAGTACCTGCTTATAGTCCCATGGAGCCTCATGCACTTATCTAACTTAACCTCTTCCTCCAAATATGTCCTTATTCGAGCTTCAATTGCATCAAGTTTAGCCATGTGCATGTTGAATTGTTCAATAGTGTAAGCTTTACAAGTCCCGTTGTATGCTTTTTTGAGTTCTTCTCCTTTCTTTTTGAATATATTTTTTATATTTTTCAAAATATGGTATGTGCATGAATCATGCATGACATCAGGGAATACAAAGTTCAGTCTCTGAACAATGGCTTCATGTCTATCTGAAACAATGCATTGGCCTTCCCTAACTCCACAAGCATTTCTCAAATTGACGAAAACCATCTCCAAGATAATTCATTTTCACTGTCAACCACTGCAAAAACAATTTGTATAATGTTTCTGTTTGCATCCTGTGTGCTTGCTATGAGGAGTGTCCCCCCCCCCCCCGTAAGTTGATTATATGAATGTGCCATCAATTACAATAGTTGGGAAGCAATGATGCCATCCTTCAATGGATGCTCCCATGGCAAAGAAGAGATACTTAAAACGACCAAGCATCCAAATAATAAAGAACTAAGGGAACACCACCATGACGTGGGAACCAACCAAAAGTTGACCCCAAATCCCTTATGGTCCTCCCCCAACTCTGCCATGGTTGGCACTAACATGTCCTCCCTCATGAGGGAGGTCCTCACATGCTTTACAATCTCCAAACATTTGGCCAAATATAAGAAGGTGTGTAAAGAAAGAGAAAAACAAAGGAAGACTAAAGGGGAGGCCACCATGGGTTGGATACTACACCCTAGGGTCGGCCTCAACCTCCCTAAAGTCAGCCCTAATGTTGCTTCACCCTATGGTAGGGTTTCCCTCATGTTCTTTGTAACCTCTTATGTTCAATACTTAGCAAAATTGAAGGAAATTATAGAAAAGGGGACTAAAGCATGAAAGAGTGAGAAGGAGGCCACAATGACGAAAGTACACACCCTAGGGTCGCCCCCAACAATCCTAGGGTCAGCCCCAAGGTGGGCTTCCCCTCATGGAGGCCCTTACACTCACCATATGATGTTAACACTTAACCAAATTTTAGAGAAGTTTTAGACCAAGGGAATTTAAAGAAAGAGTAAGACAAGACTTTATATGAAGACATATGCCTCCAAGTTCACACAAGTAGGCCCCAAGTTTACACAAGTAGGCCTGAAGTGAGGAAGTCAAGCTTTTAACCCACCAATTGGCATCATGAGCACAAGGAGCGTGATAGAGCTTTAAGAAAGATGTTCTTTGCTAAGATGATGATATCATGAGCCACCATGGTGATGTCATGCCAAGAAGACTGTTCTTTCATGACTATTCTCGATTGAGTCAAAATGAGAATTACTGTTAAAGATGGCTACGTCAAACAAGATAGATTACCTCTTTAGCTTCTGAAATGAACTCAAAAAAGGCAATATTCCACCCAAACTAAGTGTAACTTAGCAATCTTGAGGCTTGTGGAGCCTCAAGGGTTTTACTATATTATCTCAAGGAGTTTGCCTATGATATCTCCCTTCGTCCATTACTCCGCCGAGTCTCGCATGCTTTCAAGGAATTCTCACCTCACCCAATCAATCAACGAACCAGACAACAACAAAATTGTAATAGTATAGGTCAGTAGTGTATTGTACCCCAAAGTTGTATTCAACATTTTTAATGATCATGATTGATTAAAGTATTGTTTATTAGTTAATCTTGTTCATTTTGTTGTCTAAGTCATACTTTATATTTTTCTGTCCTACAATTGATAATTGCTATTGTAAGTGTTTGGTATGAATTCAAAATTATTGGATATATTTTTTCTAATATTGATCTTTTACTCAATATCTTGTACTAATTTTAGTTGATGATTCATTCATATGGTTATTGTCAAATGTAATAAACAATTATCAAAGTGCTATTGAAATAATTAATTATGTATTACTTAGTAAATCATACTAAAAATTTTAACATGTTTATAAAATAACAAGTAATGATTGATAAAATTACTAAGCACAAAATTTTCAAGTATGCTATTAATAATAAATAACAAATAATATCGTATACTTTGCATGGACAATGAGTTATTTTAGTTAAATTAAACACGTCGACAAAAAAAACCAAAATATTAAAAAATAAATATAAATACTGTGACTAATAAAGATATTTATATCCCCATTATTAAATATAAATGTTATTTTTGTCTAAATAAGAATTTCAAGATGACCATTGCGTGGTAATATCAAATTACCACCTATTTTTTGGTCATATGATTACCAGTAATCTTGACATTTTACTGGGTATCTGATTACCGGGAATGTAAGATTATAAGTGTAACAAACACCATCTATAAAGATGTCTAGCTCACATTACTAGGTATTTAAGATAACCACTTTAAATGACCTGTAACAAACACCCTATAGTATTTTTTGGTTTTATTATTAAACATTCCATGTATCCTTTGTATTAGTATTACCTTTACATTATATTCAAACATTTACTTTTGAACTTATGAATGATATTTTGTAGTATTCGTACATTTAATTTTCTTAATTTGTGAACCTAATTAATATAAAATTATCTCATTTTTCTTATAAACAAGACTCTCACTGCACATCAAATTACACCACAAAAAAGTTCACATATTTATATGGATCAACAATCTCTTGGACCAACTATTTTCTATAAATGATGATCTTACTATACAAAAAATGATTGTTAACACTGAACACCAATATTATCCTATTAGATGAAGAGATATGCATTATTATTATAAATATTCCTTTAAATATGTTGTATCTAAAATTTGTCCGATATGGAATTTTTAAAGTTTTGTCATGCTATGCACGAGTTGTCAAATTTGTACAATATTATAAGAATATATTCATGACCAATCAAATATATCAAATTAACTCATACAAATATAATGAACGGTTAGTTGTGTTGATGAGTGGGTTGAAAACCTACGAATTGGGTATTATTTCATTTGAAATATTGTGTGTTCGTGGTATTTTTCCTTGTTACTTATTTGTGTTTTGTGTACTCTGTAGAAAAAGAGCATGTATGGGTCTAAGAGATGAAAAGGAAGAAAATCGAGAAGAACTAGACAATATGTCAGGATGGAACGAGGTGCCCCACATTTGTACTAAGTGGCGCGGGGCACACTAGGCTGACAGGAGGATGTTGAATATGTAGCTCAGGTCGCGCTGATTGATAAAGGAAACTGGCGCAGGGTACACCAGTTTGATGGATTGTTTCTCTCTCTAACTTCTTCTCTCTTTTTTCTCTAAATGAGTTGTTGGCTGCTGGTTAAAGATCCCAATGCTAGCCACATGTGTACTTGCAGTTAGGCTCTGTGTGTCCCGCTGTGTCGAAGTTCATTCCTTCGGTCTGGGTTCGATAAAAGTTGAGCTCCATACCCAAAATCCTAGAAAGTCATTACTTCCAGCTGTGAAATAAGGTCGTGTATGACTAAATCAGAGTATGGGAAGATGATGCAATTAGCTGAAAGGTATCTTTCGGTTCCCGAGGATCGTCAATTGCCTCGTCTTGGATAGCTCGCAGTTCAATGATTTTTGTGGTGGCTTCTTGTGGCCTTTTCCTCAACTTTGTGATCCCCGTTCGGACCACATCGTATCTGGGCATCGTTGCACTTTAATTTCACCATGGGGTTGTCTTCGTGGTGAAATGATGCTTTTTCCCTCCCTCGAGGTTGTCTCCAAAGTGAAATTACACTTTTACCCTCTTACAAGGTTAGTCTAGGGAAAACAAAACTTAGAGTGTTTACAGATGCCCCTCTTTGTCATGTTTATGCAATGAAATGGAATGAACATGACAAAGATTACTAGACACTCGATGCATGACAAGGTATATCTAATGATGCAATGCCATGTATAAAGTATGTAATGATGTATGAATGTTAGTCTTAAAAAGGTTACTCCCATCTGCTAGGGAGAATGATGACTTAAATTGATGTCATCAAGTATTGCCGACGCCTTCATTGGAGTCAATGTGAACGAACTATTTCATTGGGTACTGCCGATGTCTTCGCTAATCGCCTCACAAATTACTCATCATAGCACATCTCACTTCGCAAATTCCGCATTGAATCCTTATCAAATCGCATCGCAAATCGTATATTGAATTACTATCAAATCGCATCGTAAATCGCATATTGAATCATTATCAAATCACATCGCAAATCACATATGAAATTATGACACCACCATCGGGTATTGCTGAGGTCTTCATTGGGTTGTTGCCAATGGATTCATCACCGGGGTTATGCTGATGTCTACGTTGGGTTGTCGCCAACGGATTACACCATTGGGTTTGAGCCGATGCCTTCATTGGGTTGTTGCTAATAGATTCACCATTGTGGTTAAGCCAATGTCTTCATTGAGTTGTTGCTAATGGATTCACCATCGGGGTTGAGCCGATGCCTGCATTGGGTTGTTTCCAACAGATTAAACCATCGGGTTGAGCTGATGTCTTCATTGGGTTATTGCCAATGGATTCATCATTGGTGTTGAACCGATGCCTTCATTGGGTTGTTACCAATGGATTCTACCATTGGGGTTGAGCCGACGCCTTCATTGTGGTTAATGCCAATGGATTCTACCATCAGGCTTTATCTGATGCCTTCGCTGGGGTTAATGTCAGCGGATTCTACCATCGGGGTTGAGCCAACTCCTTCACTAGGGTCAATGCTAATAGATTCTACCATCAGGGTTAACTGACACCTTCACTAGGGTCAATGCTATCCGATTCTACCATCGGGGTTTAGATGACACCTTCATTGGGTTGTTGCCAATGGATTACAATATTGGTTATCGATAAAGTGATTCTGATCATACCTTCTGGTCTTCCGCCTATATACGCTGGGTTTCTGGTTTTTTCTTATTTTCGTCCTTTTCGAGGGTTTTTCAGAGTTTTTAAGGTCTTAAAATGATCCAAAAATGTACCTTCTTTCGTGAACACCTTTTTTCATACCTGAAGGGACGCATCTTGGACACCATCTTACCAAAAGGGGAGCCTCGAGGCCCACCATGGCTAGTCGCAGGTATACTTGTAACAGGTACAGGTATGCCTACGGCCAGCCGTGGTTGGGTTTATACCCTCGTCCAAGCTCATTTTCATTTATTTAAACCAAGTTTTATTGCATTCTCTATGCAATTTCTGACCCTTCTTCTCAAATTTACTCACTTGGGGCTTGATTTAGACGGTTTTTTTAAGATCGTGACGTTATTCTACGCGACCGCAGTACCGTATCTGATGAAGACCCTAACTTTTTATAAATAAAGATTAATTATTCTTGAAATATATTTTTGAATATTATGGTGTGGATTTGATATAATGTTATAGTTGTGGGTAATATTTACAAAATTTGCAAAGTATGCAAGTTGTTATAAAATATTCGATTGGTCGGAGATTATTCATTTTATTAGGGAATATTCGTACGATGACATAATCATTGTTGGACCACATTACGGAATTACTGTCGGAGTTAGAAAATGACAAAAATATCTTTTTATAAATATAACGGCAAAAGTTTTACCGTTAACTGTTGAAATACCCGATGATAAAAGTACAGTAATACGTGTGGTTGCATAGTAGCACACAGTATTGATTATTGATGCTTACGTGAGAAGTCACTCAGTTTATTCAATTATTGCCACAGTAATTGTTGCATAGTATCTCACATTATTGATTCATTGTCATAATATTTTATATTATTAAATCAATAATTGAGACAACAAAGTTATTCATATTATTATTTGCATTATTGACGGTGTCTAGAAAGTTCTGTCGAGGAAAGGGGTTTGGTCACCTAATTACGCGCCAATAGGGAGAAATCCTTATCGGAAACCCCCTCTTTCTGGAAATGATCTGGTTGTTAAATATTGTGAGTTATAATAATGACGAATAAATGTTACTAAAAATGTGTTTTGAGAAGCCAAGTGAATTGAGATAAATAGAGTGGATTTTTATTATCTCATTTTTGTTATATATATATAAGTATTCTATATATATATATATATATATATATATTGTAACGCCCCGAAATCCGGTCTATTTCCACATCCGGATTTCGTACGTCATGATCCCATCTTCTTCCAAACATACATCATTATATAGCTATATATATAACAACATACATTCTCAAATCCTAGGTTCTAAAACCTTATAACTTCTTCCATTACAAAAAATGATAATTACATTATTCTTTACATCTTATACAAGTGACTTTTATCCGCCACCAAGGATTCATAATCATTCATTAAACTATTCTATAGTTTAATTCTATCATTCTATATTACAAGTCTTCGCTTGATCTTCACGCTCATTAATCTAATGAATGGCACTTCTTCTGGAACCCGATCAGCTTGATCTTTATGGGATCCTTAAGTTCTTCTAACATCGTTCGCTGAAAATGTTTTTATTTAAATCAAGTATGAGCATTCAATTGCCCAGCAAGTTATAACAGTTGAACAAACAACTTTAAGAATTCAAACATTCTTTTAAGACCTCAATAACCAAACAAAGGTTATGAAACAGCTTGAATAATAGGAATAATCTCGATTCCTATCATTTTAAAACATTAGTCACATTCACTTTGAAATACTTTCATTTTTCTACCGTCTTTCTTACACATTCTGTCTGGCTAGAGTTAATAGCACAGACTTAACAATAACGGTTCATTTATAAACAGAACATTCACATATTGAACAGTTCAATCACAGAACAGTTCATATCATAGAAACACTGAAGTGTTCAAATTGTGGCACAAGGCCTCATATATTCTACCATGTTGTACAAATATCACACATTCGCACATAGACAGAACTTCTCAAGTTCAACATTTGAGAAGTTTTAGAAACTAGCATTCATTTAAAATATGAATGAAGTTAGGAAACTTGTCTTACGCACAGCTACAGCTTATAGTTTACGCTGAACTGCTCATTCTAATTACTATGTAGCACATATGGAAATAACACATATACCAATTAGTCATATACTTGACTTACGTATTAGTTTACTTAACTTTACTTCTTAGGGTTCGCGTTCTTAAAATATAAGTTTACGTGACAACTTTCATTACCGTTCTACGGATTCATGACATACGGAGATGTCTTACTCAATACATTCATCATCTTTGATGATTTACATTCTTATCTTCTTCTTATAACTTTTCTAGGACTCAGCACACATCGTCTCTCTACTAGCAGTCCATATGGTACTCTGAGTGGTTTCCCATAAACAACTAACAAAAAAGATCCCGTCTCATCTACACTGCCCACACACTGAGTTAGATCGGTTGCCAGTTTCGTATATACCTTCGCTCTCTGAAGGAATTGTTTAGCCCAGCTCCCATATGTCAACTATCAAAGGTTATAATTGCACTACAACCTAAACTTATCTTAACTTATTCGAACCATTAAACTATAATGTTCATTAAGTCCATTTCATATTCCTTTTAGCTTTCTAGCAACTAAATGTCATGCCTCAGGATTTATTCATCATCGTCTAAGTCATATAGTCTTTTGTATACTCAGAATGATCATTCAATATTCATTCTACATATTTATAGCGTCAAGCATTTTACGTTGCCTTATTTATATCTTACAACGTCCGGTTCATTCAACTCGGAACATCATTCAAGTTATAAACATTAACTCGGCTTCTTTAAGTTATACGTACATGTCTTAAATTCAGCTTCTTCACCATTCACAGGTTTAATCATTGGTCTTCGTTATCCTACGGTCAAACCATACACGGGGTGTAGGTTCTACCTGTTTAATATTCGCGTACACTTAACCTTTACGTCGGTTCAAGTGTTCAACGCTTACATTCCATTCTAACATTCTCGTTCGACTCACATTTGGCTTTCGTTAATCTTATTACCGTTCACTACGGCTTTCTAGATAATTCATATCTTACTTACTACCTTCGTCAACGTCTAAGTTATACAACCAATGTACACTTAGAACGTTCGCTCGACATAGATACGATTCACGAGAGTCGTTTACGTAATCAACATTTACGTTGTTCATCCCTTAATCTCACATTCAACCTTTACTCAAGGTTTTAATTGCTTCCATCATTATCCAGCCCATGAACCCAATGTTCATTATTCTTTCTTAATGTCAAAGCCATACTGTTCGTTGTATGCTAAGACCGATTGTTCATCGCAACATTGTTGTGTTCACAGCGTCTATACGCTTTACATTCATCTCACATTACCATGACATAACATCGAAATGTTATTCATTACCCTCGTCACTTAACATCTAAGGAATCACAATCGTAGTAATTCCCTACGTTCGTTTATCGAGACTACGATTCTCGAACATCGGTTTCGTAACCTGCGTCTATATTCTTTGTCTTTTAATCTCGTTTAATCTTTCCGTTCAACCTTCATTAAAGGTTTAATACACTTGATTAAGTGTTACATTAGTTGAACTACACGTTCATATTTTTATCTTGTACATCCCCTAGTAATTAAGCACTTAAAAGCTCATCACTGGCTTTTTCCTCAGACCGACTGCTTGTATGCTGCGCGTTCTTCCTTTACCTCGCGCAGCAGCGCCACTCTGCAATGTCAAATCTTGAGAATCAGGCATGGCTGTACTCTTCTCTCTCTCTATTTCGCGCACATGCACCCACTCAAAGATGGTGATGGCGAGACACATCTAATCTGTGTAGCCTCCAAGGCTTGACTGGCACTGCAGCGCCGAGCACAAAACCTAGAAAATTTTTCTAAGTCTTAGAAATTGCTTAAGACGCTTACTTCCCGATTGCATAACTTATTCGTTATAACTCAGAACGAGGTCATTCTAAAGCCATTTTCTTCCTTATCTTACGTACTTCGATTACCCATGGACAGAACTTTTTTTTTGAATCCGTTAGCATGCCATTCGATTGGCTTAATCTTCACCCTTCGTTCATTTTTACGTTTTTAACGTTCTTCGTTTGTTCGTCCGTAATTCGGTCATCCAAACTCAGAACTCACTCGTTCTTGAGTATACGACTCACGTTTTCTACGTTCTCTTACATTCTTATGAAACCCTACATGATCGGGTTCATTTACATACTTTCTATTTCTCGTTCATCTTTTATGAATTTTCGCCATAACTTCATTATAGCTTAGTTTTAATCCGTTCTTCATGAACATTTCTAACGTTCCTAACCAAGCAATAAGCAACTAACTTATACGCAATTGTTTTAAACTTGTCCATCAACAACAATCACACTACGATGGTTTTAAATTTATCCATCAACAACGTTCTTCACGTGTTCTTTGCGTTCTTCGTTCGTTCTTCATTTTTAATCTATATTTTGGATTACAATTTTACTTTTTCTTGGAATTTGATGTTATAGAATACCATTCCTTACTTTTTTCACCTGCTCATTCATATAATCCACTCGGATCGTTCTAATTCATTACGAATCTTACACTTCCTTAAGAAATTTATAAACGAAATTTCTAATTTCTTATTTCTTAATTTCACATGATTTCAACCATATGAAATCATTTCTAACATCTTTTACTCCTTATTCTCATTAAGCTATGTTTTAACATAAAAACTTAAAGAAAATTAATTAGAAGCTAGGTTTTCGGATTATCTTTCTTCTTTAATCTCCCTCCATCGGACAAAGTTTGCTCACGAGCAATCTTTTCCTCCTTCCTTTTCCTCTTCTTTCCCATCCGAAATCTCTCTCTCTCTCTCTCTCTCAAAAGTTGTAGGATTTTCAAAATCCTAAAAAAATGAATTAAGCTTCATATTTATAGAAAACCAAGGTTAGGGGCATTTTGGTTATTTCGCCCTAAAACCTCCTTACTATTCAAAACTTAAGGACTAAGTTAACTTAGCCCTCAAGTTTGCTTAGCCCTTAAGTTTTATAGTTCCGTCTCTTGGGTTTCGTCCGACAGTTTTAAAAATTGCGATTCTCGGAATCCAAATATTTTTGAATATTTCGTCTTTCCTTTACCGATTAACTTTTACGTATTCTTCGGATTTCCAAAAAACTGAAAAACACTTTTTGGCGTCAAGCGTTTTCCTTCACGTTTTCCCCTAACGTAGTTAAACGAGTGAAAAGTACATAGCAGTACTTTTCGTCATTTTTATTTCGTCCGATTTCTGCACATTTTTCGAGAAAAACTTTTATCGGCTTACTTAACTTTTCATGATATATTATAGTCAAATCTTTCGACAGAATGTCATTTCGACATACCGAACTCTTGGAAAGGCTTAGGTTATTCAAACCCTAACCCTTAGGGTTTCATCGGGTGAATAATGCATATTTCGTCTTTTTCCCCTGAAATATTTTGTTTCCAGAAAAATTTATTTTCGACTTGAAAATTCTTACTCGTTCAGTCTAGCTCATAGCCAGAATCCTCCAGATTAATAATCATCTTAGGTTGTAGAACGTTTAATAAACACATAGCACAAAATAGTATTAATAAAAATTCATTTTATTAATAACTAATTCTTTAAATCTTAAATTCTGGATAATCCGATTTTCTGGGTTGTCACATATATTATAAGTTTTGTTTAATTAGATTATAAATAGAATATATTATATTATATTTAAAGTTTTTATTTTATTAGAATATTTTATTGCACAGTGATGAATAGTAAAAATCAGAAAATTAACGAATTCGCCGAATTCATTCGCCCGTGATTTCTTCTATACATCCGCGATTAAAATTTCTAAATAGTATCATTCTATTCTTTTATAAATAGGATGCCTAGTTTAAAAATGAAAAACACACCAGAATCAGAGAATTCTTCTTCTATAATATTGAGTGTATTTCTTTTGAGTTTAAGGAAGCTTTGAGTATAAAAAATAGTGAAAGTTTTTTTTTTAAGAATATCTCCGCTATACGGGTCGGAATTACTCTTCTTTTGAGGTAAGGGGTATTATTTATTTCATATTTTCTTACGTTATTATTTTTCGTATTTGTAAAGAATTTTATTTTCGTTCAATATTCGTAAGGAATTTTATTTTCGTTCAATATTCTTAAGGAATATTATCTTCGTTCAATATTCGTAAGGAATATTATTTTTATTCAACAGTTGTAAGGGATATTATTTTTGTTCAATATTTGCAAGAAATGATATTTTATTTCATACTCTTTAGTATGTAAGTAATATTATTTCGTTTCAGATTCCAAATTCTACACTCATTTTGTTAAAGTATTGCTTCTATACTCCGTGAAATTAGTAGAATATCCTTGAAATTTGCGCTTCATCTAGTATCTTTTCACGAAAATATTATTCTGAACATTCTAGATAATTTTTAATCTTTTCATGCTGGGGTACTATTCACGTGGTACTATTCATAAAGTATTATTCACGGAGTACTATTCACTCGGGTACTATTCACTCGGGGTACTATTCATGATAAAAATTGACTCCTTTTCTATCCAAATTATTTTTGATACGATATTATTCTTGAATTTTACTCCACAAAGCAGTATCAGGTTGACAGTTTGGACATAATTGAATTCTGGATAAATTGAATTATACATCTTTAAAATTTATCCTTGCTTTCATTTAATTGAATTCTTATATCATTGTTATCATCCTCATGCTTATATTGTGATGAAAGTCATCTTTGGCCCGTAGTGCATAGATGGACTGTTCATTGGTATGATTATGACCAGGGATTATTCGGTATGATCGTGACCTGTAATGTTACAAATGATGTGGTAAAAGTCGTCATTGGCCCGTAATGCATTGATGGACAGTTGTTGGCATGATCATAACCATTGGTGATAACACGAATATCCTTGGCCCGTAGTGCATGGATAATTCGTGGATGTGATACTAATTAATATCATTGGCCCGTAGTGCATGGATAATCCAGTGATGTGGATTATTTATTGAGTTAAGTCTCAGCAATAAAATTGATGATAAACTTTTTAAATCATAAAAGATAGTAGATATCAAGCTCTACTTGACTCTTCTAATGGATTTCTTGTTCCGCTGCAGTTAATCTTGTTGTTTGTTGTATTTTATCAGTTTAACACTGTTGAAGGCTAACGATAATTTATTATTCATTATCTTAGTCATAATATTTCTTACTCGGCTAGTTGAGCTCACCCTTTTGCTTTCATTGTTCTCTTCAGGAAATGAGAATGTAGCCGGGACTAGTCGGGGAATGGAGTGACGGTCCGAGAAGGTGGCTGTAGTAGTCCTCACTATTTTATAAAATAATGTGATAATAATTGTAATGAGGACTCCATTTGAGTTTGGATATTGTCTAGAAGACAATATTCGTGTTAAAACTCTAAGCTCATGTTGTATAATTAAGTTTGTATTTGTTTTATGTACCATGTATTTGGCGACTCAGAATGGGTGATGTATACCCATTTTAAGGGCGTCACAGTTGGTATCAAAGCTTAGGGATATAATCCCTAGCTGAGATGTGAGGCTAGAACTAGGAGGGGAGAGACGGGTAAATACTTCGCTAGTATGACCTACCTAAGCTTAATTGTTATTTAATTGGTCGGTCAGAATATAGGGATAATATGTGACATGTCAATTAACCCTAGTTTTGTGGCAGTATTTGGAAAATGACATCCGAAAATCAAGAGATGAACTCAAATAGAGTTTTAAGTGATGAATCGAGAAGATTCATTTAAAGAATAAATATTCGAGTATAATATTTTGTTATAACAAAGATTTTATTGGGGAGTACTAAATAAGTTATTAAACCTGATTGTAGGATGTCAAGCGAAAAAGAAATTAGAGATATCCATGTGGTGATTGAAGAATTAGTAGTTGCACCCGAGCTAGTCGCAGAGGTAGCAGCTGAGAGTGAGGAAGAAGAGGAACTGTAACGACCCCAAAATTCATATAATTTAATTCTCGACTTCGGTCGTTAACAATACATTCAGCCTCTAATTTTACATCATTAAACGATAATACAACCATTGAAATTTGCAGAATAATTAAAATTTTCTATTACAAACTATCCTCGTTCCCAAAACCTTCAACCTTTACATCTAAATATCTCAGAATCATTTTAATACTACAATAGTTTATATTGCAAAACGATATTACAATTCAACATTAATACATTATTCGGAACCTTAAACATGGTTTAAATAATAATAACATAACCAAAGTGTATAAATCTTCAAGTATCACATCTGATTCATGTCTTTCAAGTAACACATATCTTTACCTTGAATCTTGAACCTGCAAAAGTGGTTATTTGCAAGGTTGAGCTCGATAGCCCAACAAAATCTAACAGTTTTCATGCATCACACAGCACATAATAACATGCTCAACATACAACATACATGTTACAGTTCATATAATAAGTATAAAGATTGAGTCCTTACTCAATCAGCATGCTTTAATCAATCTATATAGTCATAAATTGACTTTAACATTTCATACTTTCAACATATATATAACACATCATGCTCTTTGCAATAAAGATTTAAAACAGTTAATCGTCAAGTTCATCTAGCAAATAGGATCTGAAAGACTTGCCTGATTCGTAGTTTATGAACTACGACTTAACTGCTTAACGCTTATCTGCACTTTGTGTATTCCTACACAGTTATATAATCATGGATTCACATCCATTAGTCATATATTTCATACATTCTTAATATAATAGTAACGTTACATTGTTTCCTAACTAGGTTTGTCAAACCTTCATTTCACTTTCTCATCATACTCTTAGAATAGCTATGTGAGAACCCGGGTAAGGGTTTGGTTTTAAGAAATTTTGAGGACGGAATTTTTTTAAGGGGGGAAGAATGTGACAACCTGGAAAATCGGATTGTCCAGAATTTAAGAGTTAAAGAATTAGTTATTAATAAAATGAATTTTATTAATACTATTATGTGCTATATGTTTATTAATCGTTCTATAACCTAGAATAATTATTAATCGGGAGGATTCTGGCGACGAGCTAGACTGAACGAGTAGGAATTTTCAAGACGAAAATGAAATTTTTTTGGGAACAAAAATATTTCCGGGGAAAAAGATAAAATAGGCACTATTCACCCGACGAAACCCTAAGGGTTAGGGTTTGAATAACCTAAGTCGTTCTGAGAGTTTGGTATGTCGAAATGATATTCTATCAAAAGATTTGATGATAATATATCATGAAATGTTAAGTAAGCTGATAAAAGTTTTTCTCGAAAAACGTGCAGAAATCGGATAAAATAAAAACGACGAAAAGTATTGTTATGTACTTTTCACTCGTTTAGCTACGTTAGGGTAAAACGTGAAGGAAAACACTTAATGTCAAAAAGCATTTTTCAGTTTTTTGGAAATTCGAAGAATACATAATATTTAATCGGTAAAGGAAAGACGAAATATCCAAAAATATTTGGATTCCGAGAATCGCAGTTTTTAAAACTATCGGACAAATTTTGCAAGACGGAAGCACGAAGCTTCCAAGGGAAGCTACTTAAGGAGGTGGGGCGGCCACTTGGCCACCAAGTAAACTTGGTGGCTAAGTTTGGAATAGTAAGGAGGTTAGGGGTGAAAAGACCAAAATGCCCCTAGCCTTGGTTTTCTATAAATAGGAAGCTTATTTCATTATTTTGGGATTTTGAAAAATCCTACAACTTTGAGAGATAGAGAGAGAGGGTTGGATGGGAGAGGAAGAGGAAGAGAATGAGGAAAAGCTTGCTCGAGTGCACTCTTTGTATGACGGAACGAGATTAAAGGATGTACGGTAATCCGAACCCTAGTTTCTTCTCATTTTCTTTAAGTTTAATATGTTCAAAAACATAACTTAATGAAGATAAGAAGTAGATGTAGTTAAAAATGATTTCATGTGGTTGAATTCATGAGAAAACGAAGAAATAAGAATTAGGAATTTAGTTTATAAATTTCTTAAGGAAGTATAAGATTTGTAAGGATTTTGAACGATCCGAATGAATCTTATGAATGAGTAGGTCAAATGAGTAAGGAATGATGTTCTATAACATCAAATTCCAAGAAAAGTAAAATCGTAATCCAAAATATCGTTTAAAAACGAAGAACACGCGAAGAACGCGAAGAATGTTGTTGATGGACAAATTTAAAACCATCACAGGATAATTGTTGTTGATGGACAAGTTTAAAACCATCGTGTATAAGTTAGTTGCTTATTGCTTGGTTAGGAACGTTAGAAACGTTTATGAAGAATGGATTAAAAATTGAGCTATAACGAAGTTATGGCGAAATTTTCGTAAAAGAAGAACGAGAATTAGAAAGTTAGTAAATGAACCCGAATGTGTACGGTTTCATAAGAATATAAGAAAACGTAGAAATCATGAGTCATGGACTCAAGAACGAATGAATTCCGAGTTTGGATGACCGAATTACGGACGAACGAACGAAGAACGTTAAAAACGTAAAATGAACGAAGGGCAAAGATTAAGCCAATTGAATGGTATGTTAATGGATTCAGAATGAAGTTCTGTCTAAAGGTAATCGAAGTACACGCAAGATAAGGAAGAAAATGGCTTTGGAACGACCTCGTTCCGAGTTATAACGAATAAGATATGAGATTTCAAAGTCAGCGTCTCAAGCTTGTAAAAGACTTAGAAAAAAAATTTCTAGGTTTCATGCTTGGCGTCGCAGCGCGAGTCGTGCCTTGGAGGCTAGTGCCACAGCACAAGCTCGGGCCATTAGCTACTGCTAAGTGGCGCCGCAGCGCGAAAGAAAGAAAAGGGCATGGCACCGCGGCGCCAGTGCAGGGCAATACCCAGAAATGAGATTTTAACTGCTCAATTTCTTGGGGGATGTGCAAGAAAGAAATATGAACATATAATTCAACTAATGTAACAATTAATCAAGTGTATTAAGCCTTTGGTGAAGGTTGAATGAAAAGATTAAACAAGATTAAAAGACAAAGCATGTAGACGCGGATTACGGAACCAATGTCCGGGAACCATAGTCACAATGAAACGAACGTGAGGAATTGCTAATTGTGATTCCTTAAACGTTGATTAACTAGGGTAATGAATAACATTTCGATGTTATGTCATGGTCATGAGAGATGAATGTAAAGCGTTTAGAAGCTGTGAACGCAACGTTATTGCGATGAACGATCGGTCTTAGCATACATCAAACCGTATGACTTTGACATTAGGAAAGAATAATGAGCATGGGATTCAGGTGATGAGTAATGAATGAAAGAGTATTAAAACCTTGGATGAAGGTTAAATAGAATTAAGAGGCAAGTAACGTAAATGTTGAATACGTAAATGATCCTAGTGAATCGTATTCACGTTGGGCGAACGTTCTATGTATACATTGGTTGTATGACTTAGATGTTGATGGGAGTAGTAAGTAAGATATGAATTATCAAGAAAGCTGTAGCGGACGGCAATAAGATTAATGAAAGTCGAACGTGAGTCGTATGAGAATGTTAGAATGAAATGTAAGCGTTAAATACTTTAACCGACGTGAAGGTTGAGTGTACGTGAATATTAAACGGGTAAAACCTACACTCCATGTATGGTTTGACCGTAAGGTAATGAGGATCAATGATTAAACCTGTGAGCGATGAAGAAGCTGAATTAAAGACAAGTACGTATAACATAAAGAAGCCGAGTTAATGTTTATAACTTGGATGACGTTTCGAGTCGAATGAACCAGACATTGTGAGATAAGAATAAGGTAACGTAAAATGTTTAACGCTATATATGTGTAGAATGAATATTGAATGATCGTTCTGAGTATACAAAAGACTATATGACTTAGACGATGATGAATGAATCTTGAGGTATAGCATTTAGTTGCCAGAAAGCCATAAAGAATAAGAGTTGACTTAACGAACATTATAGTTTAATAGTTTGGGTAAGTTAAGATAAATTTAGGTTCTAGTACAATCGTAACCTTTGATGGTTGACATATGGGAGCTGGGCTAAACAATTCCTTCAGAGAGCGAAGGTATATACAAAACTGGTAACCGATCTAACTCACTGTTATGGGCAGTTGAGATGAGACGGGAACTTGTTTGTTGGTTATTTGTGGGAAACCACTCAGAGTACCATATGGACTACTAGCAGAGACACGATGTGTGTTGTATCTTAGGAAAGTTATATGAAGTAGATATGAATGTAAATCATCAAAGATGATGAATGTTTTGAGTAAGACATCTCCGTATGTCATGAAGTCGTTAACCAATAAAGGAAGTTGGTCGCGTAAACTTAGTTTGTAAGAATGCGAACCCTAAGAAGTAAAGTTAAGTAAACCAATGCGTGAAGTCAAGTATATGACTAATTGGTATATGTGTTATTTCCTTATGTGCTACGTAGGAATTGGAATGAGCGATTCGTCATAAAACTATAAGTCATGTAGTCAGTCATGTAAGGCAAGTTTCCTAACTTCATTCATATTTTAAATGAATGTTAGTTTCTAAAACTTCTCAGATGTTGAATTTGAGAAGTTCTGTCTATGTTCAAATGTGTGATATTTGTGCAAGGTGGTAGAATGTATGAGGACTTGTGCCACAATTTGAACACTTCAGTGTTTCTATGAGATAAACTGTTCTGTGATTGAACTGTTCAATATGAACATGTTCTGTTTATACATAAACCGTTATTGTTAAGTCTGTGCTATTGATTCTAGCCAGACAGAATGTGTATGAAAGAAAGTAGAGAATGAAAGTATTTCAAAGTGAATATGATTAATGTTTTAAAATGATAGGAATCGAGATTATTTCTATTATTCAAGCTGCTTCATAACCTTTGTTAAGTTATTAAAGTCTTAAAGGAATGTTTGAATTCTTAAAGTTGTGTGTTCAACTGTTATGACTTGCTGGGTAATTGAATGATCACACTTGCTTTAAATAAAAACATTTTCAGCCAACGATGTTAGAAAGAACTTACGGATCCGGGAAAGATCAAGCTGATCGGTATCCAGAAGAAGTATCATTCATTATATGAATGAGCGTGATGATCAAGCGAAGACTTGTAATATAGAATGATAGAATTAAACTATAGAATAGTTGAATGAACGTTTATGTATCCTTGGTGGCGGATAAAAGTCACTTGTACAGGATGTAAAGAATAATGTAATTATAATTATTTGGAATGAAAGAGGTTTTAAGGTTTTAGAACCTGGGATTTGAGGATGTATGTTATTATATTTAGCTATATAATGATGTATGTTTGGAAGAAGATGGGATCGTGACGTACGGAATTCGGATGTGAAAATAGACCGGATTTCGGGGCGTTACAAGCTAGGCATGTATAAGTATACCTTAACCATCCGTACTTGACATCAAATAGGTTGTGATCTATTTTCAAGTTCACATTCAAATTACTTAGCTCCATAATGATTTATTTCAATCAATAAGGCTTAACAACTTTCTTTAACAAGATTTGATGTTATAAACTTTTAAACCATATATTTATACTAATAAGCCTCTAATAGCATGCTCAAATGTATCTATCTCATTTACATGGACATAGCATAGTTCATACTTTTAAAACATGCTTAATAACTTATGTCATGCTTGACTAGTTGTGTGCATATATCATTCATGTTTTAATACTCAGTTTACAAAAGATAATGGAGTTTGTCATTGAAATCATTTTATCATGAATGATGTAGTATAACACATATAAGACAATTTTTAAAACTCTTATCATTAGTAACTAAGACATGATAACATCTTCTCAAGTTCAAAGCCTACCTCATGCAACATCTATGCACCTTAGTTCTATTATATCAAGTTTCTCTTGAAAACTTCTCTAACACAAGGTCTAACAAGTTTTATCATGAACAAGACACTATAAACACCATATCATGCTCATTTATATTTGAACTCAATCATGTATATAAACTACTAAGTTCAGAACTTATAGAACATAAGTTTCCACAAGGTTTGTTTTTTTTCAAAATCTTTAAGTTTCTTTTCAAAACACATACTAAGTCATGCCAATGCTTTCTATTATGAGCAAGGAAATTTTATATGTCATGTATTATATCATGCATTTTCATGTTACATCACTTAGAATAACATATTTCATCGTCGGGAGCACTATACTTGCGTATGTGCTCGATCGACTCCCTCTGATCGCCTCCGAATACGTAACAGTCAGAAAGATGACTATTTTGACCCTTCCTAAAACCTCAAATTAAAAAACTTAAAGAACAAAAGTTGTAGGTCTATTCGTTCTCGTTCTGAATCATCTTGAATCACCTCAATCGGAGTTCGTATGAAAATGTTATGGCTGTTTTAGTAAAACATGTCCTGTCAGATTTTTTTCCAAAATTGGCTAATAAGACTACCCCCTGCCGGGGAAGAGGTTTTTACACTAGGGGAGGCCCGCCGGGGCGGGGGTCCCTTCTGTTAACTCGCAAATTTTGATCCTGAACACTATAGAAAGTCAAAAATATGCCTATAAACTCCTTTTTAATCATCATAACACGAGTTATACTCATCCAAATGAGTTCATTTTCGATTCTATGGGTTTGTAACTCATAAAATTACAACATACCAAATACCCAACAATTAACATAAAAATTAACTAAACCAAATATGAATTTAAAGCTCATGTTCATACTAATTTTCATGTTTTGACAATTTAGCGAATTCGTTCACTACGAATTCGTTTCCTAACCATTTTGATTCATTCAACTTTCGTTGTTTTCGTTTCTTCACATACTAACATAATCCAACATCAATTTATAGATTATAACACATATTAAACATAAAATTTTGTACTTTCTTCAGCTATTTTCATACATAACCACTGTTATTTCAATTTCTTCCTACAAACCAATTTCTTGTAACCTAATCATCAAATAGCACTCACAAATGATGATTAACAGAATATAAACCACATACATTCATGTATAACTCCCATGTGATAAGCAATTTATAGAAGATGATTATAAGAATTCAAACTGTAAACATTAGAAAAAAAAGTATACCTTCAAACCCTAGTTATAGGCTTAGTAAGAGATGGTGAACTCTTCTTCTTCTAGGCAAAATCACAGAAAACTCTCTCTCTCTCTCTTTCTCTCAAAACCTCTGTATTTCCTCTCTTCCTTACCAAGCTCAGTACTAAGCTTAAGAAAAAGAACGTGTAACATATAACTGACTCCCTCTCCCCCCAACGTACGTCAGGTGAAGAAAATAAAAAGGCGTCAGTTACAATAAACCAAAAGCCATAAGGCTACGTTTGGTTACACACAATTTCTCCCATACTAGATTATTTTAATAATATTATATTATATAGTTTTTATTTGTTACACCTGTTGTGACAACCCGAATTTTCATAAGTTATTAAAATAAGAATTTAATAATTGAAATTCTTATTACGATATGATTAATGTAACAAACCGTAATTTTAATTGTAATTATAAATATTTATTGAATTATATAAATATTTAGTGGATGTGTTTATTGTTGAATAAATATTTGTTTAATTTGATTTGATTTGATTTGGTTAATTATTTATTTAATAAATAATTAATGGGTTAAAGAAATTAATTGTTATGAGATAATATTCTAATTTAATTTAATAATTAAGTTAGAGAGTTTATAATGATTAAAATGGATTATTATAATGTTGTAATTTAATTTAGTAAATTAAGTGTGACCATAAACTATATTATAAATGTTTTATTAAAATAAATTAAAGGAGTTTAATTTAGTTTTGCCAAACAAGGCTTAAATATATTAAGTCTTTAATTTTTAAAGAATTTTGCCAAATAGAGCCTTATGGCTTTTGGATTTCTAAATTTTGAATTTTAATAATATAAATTGAATAAACAAAATATAAATAATATATATTAAGTTTGTTAACTGATAAAATTAATAGGGGCAATTATTATAACGTCGGTTTTTAAAACGTTTGAAAAATCGGCGTTGGTTTTTGTTTTGATCTTTACGTATAGTGTATTTGGCCTATACTGATAACTAAGAAAGGAAAAGAGTTTTCAGAGGTTTGATAGAGTCTGGGAGAGAATCAAGAGAGAGAGAGAGAGAGAGAGAGAGTTCCTGAGCCTTTCAAATAGTTAGTTGTGGTTAACAAGGATTTCTTAAGCAACAAAAGGTATGTTACATAACCTTAACATATATGTTTTACATTATAATCTCTAAGTCTCTGTGTTTTTGAATTTGATGGTAACTTAAAATTCTTTACAAACTTTCTGTAAAACCATGATTTTATAATCGGTTAGGAAATTATGTGTATTTGTAATTTTAATGGTTATACTAGTATAAATATATATATATATATATATATATGGTTGTATGCTTAACATATAGATAAGATTGTATGCTAAATTAAGTCTACAAGAAAAGAAATTAGTTTTACAGTGAATACATGTATGAACGTGTTTTGTAGGATAACAAAAAAATTAGTATTGGATTTTGAGCTAATATGTGAAATTGAACTATGGCTATGTTAATTAGTTTGTTAAGAATTACAAAGAACATAGTTTAAAAGCATCAAATTGGTTTATCATTAGCATTTACAGTGATCACTGTGTCAAAGAAATATCAAACATGGAGTTTTGGGCTTTAAACTATGGTTTTAAAGATTTAAATTTTGTTTAATTGCTTTAAATTGGTATATATATGATAAGTAAATGTTTATGAGTAATCTATATAAGTTTTACGTCTTAATTTAGATGTTAACAGTAGTAATTAGTCCAGAATTTAGCTATTCTGTTCTTCGTGGTTAGGTTCTGTAAGTTTTGGCGCCCAAATACCAAAATCATGCCTCAAATACCAAAAATAGCCTCGAACTTCGCGCCCAAAGTTGAAGTTCGTGCCCAAAGATCGAAATTACTACCAAATACACAGTCTCACGCCCCAGCGCTAGAAAAGTGGTCTGAGTCGGATAGTTTTGACCTTCTGTAGTAAAATGGCCATAACATTTTCATACGAACTCCGATTGAGGTGATTAAAGATGATCCCGAACGAGGACGAATAGACCTACAACTTTCGTTCTTTAAGTTTTTTAATTTGAGGTCAGGAACAGGGGTCAAAATGGTCATTTTTGTGACTGATATGTATTAAGAGGCAATCGGAGGGCGTCGGGAATGCAAATATGCAAATGTAGTGCTCCTGACGATAAAAGATGTTGTCCTAAGTTATAAAAGATAGATATTAGTAAATATAATGATGCTTAACATTAATAAATGATGTATTAGATAAGTTGTATAAGCATACTAAGCACACACATGAGAGACAAATCGGGCGTGTGATGAATGAACGTCGAAACGCCGTGCCAAGTGTTAATGAACTTAAAAAGTGTTTTAATTCAATTGAAATGAATATTATAAGATATGGAATGGATTTAATATAAAACCAATAAGTACTCCTAGGAAGACTTAAGCACTTGAATGAACTTCGAGTTTGACTAAGAAGAAATTTAGTGAGTTATAAGTCTAAAGTTAACAGAATCAAATTGAACATTGTGTATTGATTAATAGGAAGGGTTATAGAATGTAGATTAAAGTTTAAATTACAACTACTATGCATTGCTATGTGACTAATAGTTAATGTGAATGATTATATACTTGTGTAGGGCACGTGAAGTACAGATAACTGTAAGTTGTTAAACTGTTATTAGTAAACAACGATCAAGGCAAGTCTTTCAGTTCCTATTTGATATGTGAATTTGATTGTTTTAAATCTTTATTGCAAAGAGCATGATGTGTTATATATATGTTGAATGTATGAAATATTAAAGTCAATTTATGACTACGTTGTTCAACTAAAGCATGCTAATTGAGTAAGGAACTCAATCTTTATAATTGTTATATGAATTGTAGCATGTATGTTATGTTAGTCCGATGTTTATGAGATATATGTTGAGCATGTTATTATGTGTTACGTGATGCATGAAAACTGTTCGATTTTGCTGGGTTATCGAGCTCAACCTTGCAAATAACCACTTCTGCAGGTTCAAGATTCGAGGTAAAGTTATGTCTTACTTGAAAGACTTGAGTCAGATGTGATACTTGAAGAATTATATACTTTAGCTGAGTTATTATTATTTGAACCATGTCTAAGATTCCGAATAATGTATAAATATTGAATTGTAATAACGTTTTGCGATGTAAACTATTGTAGTATTAAAATGATTCTGAGATAATTAGATGTAAAGGTTGATGGTTTTTGAAACGAGAATAGTTTGTAATAGAATATTTTAATTATTTCGTAATTTTTCAACGGTTGTATTATCGTTTAATGATGTAAAATTAAATGTTGAATGTATTATTAACGACTGAAGTTGAGAATTAAATTGTATGAATTTTGGGGTCGTTACACCTGTAACCAATTTACATAACTTACAATGATAATTATAATAATTATAATTCTTCCGATGATTAATAAATAATCATATATCAAATTTATTTAATAAATTAGATTTAAACATCGCTTTATTTAATTTACTTATTTTCTATAATAATAAACAACTCATTTAATTTAATTAATTCATTAAATTAAATCTTCAAAGAATAAAATTTACCTTTGCTTTAACTTAATTATCATACACACGTAACTAAATTATTATACCACAATTTCATAAATTATTTATTTTTCTCAATAAATAAATTATTTAAAATATTTATTCAATTCAATAAATATTTAAGATTAATTACCAAATTCATTTAATTCCGTCAATAGTTAACTCAACTATTAAACCTCACTTTCCCAATATATGAATATATATTTCTCTTCACACTAGATCACATATTTCAAAATATATAGCACGTATATATACATACTCAACTCAAAACATCTCTTAATAAGAATTTTAATTATTAAATTCCTATTTTAATAACTTATAAAAATTTGGGTTGTCATAAGAACCTGAGGAGAATTTATTAGGAGAACTTTATGATCGAAATGTAGAACTGCAAAATTGTATTCATGAGTTAGAAGAGCAGGCTGAAGAATGACAGGCGGTTGTTGAGCAAAGGGATGCAACAATTCAAGATTGTGTTACCCGATATGTGATGCTTGAACAGAATCACTCTTTGGCATAGTATAAGATGATAAAGCTAGAATTTGAGAATTCAAATGTCAAGGATCAGCTGAAAGAAGAAACAACTGAACGAGTGAGAATAAAGGTTGCATGGGTAAAAGCCGCACGACGCGTTGATATTGTGGAAAGAGAAGTCCGATCTAAGAAGGCTAAAATAGACTATATGTATTTCTCTTTTTGGACAGCAATTAGGAGAACCCAACATCGAGTTTTGAATTACCCTATACATTGTAGTCAACCCCAATTCGATATGGATCAAAGATTAATGATTCAGATCATGGATCAGGAGTACAACGAAGCAGTTGAGGGTGGAATATGCCTTATAGCGAAAGTCAATTCCAGCGATAATGATGACACCAAAGGCTATCCCGGACAAGTCAAAGTCGGTGGTTCAAGTGAGAGCGCTTTTCGTAACTTCCCAAAAAGTGAGGAACTGAACGAAGTTATCACGGGTAAGCTAATCATAAACTCTTGTGAATTCTATACCTTATTTGATACCGATTTTACCCACTCTTTTATTTCACCTAATTGTGCTCAACATTTAAACTCGACTCCGGAGAAATTAGACTTTGACTTATCTTTTGAAACTCTGTTAGGAGAAACCTTCGTTACATCCACTTTTTATAAATCTTGTTTGATTTAAGTCGGCACCCTCACATTTCTTGTCAATCTTATCTCTTTGAAAATACTTTCCTTTAATGTGATTTTAGGAATTGACTGGTTAACTACTCATCATGCTAAAATTGATTGTTTTCATAAGGTTGTTAGCCTTCATATTCCTAACCATCCTGTTATGTGAATTCAAGCAACCAAACCACTAAAGTTAATCACTATCATATCAAGCCATAAGTAAAAAGCCACGAGCCTTTTGCTGGTGACTTCCTATAGAATGATAGAATTAAACTATAGAATAGTTGAATGAACGTTTATGTATCCTTGGTGGCGGATAAAAGTCATTTGTACAGGATGTAAAGAATAATGTAATTATCATTATTTGGAATGAAAGAGGTTTTAAGGTTTTAGAACCTGGGATTTGAGGATGTATGTTGTTATATTTAGCTATTTAATGATGTATGTTTGGAAGAAGATGGGATCGTGACGTACGGAATCCGGATGTGAAAATAGACCGGATTTCGGGGCGTTACAAGCTAGGCATGTATAAGTATACCTTAACCATCCGTACTTGACATCAAATAGGTTGTGATCTATTTTCAAGTTCACATTCAAATTACTTAGCTCCATAATGATTTATTTCAATCAATAAGGCTTAACAACTTTCTTTAACAAGATTTGATGTTATAAGCTTTTAAACCATATATTTATACTAATAAGCCTCTAATAGCATGCTCAAATGTATCTATCTCATTTACATGGACATAGCATAGTTCATACTTTTAAAACATGCTTAATAACTTATGTCATGCTTGACTAGTTGAGTGCATATATCATTCATGTTTTAATACTTAGTTTACAAAAGATAATGGAGTTTGTCATTGAAATCATTTTATCATGAATGATGTAGTATAACACATATAAGACAATTTTTAAAACTCTTATCATTAGTAACTAAGACATGATAACATCTTCTCAAGTTCAAAACCTACCTCATGCAGCATTCATGCACCTTAGTTCTATTATATCAAGTTTGTCTTGAAAACTTCTCTAACACAAGGTCTAACAAGTTTTATCATGAACAAGACACTATAAACACCATATCATGCTCATTTATATTTGAACTCAATCATGTATATAAACTACTAAGTTCAGAACTTATAGAACATAAGTTTCCACAAGGTTTGTTTATTTCAAAATCTTTAAGTTTCTTTTCAAAACAAATACTAAGTCATGCCAATGCTTTCTATTATGAGCAAGGAAATTTTATATGTCATGTATTATATCATGCATTTTCATGTTACATCACTTAGAATAACATATTTCATCGTCGGGAGCACTATACTTGCGTATGTGCTCGATCGACTCCCTCTGATCGCCTCTGAATACGTAACAGTCACAAAGATGACTATTTTGACCCTTCCTAAAACCTCAAATTAAAAAACTTAAAGAACAAAAGTTGTAGGTCTATTCGTCCTCGTTCCGGATCATCTTAAATCACCTCAATCAGAGTTCGTATGAAAATGTTATGGTTGTTTAGTAAAACATGTCCTGTCAGATTTTTTTCAAAAATTGGCTAGTAAGACTACCCCCTGCTGGGGCGGAGGTTTTTACACTAGGGGAGGCCCGCCGGGGCGGGGGTCCCTTCTGTTAACTCGCAAATTTTGATCCTGAACGGTACAGAAAGTCAAAAATATGCCTACAAACTCCTTTTTAATCATCATAACACGAGTTATATTCATCCAAATGACTTCATTTTCGATTCTATGGGTTTGTAACTCATAAAACTACAACATACCAAATACCCAACAATTAACATAAAAATTAACTAAACCAAATATGAATTTAAAGCTCATATTCATACTAATTTTCATGTTTTGAGAATTTAGTGAATTCGTTCACTACGAATTCGTTTCCTAACCATTTTGATTCATTCAACTTTTGTTGTTTTCGTTTCTTCACATACTAACATAATCCAACATCAATTTATAGATTATAACACATATTAGACATAAAATTTTGTACTTTCTTAAGCTATTTTCATACATAACCACTGTTATTTCAATTTCTTCCTACAAACCAATTTCTTGTAACCTAATCATCAAATAGCACTCACAAATGATGATTAACAGATTATAAACCACATACATTCATGTATAACTCCCATGTGATAAGCAATTTATAGAAGATGATTATAAGAATTCAAACTGTAAACATTAGAGAAAAAAAAAGTATACCTTCAAACCCTAGTTATAGGCTTAGCAAGAGATGGTGAACTCTTCTTCTTCTTCAGCAAAATCACGTAAAACTCTCTCTCTCTTTCTCTCAAACCTCTCAGATTTCCTCTCTTCCTTACCAAGCTCAGTACTAGCCTTAAGAAAAAGAACGTGTAACATATAACTGACTCCCTCTCCCCCCAACGTACGTCAGGTGAAGAAAATAAAAAGGCGTCAGTTACAATAAACCAAAAGCCATAAGGCTACGTTTGGTTACACACAATTTCTCCCATACTAGATTATTTTAATAATATTATATTATATAGTTTTTATTTGTTACACTGTTGTGACAACCCGAATTTTCATAAGTTATTAAAATAAGAATTTAATAATTGAAATTCTTATTACGATATGATTAATGTAACAAACCGAATTTTAATTGTAATTATAAATATTTATTGAATTATATAAATATTTAGTGGATGTGTTTATTGTTGAATAAATATTTGTTTAATTTGATTTGATTTGATTTGGTTAATTATTTATTTAATAAATAATTAATGGGTTAAGAAATTAATTGTTATGAGATAATATTCTAATTTAATTTAATAATTAAGTTAGAGAGTTTATAATGATTAAAATGGATTATTATAATGTTGTAATTTAATTTAATAAATTAAGTGTGACCATAAACTATATTATAAATGTTTTATTAAAATAAATTAAAGGAGTTTAATTTAGTTTTTGCCAAACAAGGCTTAAATATATTAAGTCTTTAATTTTAAAGAATTTTGCCAAATAGAGCCTTATGGCTTTTGGATTTCTAAATTTTGAATTTTAATAATATAAATTGAATAAACAAAATATAAATAATATATATTAAGTTTGTTAACCGATAAAATTAATAGGGCATTATTATAACGTCGGTTTTTAAAACGTTTGAAAAATCGGCGTTGGTTTTTGTTTTGATCTTTACGTATAGTGTATTTGGCCTATCTTGATAACAAAGAAAGGAAAAAGAGTTTTCGGAGGTTTGATAGAGTGCGGAGAGAATCAAGAGAGAGAGAGAGAGAGAGAGAGAGAGAGTTCCTGAGCCTTTCAAATAGTTAGTTGTGGTTAACAAGGATTTCCTAAGCAACAAAAGGTATGTTACATAACCTTAACATATATGTTTTACGTTATAATCTCTAAGTCTCTGTGTTTTTGAATTTGATGGTAACTTAAAATTCTTTACAAACTTTCTGTAAAACCATGATTTTATAATCGGTTAGGAAATTATGTGTATTTGTAATTTTAATGGTTATACTAGCATAAATATATATATATATATATATATATATATATATATATATATATATATATGGTTGTATGCTTAACATATAGATAAGATTGTATGCTAAATTAAGTCTACAAGAAAAGAAATTAGTTTTACAGTGAATACATGTATGAACGTGTTTTGTAGGATAACAAAAAAATTAGTATTGGATTTTGAGCTAATATGTGAAATTGAACTATGGCTATGTTAATTAGTTTGTTAAGAATTACAAAGAACATAGTTTAAAAGCATCAAATTGGTTTATCATTAGCATTTACAGTGATCACTATGTCAAAGAAATTCAAACATGGAGTTTTGGGCTTTAAACTATGGTTTTAAAGATTTAAATTATTGTTTAATTGCTTTAAATTGGTATATATATGATAAGTAAATGTTTATGAGTAATCTATATAAGTTTTACGTCTTAATTTAGATGTTAACAGTAGTAATTAGTCCAGAATTTAGCTATTCTGTTCTTCGTGGTTAGGTTCTGTAAGTTTTGGCGCCTCAACGCCAAAATCTGCATGCCTCAAATAAAAATAGCCTCGAACTTGGCGCCTGATGCTTGAAGTTCGTGCTCAAAGACTTGAAATTAGCACCCCATCGCCATCTTTTGTCTCACGCCCGGTAGCTAGAAAAGTGGTCTGAGTCGGATAGTTTTGACCTTCTGTAGTAAAATGGCCATAACGTTTTCATACAAACTCCGATTGAGGTGATTAAAGATGATCCCGAACGAGGACGAATAGACCTACAACTTTTGTTCTTTAAGTTTTTTAATTTGAGGTCGAGAACAGGGGTCAAAATGGTCATTTTTGTGACTAATATGTATTAGGAGGCAATCGGAGGGCGTCGGGAATGCACATATGCAAATGTAGTGCTCCTGACGATAAAAGATGTTGTCCTAAGTTATAAAAGATAGATATTAGTAAATATAATGATGCTTAACATTAATAAATGATGTATTAGATAAGTTGTATAAGCATACTAAGCACACACATGAGAGACAAATCGGGCGTGTGATGAATGAATGAACGTCAAACAGCCAGTGCAAGTGTTAATGAACTTAAAAAGTGTTTTAATTCAATTGAAATGAATATTATAAGATATGGAATGGATTTAATATAAAACCAATAAGTACTCCTAGGAAGACTTAAGCACTTGAATGAACTTCGAGTTTGACTAAGAAGAAATTTAGTGAGTTATAAGTCTAAAGTTAACAGAATCAAATTGAACATTGTGTATTGATTAATAGGAAGGGTTATAGAATGTAGATTAAAGTTTAAATTACAACTACTATGCATTGCTATGTGACTAATAGTTAATGTGAATGATTATATACTTGTGTAGAAGACACGTGAAGTACTGAGATAAGCGTAAGTTGTTAAACCGTTATTAGTAAACAACGATCAAGGCAAGTCTTTCAGTTCCTATTTGATATGTGAATTTGATTGTTTTAAATCTTTATTGCAAAGAGCATGATGTGTTATATATATGTTGAATGTATGAAATATTAAAGTCAATTTATGACTCGTTGTTCAACTAAAGCATCTTTGATTGAGTAAGGAACTCAATCTTTATAATTGTTATATGAATTGTAGCATGTATGTTATGTTAGTCCGATGTTTATGAGATATATGTTGAGCATGTTATTATGTGTTACGTGATGCATGAAAACTGTTCGATTTTGCTGGGTTATCGAGCTCAACCTTGCAAATAACCACTTTTGCAGGTTCAAGATTCGAGGTAAAGTTATGTCTTACTTGAAAGACATGAGTCAGATGTGATACTTGAAGAATTATATACTTTAGCTGAGTTATTATTATTTGAACCACGTCTAAGATTCCGAATAATGTATAAATATTGAATTGTAATAACGTTTTGCGATGTAAACTATTGTAGTATTAAAATGATTCTGAGATATTTAGATGTAAAGGTTGATGGTTTTTGAAACGAGAATAGTTTGTAATAGAATATTTTAATTATTTCGCAATTTTTCAACGGTTGTATTATTGTTTAATGATGTAAAATTAAAGGTTGAATGTATTATTAACGATTGAAGTTGAGAATTAAATTGTATGAATTTTGGGGTCATTACACCTGTAACCAATTTACATAACTTACAATGATAATTATAATAATTATAATTCTTCTGATGATTAATAAATAATCATATATCTAATTTATTTAATAAATTAGATTTAAACATCGCTTTATTTAATTTACTTATTTTCTATAATATTAAACAACTCATTTAATTTAATTAATTCATTAAATTAAATCTTCAAAGAATAAAATTTACCTTTGCTTTAACTTAATTATCATACACACGTAACTAAATTATTATACCACAATTTCATAAATTATTTATTTTTCTCAATAAATAAATTATTTAAAATATTTATTCAATTCAATAAATATTTAAGATTAATTACCAAATTCATTTAATTCCTTCAATAGTTAACTCAACTATTAAACCTCACTTTCCCAATATATGAATATATATTTCTCTTCACACTAGATCACATATTTCAAAATATATATGCGATATATATATACTCAACTCAACTCAAAACATCTCCTAATAAGAATTTTAATTATTAAATTCCTATTTTAATAACTTATAAAAATTTGGGTTGTCACAAGACCCTGAGGAGAATTTATTAGGAAAACTTTATGATCGAAATGTAGAACTGCAAAATTGTATTCATGAGTTAGAAGAGCAGGCTGAAGAATGACAGGCGGTTGTTGAGCAAAGGGATGCAACAATTCAAGATTGTGTTACCCGATATGTGATGCTTGAACAGAAGCACTCTTTGGCATAGTATAAGATGATAAAGCTAGAATTTGAGAATTCAAATGTCAAGGATCAGCTGAAAGAAGAAACAACTGAACGAGTGAGAATGAAGGTTGCATGTGTAAAAGCCGCACGACGCATTGATATTGTGGAAAGAGAAGTTCGATCTAAGAAGGATAAAATAGACTATATGTATTTCTCTTTTTGGACAGCAATTAGGAGAACCCAACATCGAGTTTTGAATTACCCTGTACATTGTAGTCAACCCCAATTCGATATGGATCAAAGATTAATGATTCAGATCATGGATCAGGAGTACAACGAAGCAGTTGAGGGTGGAATATGCCTTATAGCGAAAGTCAATTCCAGCGATAATGATGACACCAAAGGCTATCCCGGACAAGTCAAAGTCGGTGGTTCAAGTGAGAGCGCTTTTCGTAACTTCCCAAAAAGTGAGGAACTGAACGAAGTTATCACGGGTAAGCTAATCATAAACTCTTGTGAATTCTATACCTTATTTGATACCGATTTTACCCACTCTTTTATTTCACCTAATTGTGCTCAACATTTAAACTCGACTCCGGAGAAATTAGACTTTGACTTATCTTTTGAAACTCTGTTAGGAGAAACCTTCGTTACATCCACTTTTTATAAATCTTGTTTGATTTAAGTCGACACCCTCACATTTCTTGTCAATCTTATCTCTTTGAAAATACTTTCCTTTAATGTGATTTTAGGAATTGACTGGTTAACTACTCATCATGCTAAAATTGATTGTTTTCATAAGGTTGTTAGCCTTCATATTCCTAACCAACCTGTTATATGAATTCAAGCAACCAAACCACTAAAGTCAATCACTATCATATCAAGCCATAAATAAAAAGCCACGAGCCTTTCGCTGGTGACTTCCTTGTGTGGGATGCACTGAAGCTAAACTTTCCATAAGGGATGCTATGAATAATGGTGGCAAGTTGATATGTACCAATGTGAGTTGTTATCCAAGTCTTGGATGAGAGTCACAGTTTTGAATGATATTTCTATTATTAATAAATTTCCTGACGTATTCCCCGAAGAACTACCAAGCCTACCCCCAGAGCGTGAAATCAAATTTTGTATTGACCTTGAACCCAATACAAAACCCTTAAATATTTCTTCACCAAAAATGAACGTAAGATACGCCAAAGACGTTGGCTCGAGCTGTTGAAAGATTACGACTAATACATTCAATACCATCTTGGAAAAGCGAATGTGGTAGCTGACGCGTTGAGTAGAAGATTGTATGCATTTACAAGTGCGATATTATTAACACAAATACCCATTTTGTACGGCTTACAAAAGATGGAGATAGAGTTAAAGACTCCAAGAAACTACGTAAAGATAGCGAATATACAATTAGAACCGACTTTAATCGATAAAGTTTAAGCCGCTCAAGCTACAGACTCAGAGCAGATGAATGTGCAAGAAGGCGTTATTCTAGAAGTGAGAATCGACGAAGAAAGAAAATCTCAACCCTCGATTTTATTGGTCCATTTGAATTCTTCGATCGAGTAGGAACTTTGGCCTATAGACTTTACCGCCAAGTATGTCGCATTTTCATAACATTTTTCACATATTTATGTTACGTAAATATGTGGACAACCCAAACCACATTATTGAATTAGAACTAGACGAGATAGCGGAAGATTTAATATATGAAGATGTACCTGATAAAATCTTGGATAAGAAGAAACATATTCTACGCTCAAAAGGTTATACCTCAAGAGTTAGAATCTGAAATAAAAATAAGGTATCCTCACCTCTTCGATATACCAGGTATGTACACCAATTTTGAGGATAAAATTTCATAAGAAGGGGAGGTTGTAAGACCCCAATTTTTATGAATAAAGATTAATTTTTTTCAAAATATATTTTTGAATATTATGGTGTGGATTTGATATAATGTTATAGTTGTGGGTAATATTTACATATTTTGCAAATTATGGAAGTTGTTATAAAATATTTGATTGGTCGGGGAATATTCATTTTATCAGAAAATATTCGTACGACAGCACAATCATTGGTGGACCCCACAATGGAATTACTATCGGAGTTAGAAAATGACATAAATATCTTTTTATAAATATAACGGGGAAAGTTTTACTATTAACTGTTGAAATACCAGGTGATAAAAGTACAGTAATATGCGTGGTTGCATAGCAGCACACGGTATTGATTATTAATGCTTACATGAGAAGTCACTCAGTTTATTCAATTATTGCCACAGTAATTGCTGCATAGTATCTCACATTATTGATTTAATTATTGTCATAATATTTTATATTATTAAATCAATAATTGAGATGACAAGCTTATTCATATTATTATTTGCATTCTTGACAATGTCTAGAAAGTTTTATCGAGAAAAGGGGTTTGGTCACCTAATTGCGCACCAATAGAAAAAAATCCTTATCGGAAAGCCCCCTCTTTCCTGAGAATGATCTGATTGTTAAATATTGCGAGTTATAATAATGATGAATAAATGTTGTTAAAAATGTGTTTTGAGAAGCCAAGTGAATTGAGATAAATAGAGTGGATTTCTATGAAGTATTTGTTGTAATTTTGCTTATTATATGGACCCCCACATACCCATTTTTCAAAATCGTCAGAGAAAGTTATCTCAGTTTTGTTTTATATATATATATATATATATAAGTTTTATTTTATTAGATTATAAATAGAATATATTATATTTTATTTAAAGTTTTTGTTTTATTAGAATATTTTATTGCACGGTGATGAATAGTAAAAATCAAAAAATCAACGAATTCGCCGAATCTGTTTGCCCGTGATTTCTTCTGTGCGTCCGTTATTAAAATTTCTAAATAGTATCATTCCATTCTCCTATAAATAGGATGCTTAGTTTAGAAATGAAAATCACACTAGAATCAGAGAATTCTTCTTCTATAATATTGAGCGTATTTCTTTTGAGTTTAAGGAAGCTTTGAGTATAGAAAATAGTGCAAGTTTTCTTCAAGAATATCTTCGTTATACCAGTCGAAATTACTCTTCTTTTGAGGTAAGGAGAATTATTTATCTCATATTCGCTTACGATATTATTTTTCGTATTTGTAAGGAATTTTATTTTCGTTCAATATTAAGTAAGAAATATTATTTTAGCTCATATTAAGTAAGGAATATTATTTTCGTTCAATATTAAGTAAGGAATATTATATTAGTTCAATATTAAGTAAGGAATATTATTTTTGTTCAACAGTTGTAAGGGATATTATTTTTGTTCAATATTTGTAAAAAATAATATTTTCTTCCATATTCTGTAGTATGTAAGTAATATTATTTCGTTTTAGATTCTGAATTCTACACTCATTTTGTTAAAATATTGCTTCTATACTTCATGAAATTAGTAGAATATCCTTGAAATTTACGCTTCATCTAGTATCTTTTCACGAAAATATTATTCTGAACATTCTTGATAATTTTTAATCTTTTCATGTCGGAGTACTATTCACAGGGAACTATTCAAGAAGTACAATTCACTCGAGTACTATTCACCTGGGGTACTATTACAGATAAAAATTGATTCCTTTTCTGTCCAAATTATTTTTGATACGATATTATTCTTGAATTTTACTCTACAAAGCAGTATCATGTTGACAATTTGGACATTATTGAATTCTGGATAAATTAAATTATAAATCTTTAAAATTTATCCTTGCTTTCATTTAATTGAATTCTTATATCATTGTCATCATCCTCATGCTTATATTGTGATAAAAGTCATCTTTGGCCCGTAGTGCATAGATGGACTATTCATTGGTATGATTATAAACATGGATTATTCGGTATAATCATGACTTGTAATGTTATAAATGATGGGGTAAAAGTCCTCATTGGCCCATAGTGCATTGATGGACAGTTGTTGGCATGATCATGACCATTGGTGATAACACGAATATCCTTGGCCCGTAGTGCATGGATAATTCGTGGATGAGATACTATTAAATTTCCTTGGCTCGTAGTGCATGGATAATTCAGTGATGTGGATTATTTATTGAGCTGAGTCTCAGCGATAAAATTAATGATAAACTTTTTAAATCATAGAAGATAGAAGATATCATGCTCTACTTGACTCTTTTAATGGATTGTTTGTTCCGCTGTAGTTAAACTTGTTGTTTATTGTATTCTATCAGCTTAACACTGTTGAAGGCTAACGATAATTTATTCTGCATTATCTTAGTCATAATATTTCTTACTGGACTAGTTGAGCTCACCCTTTTGCTTTCATTGTTCTCTTCAGGAAATGAGAACATAGCCGGGACTAGTCGGGGAATGGAGTGACTGTCCGAGATGGTGACTGTAGTAGTCCTCACTATTTTATAAAATAGTATGATAATAATTGTAATGAGGACTCCATTTGAGCTTGGATATTGTCTAGAAGACAATATTCATTTTAAAACTCTCAGCTCGTGTAGTATAATTAAGTTTGTATTTATTTTATGTACCATGTATTTGGAGACTCAGAATGGGTGATGTATACCTATTTTGGGGGCGTCACATATACACTCCCTTTTTTTGTATTTTCACCAGTGTTTTATTACGTTTTCTTAATTAAACGCAATGTATTGAACATGTATGCATAGATAGCTTTATAGTGTTGACTTGGTCATATTCTAACCATAGGTTTTGATGATGACTTTCCTATTGTACTAAAATGTTTACTCATGCATTTAGAGGATATTAAAAGAATTCTTGAACCTTTGATTTATTAAAGGATTGAAGACATGAAGGCTTGAAGAATTGCTTGAGTCATTAGGAAATCAATGTAAGATCCCAGTTTTAATTATTTCTCAATAAAGGCTCTAGAATATACATTGCATTGCATCATTAATTAATTGTGGAATAAATTAAAATGGTTCATTAATTAAAGATTAACTATGGAAATATTTAATTAATCTTTCAAAAATAATAAGGATCAAATTGGAATTAAATTTTGAAAAGATAATTTTGAAGTCTTCCCATAATTAAATGAATTAATTTGAAAACATACTTTGAGTCTTTCTAAAATCTGTTACTGTAACGACCCCAAAATTTAAATAATTTAATTCTCGACTTTGGTCGTTAACAATATATTCAACCTCTAATTTTACATCATTAAACGATAATACAACCATTGAAATTTGCAGAATAATTAAAATTTTCTATTACAAACTATTCTGGTTCCCAAAACTTTCAACCTTTACATCTAAATATCTTAGAATCATTTTAATACTACAAGAGTTTACATCGCAAAACGATATTACAATTAAACATTCATACATTTACCGAAACATTAGACATGGTTTACAAGAATAACAACTTGCTAGGATATTAAATCTTCATGTATCACTTTTGATCCATATCAATCAAGTAACGCATAATGTTACCTTCAATTATTGAATCTACAAAAATGGTTATTTGCAAGAATTAGCTCGACAGTTCAGCAAAATCTAGCAGTTTTTATGCATCACGTAGCACATAATAACATGCTCAACATACATCTCATAATCATAAAACTAACTTAGCATACATGTTATAGCTGTAGCGCCCCCAAATCCTGGTCCTAAATCACCACGGATCTGGTACACTATTTCTAACTATTGCGGAAGATATAAACATAAATTGTTTATACATTAAACATTATATACTAATCCCAAGGTCGAGTAACCATAACTTATACATAATTCATTATCCTATCTGACATACAAAGATTTTATCATACATTATTATTACCAATCTATCTGCACATGTAAACTAAAGCTGGAGCTGTCCTTAACCTTTCCTTGTATCCGACGCATTTGCCTTAATCTACAATGTTTTATCATGATATAGTAAGGGTGAGCATGAAGGTTTCCCAACAAGTTTAAATTTTATTTAAGGATATATCATGATTGAAAGAGTCTGAATAATAAGCTGGCTATAATTCAACAATGTAGTTGTGAATTAGCACGAACAAACTTTTGACTAAACAAGTATTAAACATGAACAAATATATCTGAACCTAACGGTAATGAAGGTGATCAGCCTTTCATACCTGACTTATACATGTAATATATACAGAGTACAATTCTACAATGGCAACCAGCAATGATTAACCATAAGTATACCTGAATGAAACAATTCTTAGTAGAGTTAAGAAAACAAAACTTGCCTGTTCCGTTGATTACCGTTACGAAATATAACTTAGCTTTATCCGAAGACCTAATATAGATAATACCTATCTCCAATATTAGAAAAATATCATCACAGTATAAAATAACCTAAACACATTACCACATACTCTTATCAGTCTATTCAGCACACAAGACCTAGTATCAACTCAAACTATTGCAGTCTGAGTTGAGTTTGATACTATTATTACATCCCGACAGCCTAGTCGGACAAAAATCGAGTTTAAGTTCAATTAAACTATGCCTAAACACTTAACAATTATCTTAGATAATTATATTATCAATCAAAATAATTTTCATACGCTCATAAAAATTTTCAAGTAATTATTATCATTTATCATGATTTTTAAATCATTAATATCATATTTATATGATTTAAATACCACTTAATTCTATTATCATTAATATTTATTTAATATTAAACATTAATGAAATCCTTAACATAATATTATAATATATTTATAATATCTCAAAGTATTTTAATACCATATTATCACCATTAAATGATTTTAAATTAATTAAAACCATTATTAACTAATTACCATTAATATTAAATATTAATGTATTTCATGACAAAAAATATCCAAAGTTATATTTTATAACTTAAAATATTTTATAACACTTAAATCATTTTCATATAATTTTTAAAGCATTAATTTATTTTTCCATAATTTATTTAATACATTTATTAAATAAATTAATTACCAATAATACTAATTTCTTAATGAAATTCATCACAAAAAATATCAAAAGTTATTGGAAATAACTTAAAATATTTTTAATACCATAAAATAATTTTTCATGATTTTTAAAGTATTAAAATCATTTTTAAATAATTTATTTAATATTAAAATTAAATAAATTAAATATTATTTATATTCCAAAAATATTAAATATTTATGAAATATACTCAAAATACTTTAAAACTAATTTTCAGGCTTCAAAATATTTTTTAGGAATTTATTATGTATTTTTAATAATTAAAACTATTTTTCTATAATTATTTATTAAAATAATTAATTTCTGGAAAATAAGTGTCACTAAAGGGCCCTATAGCGACAGACCCGTCGCTATAGGTGTTCTTAGTGTTCATCAGCCTAAACCCAGATTTCTTGTCAATGCTCGAGGTAGGTGGTTTGACCATCATTTGATCTTAGTTCTAAAGGTTTTCTGAGGAGTCTAGTGCATTAGTATTTTAGTACTTATGTAATACTATAATCTCCAGCAAGTTTCATAGCCCAAACATATCAAATCTGCAAGATCCAGGCTCCAGAAAATGATGTCGACATGTTCTTGAGTTTACGGGTTGCCCGAAACTCAAGCGATTCTGAGCGTTCTTTGAACCCTGATTAATCTGGTCTATAGTCATGCTCTAAGTGGTTTTATGGTACTAGATGGTAGTACTTATGTCGTAGAGCAACATTATAACAATTGTTCAGTCAAACAACATAACATGTGAGAGATCAAGGCCGGTAAAAATGATGTCAGGAGCTATTCTTCACGAATCTGGGTTTTCCAGAAATGGAACCCTGGCAGTTGGTCAACCTATGTTTAACCGATCACAACTTTGATCCTATTTTGTTTCTGGGTAATCTAAGAGCATGAATGTGTAGTATTTATACTAGACTACAAGGTCAAAACCACAACTTGTCAAAACTAACCAAACACAGCAAGATTAAGAGCCTTAAAAAGTTTGTCAGACGAAATCTGGGCAAATCTGGGCTGCCCAGATTCCAGATTTTGTGGTTGGTCAAAGGGTTTTGACTACTTATAACTTTAAATCTACACCTGTTCTGGACTTGATTCAAGTTGCAGAGCAAAGACCACAAAACATACTACACGTTCAAACATTTAAAACACAAAAATAATTAACAGACACCAATCTATGAGGTCTGACATTTGCTTGTCAGACGATGTTTTAGAAATTTTCTAGATTTAAGAAATCTTCAATTTCGAGCTCTTTGATGTTATGAATCCATGTTCTAGCAACCCAGATCAACAAGTGACACCTTCTAACATAACTTTAAACATCTAACAACAACATCTAAAACAAAATACATAGATCTACAAGTTTAGGGTTTTATACCTTATGAATGCTAAATTTTTGAATCTGATCCTTGATGTTTGATCCCGGCAAGCTAACACATGATCTTGGCTTAGCTTATTACTCACTCTCACTCTAAAATTTCGGATAGGAGAGAGAGAGAAGGTTTGGCTAGGTTGAGAAGTAAAGTAAGTGAATTTCCTTACTTGTATGCTTTCAATCCTTGGTGCAATGAATATAATCTAGCAAGTTGAATGATTAAAGTTGCTTACTAGACCATGTGGCTAGCTAGAGTTGGTCACCAACTCCTTACTATGACTAGATCTACACTCCACCTTATTAAAATAATAAAAAGGGTAGTTTGGTCATTTGACTTATAAAGTGAATGGCAACTTGGTAACTTCTCACAATCATTAGGTTTTAACCCTTAAGGTTTGACCCTTAGGGTTTAACCCTAAGGTTACACAAATTTATATTCTAGGCTTTTCTAATTAAGTTTTAAAAATAGAAAATTAAGATTTCTAAATTATAATTAGGATTTTCTAATTACATTAACATTTCCTAATCACATTCAAGCTTGCCAATTAAGGTTAATATTTCCTTAATTAAAATTGTTAATTTAGCATTTAGGTTCCATAATTGTACATTAGGGTTTCCAATTGAACAATTAGGGTTTTCTAATAATTAATTAGGGTTATCCCTAATTAAATAAATAACATAGAAACTTTATACTTATCTTCAAGCTTCCCAATTAGGGTTTTAATATTCTAAATTAGGGTTACAGACTCCCGGAACTGAAATTAGGGTTTTAATAACCGATAATAGGGATTCTTATCAATTGTTGGGGTTTTCTAACTGAACGTCGAGGTTCTAAAATATTATTAGGGTTTATGACTGATATAGTTTATCTGGTCAACCCTTGACCCTTAACCACATACTGCACACACATATGACCATATACACAAATACTCTTAACATTGTAAACCTTCACCAAGAGTTTTTAAATTCACAAAATTCATTCTCAAAAATGTCAAATACATACACTTATTTTTTGTCTAGGTCTATTATTTAGCCTCTATTCACTCTTTTAAGATTTTATTAAATTGTCTAAATTCTCGGGTTGTCACAGTAGCTAACATAACAATTATAAAGATTGAGTTCCTTACTCAATCAACATTCATTGTTCAATCATCATAGTCATAGCTTGTGTGACGCCCCCAAATTCGGGTATCTTCCAACCCGACATATGGTGCTACACGGTACTCATAAATATACAATCATTCCATTGAAAATACAACATAATGAATGTATTAACTATCTTCTTATTACAATCAAAGTGAAATCCTTTCCCAGGTTTATAAACCAATTACATATTTCGTTGTTCGTAATGTATTATACATACAACCATACTACTCTATTACAAGATGTTTAACTATCCATCTTAGCCTTGCCTTTATCTCTCTTAGAATTCTCAGTACTCTCGGCTTTAACTACAATCATATAATTCACGCAAGAAGTGAGCATAACAAGCTCAGCAAGTCTAACAAAGAATAATATCAATACCACATTCGTGAATTATATGACAATCTTCCATAACTGAATAAATAGTCATGAAGTATTACAAAACATTAATACTTAACAATTCATAACATCAATTCCCAAAGTATATAATAGTTTAGGAATTCTGAACCGGTCGAAAGACCATGAACAGTATATTTCAGTTTTTATACTTGAAAAGGACATCACAGCACTAAGGCTGTACATCCGACATTTCTTACGAGCACTTCTAGTTGATCAGCCTATTGTACTCTATGTTGATTAACATTCATCTGTTAAACGTATTTACATTTAAGTTTTGGCAAACTCGCATGCCCATCAAATAATCGATGAAAAAGACTTTTGTTTGTTCATAGACAAACTTACCTTTAAATCCGTACCAAATACTTGGCATAGGATAGCGTTATCATTTATGTGACACCCCCAAAACAGGTATACATCATCCATCTTGGGTCGCCAGATACATGGTACATAATCCAAATACAACTTAATTATACAACTGTCGGGTAAAATACGACAAAACATAATTTCAGAGTTTTAACACGAATATTTTCATCTAGGCAATATCCACTCTCAATGGAGTCCTCATTACAATTATTATAACACTATTTCACAGAATAGTGAGGACTACTAATGCAACCATCTGGACCGTCAATCCATTCCCTGACTAGATCCAGCTATATTCTCATTTCCTGAAGAGAACAGTGAAAGAAAGGGTGAGCTCAACTAGCCCAGTCAGAAATATTATGACTAAGATAATGCAAAATAAATTATCCTTAGCCTTTAACAGTATAACAACTGATAGAATACAATAGACAACAAGTTTTAGATCAACAAGCTGCGGTGGAATAAGCAATCCATTAGAAGAGTCAGTAGAGCATAAATCTACTATCTTCTATGATTTAAAAAATTTTCATCAACTTTATCGGCGAGACTCGACTTATAAATAAAATCGAATCATCCCTACACCACGGCCAAGGATATTCATGTAATCATCAATGGTCAAATGATTATACCAGAATAATCCACAATTAGTCATAATCATACCAACAACTTTCCATCAGTGAACTGCATGCCAATGAGGACTTTTACCACATCTTTCGTTACATTACGGTCATGATTATACCGAATAATCCCTGGTCATAATCATACCAAGTCCATCTATGCACGTAAGCCAAAGATGACTTTCATCACAATATAAGCAAGAGGATGATGACAATAACATAATAATTCAATAAAACAAGTTCAAGGATAAATTTTAAAGATTTATAATTTAATTTATCCATAAATCAATAACGTCCAAATTGTCAACATGATACTTCTTTGTAGAGTAAAATTCAAGAATAATATTCATGTACCAAAAATAATTTGGTTAGAAAAGAATCAATTTTTCTTCGTGAATAGTACCCCGTGAATAGTATTTCGGTAATAGAACCTCGTGAATAGTACCCCGACATGAAAAATACCCCAAATACCCGAGTGAATAATATTCGGATGAATAGTAATTTAGGTGAATAGTAACCCGTGAATAGTAACTCGTGAATAGTACTCTGACAGGAAAAGTGCCCCGAATACCCGAGTGAATAATACTAGAGTGAATAGTAACTAGGTGAACAGTAACCCGTGAATAGTAATTCGTAAAAGAAAAATACCAAATAAAATAATATTCCATGACGGAGTACAAAAGAAATGATATCTCATACGAGTATAATAAAATATACGAAACTATAAATGGATTTTCACACTTAATGCGATAATCTATAATAGACGATCATTTCAAAATTTAATAAAGAATGAATCTGAAGGATCATTCACCATGCATCTGCAGTAATCCACATAGACGAGTTATTCCAACAAAATAATAAAGAATGGAATAACGAAGAATTCACCATGCATGTGATAGGCCATGCATGACGAGTTATTCCCAGCAGAATAATAAAGAATGGAACCGGGTTATCGTAATCCGCTTGCATGAGGATATTCCAATAGAATAATAAAGAATGGAACCCGGTCATGCGTAATCCGCATGCACGGATATTCCAACGAATAATAAAAAGATGGAATAAGCGAAGAATTTCACCGTGTATGCGTGATGATTAGTATGATACGGAGTTATTCGAATGAATAATAAAGAATGGAATAATAGAAAAATTTCACCATGTATACGGTAGTCCGCGTATACAGGTTATTCCAACAGAATAATAACGGATGGAATAACAATACCTCTCTTCATGAATACGAAAGAAATAATACCACTTACCTTAGAAGAAAACTAGATAGTGGAATAGTGAGGTAGCAGACTTCTCTTCTTCTTTCTCGCTATAATTTCTCTCTATAATAATTGATCTAGAGCTTTAGTGAATTGGTGAGAAATGAAGGAAGAATGAGCTTCTATTTATAGGAAAATATAGTTTCGATAATTGCACGTTTTGGGGCTCAAAATATTACAGTATAATACCTTCCTCTTTTTCTTCATTTTTAATTTAGTACTGCAAGTATTATCAAACTTGCACCACCTCCCCTAATAGTAAATTATGTGAATCAATAGTTCTAGAAATGTGAAAATACGAATTACAGTATAGTACCTCCATCTATACCTCCATTTTTAACTTAGTCATGCAAGTATTATCAATCTTGCACCAACTCCCCTAATAGTAATGAATGTGAATCAATAGTTCACACATGTGAACAAATATTTATAATCATGTGAATCAATAGCAATTAATTGCTCATTTATTCGGTTAATTATCCGATTGGTTAATATAACCTCCAAACATCAATTATTATCGAAATAACTGTCGATTTTCACTAACACTAATAATTTCAACACAATGGAACTATCAATTTCATCTTTAATCAACACGAATTTATTCATCATTAATATTATAATTCACAATATTTAACAACCAGGTCGTTCCCAGAAAAGATGGGGCTTTCCGATAAAGATTTCTCCTTATTAGCGCGCAATTAGGTGACCAAACCTCTCCTTGACAGAACTTCTAGACATTGTCAATATTGCAAATAATAATATGAATAACTTTGCCGTCTCAATTATTGATTTAATAATATAACATATTATGCGATGATGATCTTTGTGACACTAAATGAATCAATAATATGAGAGATATGATGCAGCAATTACTGTAGCAATAATTGAGTATAACCGAGTGACTTCTTACGTAAGCATCAATAATCAATACCGTGTTCTACTATGCAACCACGCGTATTACTATACTTTTACTACTAGTTAGTTCAACAGTTTTAACGGTAACACTTTCGCCGCTATTTTTATAAAAAGATAATTCTGTCATTTTCTTACTATGATAATACTTCCGTTGTGGGGTCCACCAATGATTGTGCCGTCGTACGAATATTCCCCGTTAAAACGAATATTCCCCGACCAATCGAATATTATAAAACAACTTGCTTACTTTTCAAAATTTATAAATATTACCCACAACTATAACATTATATCAAATCCACACCATAATATTCAAAAAAAATATTTCGAGAAATTTAAATCTGTATTCATAAAATTTGGGGTCTCACAATTTCTATATAGAAAGACTTGTATACAAATCAATCTATTTCTTACGAATAGTCTAGCTGAGTTAAAACTGGCATCGACCCTTTCTTTAAAATCATTCATGCAACTTGTTACAATGAATCACAGAAAAATCGACTAACACGAAGGTTAGACAAGCGTTAAGAAAACTTGCCTTCAAGCGTCTTCGAATAATTTATTCGAATGTTCTCAGCCTTTATAGAATCTACATGATATATTCATATAGCACACTGTAATTAGCTACTAAACAATCAATCACATTGTTTCTACTAACTTCGTTCTCTTCTATGTCTTAGTTGACTTCATTTCATTAATAAAGTCAATTCGACTTACTACACTTCATCCCGGCTTGTTAACGATCTTACGTTATTAACCGAACTCGATCATCATTGGTGAAGTACCAATGTCGATTACTGTTCACAATTTATTTATTAGCACTTCGTGTTCTTCGTTACTATACTAACAACTCGCTTCAATTCCTAAGTTCATCACCATATACACTAGTATATGTAACATAGGAGTAGTTTTAGTATGTTCATTAAGTATATAAACTTATCTTATATTGGTATTGAAACAATTGAAATCAAAACCCAACTTGCCTAACAACTCCCCTATCTTGGCGCCGCGGCGTGAGTACCCTTCTATGCAACACTGACCCTGCGGAGCCAGTTTACAGTACCTAAGCCCCGGTTCCGGCTCTACGGCATGAAACTCCTTCGTATGAATGGCGCTGTGGCGCCACTCTTCAATAGCTCATTACACTGTGCATGGCGCTGTGGTGTGGCACAACAAAACTTGTCTGGCGCTGCGGCGCCAGACCTCAGCACCACAAAATTTTTACAGATAAAACTTTTAGTGAACTTTCCGGCTTCATAACTTCTTCGTTATAAGTCCGATTTGGTCCGTTCAAAAGCTTACAACTTATAAATTACATACTCTGCACGTTCATATAAGAATTTTACAATTCTGAATCCATTAACTCAAAATTCACTTCTAAGTTCATTATTAAGCTTTTGTTAAACATTATTGAGCGTTCAATACTCGTTTTCTTCGTTTTAAGTCGGAATCTGACAATTCTTGAGTCCACAACTCTTAAATACCCTATCTCACGTGTTGAAATTGAAAACCAATGTTTCCAAGTCACACGACAACTTTCGACTACTAATCCAGAATTTCAATGTTTTCGACGTTTAACGTCTATTTCCGTAAAATTCGCCATAACTTCGTTACTAGTATTCTATATGCCAAATCAAATGGAACAACTCCATTGATTTCATATCTACATCCTAACCAAGCAAGATGCACATATCCTAATAGCGATGGTGTTAAATTTGTCTATCAACAACCATGTTCATTATTCAATATTCTCTACGGTTTAAACTTACGTAAACCCTTACAATTTACATTTATACATGACTTATAATTATTTTACTCATTACAAGCCATCCTTATTCCTCCATAAGAGGCATGCTCCACCAAACTATAATTCTTTATAATCAAAGAATCAAAAGGATGGAAACTAACATTAATGGAATATTACCTTTCCGATCTTTGTGTTCTTGCTAAAACTTCAAATGAAAAGCTTCAAGGTAGGATGATTACTAGTTTCTAGCTCTTTCTCTCTCTCAAAATAAGTTGGAAAACTCTTGGAAAACCACCAAATGACCAACATATGCCTTCTATTTATAAGAAACTCAAATGGAGGGCATTATGGTCTTTTCTCCCAACTCCTTACTATTCACTACTTCATCACCAAGTAATTTACTTGGTGATCAAGTAGGTCACTTTACTTGGCCACCAAGTGGCCGGCCCACATGCCTATGGGTCATCCCCATGGGTTTTACCCATTCGATGACCCATTGGTTCGATCCACGGATCAATTTATTGGATCGGGCTTAATTAAACTTAACGTTGGGCCTTGACTTGGGCTTAGATACATAATTCATTGGGCTTGATTACTCAATTACTTGGGCTTGGCATAATCTAAATCCAATTAGATCATATTAAGTCCTTAAACTCTAAATCCAATAACACCAATCATATTCTATACGTATAATTCACGTATTCTCTTCGTATAATACTCGTACGATATTCGTATTATACGTCATATTAAATCATCATACTATACTCGTATACTAAATAGTATCACACTCGTATAATGTACGCATAATAATCGTAATTCATTATATGTATCTCATGTCCTTCCCGGAAATCATTTTTCCTAACAATTAGGTTTTAAGTCCGCAGGCGAAAACAACGTTTGCCATAAATGAAATATTATTAGATATTCCATCTCATCTTCATATTCTATCATTACGCGTTTCTCGAAATTTCAAAGTTAATTCCCGAGCAGAAACGGATGAATAATGTTTTTACGGGAATTTCTCGGAAAACTTTTATTTTCGTCTTGGAAATTCAAAACAATTAATTCTAGCACAAAGCCAGAATACTAACCACATCCGCACATTATAGGTCATAGAACGACCTTCACATAGCTTACTCACATAAATAATCAATTAAATTCATTTAATTCACATAATCAAATAAAAATTTAATTCTGATATAAATCCGATTTTTCTTGGGCGTTACAACTTGACTTTCACATTTCATAATTTTGACATATATAATACATCATACGATAAAATTTTAAAGCAGTTCATCATCAAGTTCACATAGCAAAAAGGAACTGAAAGACTTGCCTTTACCGGCGTTTTACCAACACGTTAATACTTCACGTCCTTGCACAACCTACATTGTATGTGAGATTGATAATAAACAAAATCAATACTCGATCTCATGGTCAAATTTATTCTAAGACCTTACTTTATCTTATTATCCTTTATAATGTCTTTTAGAGATCTAACTGTGTTTTATATGCAACTCGGTTTTATTTTCATTTTCATCACCACACATGCTAGACTATCGCACTTGTAGTTTAATGTGCATATATCACACCATTTTATTATACCACTTTGGTTTTTAAAAAAATTCATATTCAACACATTGTTTACATGTTTAATTTTCCTTCAAAAATCAAAAATCGCCCTTTTCGATTTCCTTCCATTATTATTCTTGTATTATCATATTTTCATACTTAGATGTACATAACACCCAATATTAGCCATTAGTTAGACACTTTGTATACCAAAGTTTAGAAACACTATTACTCTTAGGCATTTTATCGAGCACGTTATATGCACACATTAACTAATCTCAACTCTTGATCTTAAATGGTTAATTATGTATAGAATGTGATAAAACATATCTATACTCATTACATATGTCAAAACATATCGTTAATCATCAAAATATACCATCACCCAAAATCTTAATTCAAACAGAATTATAAAACTCATCTTCACAATTTCTTTAACAAAATGTTATTTTCGTTTTTAACGTAACTCCTTCGTTACATGTCCGTTTTAGTTCCTTCTTATATAGAATTAACCCTTACTCAGTGTACTACAACCTCATTTAAGCCTTAAATATCCATCTAAAACATATTCTGCAATTTCATCAACTAGTCCAGAAAATTTCATTTTCTAGACAGCCTTACTAAATAATTTATTTCGGACATGATCCGGTCCATAAAATGGCTCAATCTTGCGAGTCTAGCTAGTAAACTTCCATATCTACAACTTTTCAGTTTAAAGTTTCTTCAGATTCAAAACACACGAATTGATATGAATTTTTCAAAGTCAGAAACCGTAACAGTTTTAATTTTCTGGGCAGATTGTTTTCCCTTCGTACAAGCCTTACTAAAATAGACACTACAAAAAATCTACTAGGAGATTTCATGTGATTCCACTTTCCGAATATAGCTTACTTTCATAGCTTCGATTTGATATAAGGCTCACTTTCTAACTCATTATACCCAAAGAGGTATAAATTTCACAAGATCTGTTCACAATTACTCAAAACCTACGAATTTTGTTCTTCAAATTTTCTTTCCATTTCATTTTCTTTCTTGAATTCTCTTGTTTGATTCTTGATAATCCAAGATTAAACCAATACAAATAAAATTAAGCATGATTTACTACCCTAGATCTTATAAAAATATAAATCTACCCAAAAAAATTAAAGATTAAACAAGGGTTTAGAAGTTACCTTTTTTTAGCTTTTTCTTCTTCTTCTTCCATAGCTTCTTCTTCTTCTAGCTTCTCTCAATTCCTCTATTTCTCTCTACCAAAAAGACTCTTGCTCTAAAAGAAAAAAACTCTAGAATTTCTTCTTGTGTAACTCCTCATTTGGGTAATAGTTATGTAATTAATTAATATAATAGTCGGCACTAATAACATAAGGCTTATGTTACAAAACTCCTAAATGCATGACCAATATCACATTAAGCCATCTTAATAGCATAACGTCACTTTTCCATCATTAGTTAAGGAACACAATGGTTAGGCTATTCATTATATACTATTATTACTTTACTATGACATATAACATATTTCTAATGTCACAATTAAATAATTACTTATTTTAGTAATAAACTCAATTAAACCTTACTAATTATAATTCTATTTAACCAAAATAATTACAATTTTATTTAACCCATTACAAACCTTCTAATTTAATTATTTAATTAAATTAGAATATTTCCATAACATTAAGGTAATAAAATACACATCAATTGAAGAATTATTTAACATACACTTAATTAATAAAATCACACTTGAATAATTTAAAGTTATTTTATTAGTAAAATCAATTAAACTTTAATAATAAAATGCATATCAATTATAAAATTATCTATCAAATTATAGCGCTTAATTAAATTAAGCAATAACAATCAACATCAAATATTTATTATTTAATAAATAAATCAACTAAAATATTTATCTAACTTTCAAATAAATATTTTAATTAATTATAAAAATCACATTAGTTACATTTTCCCTCCTTATTAGGATTCCATCCTCGGAATCACCAAAATATCCCTTACCGAGCTTTCATCTAAATCTTTTAGAAATTACATTGTAGAAACAACTTCAACGCATTACCTTAACAAAGGTTTTATATTTTATGTTCCTCTCAACAATTCTTGAAAGTATTTTTTCATAACATTTACTTAGACTTAATTATATTCTGAGTGTTAGGAATAAGCATGTGAATAATATTCCTATTTATGTACGATTTGATTATGATATAAATGAATGAATATGAAGTATGCTTGCATTAAGAAAAGCTGTAAAGTCCTTTGATAGATAATAGGAACATATGTACAAGGACTTAGAATGAATTGATCAAATATGTTAGGTTGATCTAATAATGTAATAGATAGGCTTGTCTGATCATTGAGCACTGCACTAGAAATCGTAGTCTGCCAGGAGAGTTAAGGAAAACTCAAGAGCTATCAAGGTAGAATCGTAGTCTGCAAGATAGTAGATCTCGGAGTTCGTAAACTAACAGGAGAAACGAAGAAGGATCGTAATCTGCTGAGGAAGTCATGTTCAGAATCATAGAGATAGGCTGTCTAAGAGCTGACCGAGCATCTGCCGAACCCAAGTCAAGAATCGTAGACCACACTCAGAGTCGTAGAGTCTACTGATCACTTCAGAGGCAGAGATCGTAGTCGAGCAAGATCAGATGAAGACAACGAGCATAAAGATAGAAATTATAGAGTGTCAAGATCTGATCTGCAAAACCCAAGGCAGAATCGTAGAGTACAGAACTAAGGCTTCAACAAATGTGCTCACAATGCCAAGGAAGAATTGTAGAGCAAACACGATTCTCAACAAATGAGCACTCCCAGAATATCCAAAGGATAAAGCCTCTGGTCAGAACTGCAAAGATATATTTCACCTGAAAGGAAACAGAATGCACTCAACGAATGGTTAGCAAGCTAACAGAAGATCTAAGCACCAACCCAATCATCATCCAGATTGAGTTGTAAAGCCATTCAAGATGAAGTCTTTTACAAGTAGACCAAAAGAAGACTTCAGCAAAAGTGACTGACTAAGGAAAAGTCAGCAAGTGCAGTTGCTTTGTCAAATTAACAGAAGACAGCGATTTTGGGGTCAACCATGATCGTAGTGTTTGCCAAGCAAAGAAGGAACTGATGCGTACACAGAGATACTAGTCAGTTTCTAAAGAACAAGTCTAAAGTGATTAAGCATGGGTCAGTCCATTGATTATAAGTGAACGGGAGATCACAAGGAGAAAGCAAGTTGGGCATGACATAAATCTGAAGTGTCTTGCTATTCAGAAGAGGCCAGAATGAGGAACAAGCCATCAGTATCTGAGATTAGTCAAAGCAAACAAAAGAGTTGAAGTACTGCACAAGAGAAAGAAGAGGTGTTTTACATTGAGGATACATTGAACACTCGTCAAGATCGTAGTGTTGTCTCAATCGGTCGATGAGCAACATTCAACATGACACTACGATCAGGTCCAAGAACATATGCATCAGAATCGTAAAGTTTTGTCATCTGAAGATTAAAGGATTGGCAATGGTTCAATCTGAAGATTGATATTCAAACAGAGCTTATTGAGAGCATCGATGCAAAAGGACAACCTCTGATCTAGAAATCAGAAGGAGGAAATAAAGTTTACTACCTATCGAGACATCAAAGTGACATCTCTGACGGGGTAGGTAAAATAGTAGACTACGGTGTCAGAAAGTCATAAAGGAGCTGTCATGTCACATCTGCAGTCTACATCAAATAACTCAAGATCTGTGAGGAAATTCAAACTACTTTCAATGTCTATTTTACAACGGAAAGATTGAGAAGGAATATATATCAGCCAGAGCTTCAAAGATCAAAAGGAGCTGAAGTTACAGAATCATTGAGTTGTTGGAATGTTATTGTTGACTCTACGAGTTCCACCTGAGCTAAACAGAACAAGTCTTAGTGACAGTGAGACTACAAAGGTGGAAGTGAAGCAACCTTGAAGAAGGACTCAAACAAACTAAAGTTTCACTCAACAAAGATAAGAATGCCACTAAAGATGGCAATATCTTTGAGGCCAAGAAGGCCAAGAAGATAGCATTCAAAAAAAGTGGCGAGTCTGAAGATCAAGAGAGCCACTCTATAGATCACCATGAACCAAAAGCTGAAAAAGAACAGATGCAGAACCATGTCTGTAAAACATTCAAGAAGGGTTCAGGGATTTCTAAGTGCCAGGCGAAGTCTACCAAAAGCTTAGAGACTTAGCAAATCCAGATGGTGATGGTGCACAGCTGACATCGGATGAATATGAGCAGAAAAGAGTGAAGATCAGCTGCACCAGAGAAGATGTGGTCTAGACTCGAAGCAGAATGCAAAAAGGACCACGCCAAGCTGCTAAGTACAAAAGATGTTCAACCTTAAAGACATCTCAGCACCAACAACAACAACTACTACAACAAGTAGTTAGGGCCTGAGGGGTCCTTGTCTAGAGGAAATAAATGAAGTTCCAAGCCTACTGGGCTTCAAGAGTTCCTATGGAACTAGAGGAGTTCCAAGCATGCTAGGCTTGAAGAGTTCTTAGTGAACTGAAGTTCCAAGGCTGCTGGCCTTGAAGGAATCTTAATGATTCAGGGTGCTGCCCTTCCTTAGTGGAAATCCTGCTAGTTGAAAGTAGAAGAGTGGTGTAAGACCCCAACTTATTATAAATAAAATTAAATTTTTCCTCTATTCGTTATTCTAAATTAATAAGGTGTTAATTTGATATAATGCTTTCATTATGGGTGAAATGTGCAAATTTTGTAAAATAAACAAGTGGTTATAAAATATTCATTGTTGTCAGGGAATATTCATTTGGTCGTGGAATATTCTTGTTGTCGGGGAATATTTGTATGACGGCGCAACCATTTGTGGGCCCCATAACGGAAAACGGTTAGATGAAGGAAAACGACAAAGTATGAGTTTTTATAAATAACGGCGTAATTGTTACCATTAATACTTTTGGAATACCTGGTGGTTAAAATACGATGTCTGGCATGGTTGCAGTTTAGAGAGTAGCACTTGTATTACGCATATTGTTGAATTATTGATTACAGTATGTAAGAAGCACTACTCAATAATTATTACTGGTAATTCTTTATTCAATATTTTATTTTATTGATTCAATAATTGCTGCGTTGATATTTTATATTATTGTTGTTTCAATAATTGTCCCGACACAGTATTTTCCATTATCAGATCAATAATTCATATTATTTGAATAATATTATTAGATAGCATTATTGGCAATTTCTAGAAAGTTCTGTTAAGTAGTGGTTTGGTCACCTAATTGCGCGCCAGTAAGGAGAAATCCTTATTGGAAAGCCCCTTCTTTCCTGGGAACTGTCTGGTTGTCATTATTGTGATTCTGTAATATTAATTGTGAATAATTAATTATTGATTTATATGATAAGGAAATATTTATTTGATGTGAATATACATGATGGATTTATTTATGTGGTTATAAATGAAGGAATTAATGTTGAGGTGTTTTATCAGTATTTTGTTGGATTGGAGGTATTAAAAGATCAAATCGGTGTTCTTAAAGCTCTTTTGCGTGAGTTATAATTTCAATACGACCGTTGGATCGTTGTGGTTTTTGGATATGTTATACATATATAAGTTGAGTATATATCCACAAATTTTGAACTGTTAAAAATTAACGTATGATTTGTTATGAATTTTAAGAGGTGTTAAAAATCATCCGTTTGTGGGTTTTGGATATTTCTTGTCTGGAATTTGGAAAAACATAAAGCTACATAGTTGTAGAGAATTCGATTTCGTGTTGAATGGACATAAAATTCGTATTTTTCTGATAAACAGGCTATTTTCTATGAATTACTAAAGTTTCGGAAAATAAAATGATTTTTATTAAAATTGGGTGGGACCCACTTTTGTTGTTTAAAACATGTGGGCTGCTATTATTTTTCCAAGGTTGGGATGCTTGATGGCTAGCTTGACTCAAATGGTTGGTACGTGGAAGAAAAAATAAAATAAAATATTATATTATTAATTTAGTCTCTTATGCTGCTCTTACAACATTTTTCGATCCGGAAGCCTTTTGTTATTTTGAGGTAAGGGATGTTATTTTTTTCATAAATGATATTATTTTCTTCAATATCATTATGCCGAAATATTGATATGAATTTTATTGTGGAATTTTTATCTTTTTGTGTCGGGGTTACTATTCACGTATAGGGCACTATTCATGTATACGACACTATTCACCGAAAAATGAAATTTTCCTTTTTGTCCAAGATGTCTAATATGGTTACTATCTTTGATTGTATCCATGTTTTGATCTTTATTTTTGAATTCTGCTTCATAATTGGTTATTATGAAGTATTATTGATCTTGGATAAACTGTAATACGAATCCCTAATATTTGTCCTTCTGTCTCACTAGATTCGTTTTCTTTAAAATATTTTTCATCATCCTTAGTCTTAAATGATGATATTACTGAATATCTTTGGCCTGTAGTGCAAAAATGAATGATTAACTGATGAATATCTTTGGCCCGTAGTGCAAAGATGAGCAGTGTTGAGATGAACATGACCCATTTGGTGATACTGAATGAATATCTTTGGCACATGGTGCAAAGATGAATATTTGATTCAAGATGGATATTGATTGATGTTACACGGATAAAATATTGAAGATGGACTTTTAAATCTTAGAAGATAGTAGAATTCATTCTCTACGTGACTCTTCTAATGGATTATTGTTTCCGCTGCATTTGTTTATCTAAAACTTGTTGTCTATTATATTTTATCAGATTTTTCCCTGTTGAAGACTAATGATAATTTGTTGTATATTATCTTAGTCATAATATTCTTTACTGGGCTAGTTGATCTCACCCTTTTCCTTTTTGTTCCATTTTTCTTCTCAGGAGGTGAGAATATAGCAGGATCTAATCGGGGTATGGAGTGATGGTTTTAGAAAGATGTTTTAGCAGTCCTCACTATTTCTGTAAAATAGTGTATGAATAATTGTTATGAGGACTTATTTGAGTGTAGATATTGTCTAGAAGACAATATTTGTATTTAAACTCACAGTATGTGTTGTCGTATTTTCCACGACAATTGTATTATTGAAGTTGTAGTTTGCTTTCTGTACCATGTATTTGGCAACTCATAATGGGTGTTATATACCTGTTTTGGGGGTATCACAGTTGGTATCAAAGCTTAGGGATATGATCTCTGGCTGAGATATGAGACTAGAACTAGGAGGGGAGAGACGGGTAAATCTTTCGCTAGTGTGTCCTACCTAAGCTTATTTGTTGGTCGGTCATAATATAGGGATATTATGTGATATGTTAAATTGTTTAATCAACCCTTGTTTTATGATAGTATTTAAGAATGGCTGTTGAGAACGTTAACAATGGAGTGTATGAGACTGTGGAACAACCTTTAGTAACAAACCAGGAGAACGTGCAACAGGAAGGAAATATTCCTCATGTAAACAACACTACCGAGCAAACGATGATGATGGAATATTTAGGAGCTTTTTGCAGTTCATGCAAAATTAGACGAAGGAGAGTTGTATACAAAATACGGGTGGAAATGATAGCAACGCCTTGCGATTTATCCTGACCAACGATTCGAGGAGTTGGGACCACCAGATTTACGGGAAAGCGGGATCCGATAAAAGGCGAAACATGGGTCAAGCAAATTACCAAGATATTCGATGTCTTAGGATGCACGGAGGAATAGAAGGTTCCATTCGCCACCTTTATGTTTCGTGGTGAGGCAGATTACTGGTGGGAATCTGTGAACCGTACCCAGCTAGCCACACAAAATATGTCCTAGGAAACGTTTCAGAAACTATTTAACGACAAGTACTTTCCTGAAAGTATTCGTCATATGAAGGAGGTGGAGTTTATTAGACTGGAATAAAACAACATGACGGTGTCCCAGTACGAGGCAAAGTTCGCGGAGTTATCTAGGTTTGCACCTCATTTGGTAGAGAATGAGGAACGTATGACGAGGATGTTTCTGAGCGGTCTGAAACCCGAAATTCGTTAATACCTTATCTCTCATAAATTTTCCCTGTATTCAGATGTTATCAACAGGGCTCAATTATTAGAGCGAGATAATGAGTATGTTCAACCGAAGGACCACACGAGGTCATACTGGGTGGCGTGGCGATCATCGAACAATGATAACCAGTGAAGAGGGAAAAATACGGACAAAAGCAGTAATCTCTCGGGTAGTAATCGTGGCCAGAATATTAGGAGAGGTGAGTCAAGTGGAAATTTCAAAAAGAGGAGATTCAACAATGACGGGAAGACATCAGCAGCAGCACCGACAACAAATTCTAGGGGAGAAGAACGACCGCCAATTAGATGTTACAAATGCGGGAAAGAGGGACACATCAACCCAAACTGTCCACAACAATCCAGGTATGCTATAACTGTGGAAAAGAAGGTCATATAGCTCGGGATTTTTCTATAGCAAAACCAAGTTTAGCGGGGATGGTGACTCCAAAGGCTATCCCAGATAAGTCGAAATCAGCGGTTCCTGGAAGAACGTTTGTCGTGACTGGCCAAAACGCGAGAAACCCGAATGAGGTGATCACAGGTAAACTAATCTTGAATTCTTGTGAAGTTTATACCTTACTAGATACCGGTTCTACCCATTCTTTTATCTCTCCTGCTTGTGATCAACGTTTAAACTTGACTCTGGAGAAATTAGACTTTGATTTATCAGTGGAGACTCCGTTAGGAGAAACTTTTGTTTCATCCACTGTTTATAAATCTTGCTTAATCCAAGTTGGCACTGTCACATTACCTATGGATCTTATCTCTTTAAAGATACTTGCTTTTGATGTGATTTTAGGGATTGATTGGTTAACCACTCATCATGCCAAAATTGATTGTTTTCGTAAGGTTGTTAGTTTTCATATTCCTAACCAACCTGTTATGCGAATTCAAGCAACTAAACCACTAAAATCAGTCACTTTTATATCAAGCCATAAAGCTATTCGTTTATTGAAAAATGGATGTCAAGCTTTCTTAGCCCATGTTATGGACTTGAACAAAGACAAGTCAGATTTGAATAATATTTTCGTTGTTAGAGAATTTCCTGATGTATTTCCTGAAGAACTTCCTGGTCTACCCCTAGAACGTGAAGTTCAAATTCTTTATTGACCTTGAACCGGGTACAAAACTCATTTCTAAAACCCCATATCGAATGGCTCCTATTGAACTTCAGGAGTTAAAAGTCCAACTACAGGAGTTATTAGACATCGGTTTCATTTATCCTAGTACATCTCCTTGGGGTGCTTCTGTTTTATTCGTAAAGAAGAAAGACGGGAGTATGCGACTTTGTATTGACTACCGAGAATTGAACCATGTCACCATCAAGAATAGGTATCCGCTACCTCGCATTAATGACCTATTTGACCAATTACAAGGAGCACAATTCTTTTCAAAGATTGATATTCATTCTGGATATCATCAGCTGAAGATTAAAACTGAGGATATTCAAAGACGCCTTGAACTTCGATGCAGGGCATTATGAATTCTTAGTCATGTCTTTTGGATTGACTAATGCTCCTGCTGCTTTCATGGATATGATGAACCGAGTACTTAAGGAATATTTGGATCAGTTCATTGTTGTCTTTATTAATGACATCCTCATCTATTCCAAAAGCTGTGAAGATCATGAGCACCATTTGAAACTGATACTTAAAAGGCTCCGTGAAAATAAGCTTTATGCCGAGCTGAAGAAATGCGAGTTCTGGCTTGAGGAAGTAGCATTCCTTGGGCACGTGGTGTCAAAACATGGAGTATCTGTTTCCCCGGTGAAAATTGAAGCAATACCAAGTTGGGAGCAACCGAAGTCGGTGACCGAAGTACGCAGCTTTCTGGGCTTAGCTGGTTATTATCGGAGATTCGGAGAAGGATTTTCTCAAATCGCTACTTCGTTATCTCATCTGACTCGGAAAGATACAAAATTTGTATGGAACGAGGAATGCAAGAAGAGTTTCCAAGAGCTCAAGAGGAGACTCATTTCGGCACCTGTTCTGGTAATACCATCTGGTTCAGATGGATTTGTTATCTGCAGCGATACTTCAGGCAAAGGGTTAGGATGTGTTCTCATGCAACATGGGAAAGTCATAGCCTATGCCTCGCGACAACTCAAAGAATATGAGAGGAATTATCCTACTCATGATCTGGAATTGGCAGCAGTCGTTTTCGCGTTGAAAATTTGGAGACACTACCTATAAGGGGAGAAAGTGGAGATCTATACAGATCACAAAAGCCTCAAATATTTCTTCACCCAAAAAGAACTCAACATGCGGCAACGACGTTGGCTTGAGCTGTTGAAAGAATACGATCACACTATTCAATATCATCCTGGAAAAGCAAGCGTAGTAGGTGACGCGTTGAGTAAAGATCATATATCTTGATCTGAGTCTTGATATTGTCAACGAGCCCATTTTGTATGACTTGCAACGGATGGAGATAGAATTAAAGACTCTAGGGACCCACGTGATGATGGAAAATATACGAGTAGAACCAACTTTAATCGATAAAGTTAAAGCTTCTCAAGCTACAGACCTGGGGCTGATGCGTATGAAGAAGAAAGTGCAAGAAGGTGCTATTCCAAAGCAAGAATCGATGAAGAAGGAATACTTTGAGTTAACTCTAGACTTTGCGTTCCTAAAGATTCTGACTTGAAGCATAGAATCATGATGGAGGCACACAACACCCCGTTTGCAATCCATCCTGGGAGTACTAAAATGTATCATGATCTTCAACATACATTTTGGTGGAACAATATGAAGAGAGAGATCGCGAAGTTTATCTCGAGATATTTAACTTGTCAACATGTAAAGGCGGAGCATCAAGTGTCAAAGAGTCCATTGCAACCACTTGAGATTCCAAAATGGAAATGGGAACACGTTACCATGGATTTCGTTATGGGTGTTCCCAAGGTTTCTCGAGGCATAGATGCGATTTGGGTTATTGTTGATAGATTAACCAAGTCTGCTCATTTCTTACCTATACGAGAAACTTATTCCCTTAAACATCTTGCTCGTATGTACGTGAATGAGATTATGAGATTGCATGGCATGCCAGTATCCATAGTTTCGGATCGTGACCCGAGATTCACTTCACGATTTTGGGTTAGCTTGCAGAAAGCTATGGGCACAGATTTACGATTCAGTTTGGCATACCATCCTTAAACGGACGGACAATCAGAGAGGACTATTCAAACTCTTGATGATCTATTAAGACTCTGTGTCCTAGACTTCAAAGGGAGTTGGGATAAGTATTTACCATTTGTGGAATTCTCCTACAACAACAGTTATCAAGTAAGTATAGGCATGGCTCCATTCGAGGCGTTGTATGGACAAAAGTGTCGTTCTCCAGTATGCTGGGACGAGGTGGGTGAAGCAAATTTGTTGGGACCAGAATTGGTACGCATGACTACAGAAAAGATCCAAATGATTCGACAATGTATTCAAACCTCACAAGATCGACAAAAGAGTTATGATGATCTTCATCGAAAGGATGTGGAATTTAATATTGGGGATCATGTATTGTTACGTGTTGCTCCATGGAAGGGAGTTACAAGATTCGGGAAGAGGGAAAAGCTCAATTCACGATTTATTGGTCCATTTCAGATTCTTGACTGAGTAGGAAATGTGGCCTATAGACTCGCATTACCTCCAAACATGTCTCGTGTTCATAATATTTTTCACATATCTATGCTTCATAAATATGTAAAAGATCCGAACCACATTATTGAGTTAGAACCAGGCGAGATAGCTGAAGATTTAACATACGAGGAGGTACCTGTTAAGATCTTGCATAGGAAAGAGCATGTCCTACGCACCAAGATTATATCACAGGTTAAAGTTTTGTGGAGAAACCATGCTATTGAGGAAATGACCTGGGAGTTGGAATCGGAAATAAAAACAAGGTACCCTCACCTGTTCGAAACACCAGGTACGTACGTCAATTTCGAGGACAAAATTTTATAAGGAGTGGAGGTTGTAAGACCCCAACTTATTATAAATAAAATTGAATTTTTCCTCTATTCATTATTCTAAATTAATAAGGTGTTAATTTGATATAATGCTTTCGTTATGGGTGAAATGTGCAAATTTTGCAAAATAAGCAAGTGGTTATAAAATATTCATTGTTGTCGGGGAATATTCATTTGGTCGTGGAATATTCTTGTTATCGGGGAATATTAGGTATGTACCATGCGCATGACCATTAATTGGGCCCCATAACGGAAAACGGTTAGATGAAGGAAAACGACAAAGTATGAGTTTATATAAATAACGGCGTAATTGTTACCATTAATACTTTTGGAATACCTGGTGGTTAAAATACGATGTCTGGCGTGGTTACACGATAACACCACGGTATTGCCTGATATTGATGAATTATTGATTAAATACATAAAAAGACACTACTTTCGATAATTGTTACAATACTTACTTTATTCGATATTTTGTTTTATTGATTCAATAATTCTTTGCGTTGATATTTTATATTATTGTTGTTTGATAATTATCACAACACGATATTTTCCCATTATCGGATCGATAATTCATATTATTTGAATAATATTATTAGATAGCATTATTGGCAATGTCTAAAAAGTTCTGTTAAGGAGAGGTTTGGTCACCTAATTGCGCGCCAGTAAAGGGAAATCCTTATTGGAATGCCCCCTCTTTCCTGGGAATTGCCTAGTTGTCATTATTGTGATTCTGTAATATTAATTGTGAATAATTAATTATTGATTTATATGATAAGAAAATATTTATTTGATGTGGATATACATGATGGATTTATTTATGTGGTTATAAATGAAGGAATTAATGTTGAGGTGTTTTATCAGTATTTTGTTGGATTGGAGGTATTAAAAGATCAAATCGGTGTTCTTAAAGCTCTATTGCGTGAGTTACAATTTTAATCTGACCGTTAGATCGTTGTGATTTTTGGATATGTTATACATATATAAGTTGACTATATATCCACAAATTTTGAATCGTTAAAAATTAACGTATGATTTGTTATGAATTTTAAAAGGTGTTGAAAATCATCCGTTTGTGGGTTTCAGATATTTTACATGCGGAATTTGGAAAAATTTAAAAACTCTGAAAGTTGTAGAAATTAGATTTAAATGCGAGAATGGATATAAAATTCGTATTTTTTTGATAAACGGACTATTTTCTATGAATTACTGAAGTTTCAGAAAATAAAATGATTTTTATTAAAATTGGGTGGGACCCACTTTTATTGTTTAAAACATGTGGGCTGCTATTATTTTTCCGAGGTTGGCAAGCTTGATGGCTAACTTGACTCAAATGGTTGGTACATGGAAGAAAAAATAAAATAAAATATTATTTTATTAATTTAGTTTCCTTTGGCGTTCTAACATTTTTCTATAAATAGGTGCTTAGGTTAGAATTGAAAATCACACCAGAAATAAGTTTTCTTTCTCTCTATATTGTCGAGCATATTTTTGTGAGTATTTTGATACTTTGAGAGTTGCCAGTGCAAGTTTTCTTTGGCTTTACATCCGATATTCCGGTCAGAAGCACTGTTATTTTGAGGTAAGGGATGTTATTTTTTTCGTAAATGATATTATTTTCTTGATATCATTATCTTTAAAATATTGATATGAATTTTATTGTGGAATTTCTACCATTTTGTGTGGGGTTACTATTCACGTATATCTGGCCTTATTCATGTATCTGACACTATTCACGAATCTGACCTTTATTCATAAAAATAAAATTTTCCTTTTTGTCCAAGATGTCTAATATGGTTACTATCTTTGATTGTATCCATGTTTTGATCTTTATTTTTGAATTACGCTCATAATTGGTTATTATGAAGTATTATTGATCTTGGATAAACCTATACTGAATCCCTAATATTTGTCCTTCATCTCACTAGATTCGTTTTCTTTAAAATATTTTCATCATCCTCGGTCTTAAATGATGATATTCTTGAATATCTTTGGCTGTAGTGCAAAATAAATGATTAAGCGATGAATATCTTTGGCCGTAGTCTGCAGATGAGCAGTGTAGAGATGAACATGACCCATTGGTGATCTGAATGAATATCTTTGGCACGTAGTGCAAAAGATGAATATTTGATTCAAGATGGATATTGATTGATGTTACGAGGGATAAAATATTGATGATGAACTTTTAAATCTTAGAAGATAGTAGAATTCATTCTCTCACGTGACTCTTTTAATGGATTGTTGTTTTATTTGCATTTGTTGATCTAAAACTTGTTATCATTATATTACTATCGATTTTTCCTGTTGAAGACTAATGATAATTTGTTGTATATTATCTTAGTCATAATATTCTTTACTAGGCTAGTTGAGCTCACCCTTTTCCTTTTTGTTCCATATTTCTTCTCATGAGGGGAGAACATAGCAGGATCTAGTCGGGGTATGGAGTGATGGTTCTAGAAAGATGTTTTAGCAGTCCTCACTATTTTTGTAAAATAGTGTATGAATAATTGTAATGAGGACTTATTTGAGTGTGGATATTGTCTAGAAGATAATATTTGTATTTAAACTCACAATATGTGTTGTCGTATTTTGCACGACAATTGTATTATTGAAGTTGTAGTTTGCTTTTTGTACCATGTATTTGGCGACTCAGAATGGGTGTTGTATACCTGTTTTGGGGGCGTCACAAGTGGGTTAGGAGCTTGAGTCTCTGAACCACTTAAAATCCCTTGTGTCATTTACTTACTGTCATTTACATTATATACCTAACTGCTATTATTGTTGTGTATGTGTTAACTGCTTACAACTGAACTAACTCTACGAACAATGTATGTATGATTATGAATATATCAATGAAGGGGATAGTTTACTTATTCCACTGTGCTATAAAAGATTCTTATGTTTGTCATATGCTAATTCATTAGCAATACAAAATAAACAGGAAATGTATTTGAAATTAAATAGATCTATTCAACCCCCCCCCCCTTTCTAGATCTATTGTGTGCTTACTAGAAACTAACAATTGGTATCAGAGCAGGTTCTTATGCTACATTCAAAAGCTAATCGCTTTAAGTCTAATCCTAGGCACAAACATTGTTCTAAATTTAGTTTAGTAGTAAGTCACTTGTAAATACATATGAGATCACAAGTTGGAAATACTGTGTACAGGTAAATGTGTATATACACCTAAAGGTGCTCAGATTGGTCCATGTTCTTAAATGCCATAATAACAATACCAATCCTTGCCCATAGTCAATCTTGTAGTCTGAAGAGCAGATATGGGAGCTCAAGAGGCATCAACAACAAAGAGTCAAGCATCTACCAGACTGAAAGATGAAAAGGCCATATAAGCTAAGAAGTACTCATTCTGAGAAGAAAGAATAGTCTCTCAAATCTATATTTAGCCAACCAACAGCTGGATGTGAACCTTGAGGACTCAAGGTTGTCAAAGAACTAAAGATGTCAAGATTTTCTTAGCCTACATCTTCAAGACTATGACTTAGTGATCAAACGACAACTGGAGAACTAGATGTCAGAAGTGAAGGAAAAAGTATGCACATCAATGTCTAACCTAAGTATATCAAGATAAATAACTGTCAATAAATTGACAATGTAAAGGTACGGTTCCTCATCAGTATAAATGTGTACATCATATTGCATCACCTTATGCACTATAACAATATTCTATCAAGAGGCCATACTCTACCTAAAAAGGAGAAGAGAGAAAGTACACTGAAGTTGGAAACTCAAATGCTATCAAATTTTCTCTCCATCCAAGTTTTAGGTTGAAGATAACATCTTGAAAGAAGTTTGAAATAGGTCATAATCATACCATGGTTTAATTATTCTTAAGTGGAGTAATCTTTGCTGATGGGTTAGTATGTATGTACAAACCTATGTTCTAAGTTTTTGATAACACATAGAGTGTGATCAGTTCGACAAGAGTATCTTGAAGATTAAGTAAAGCGATCACCTCCATGAATCAACCAGATACAAATAAGTAATAGAGTTGATTCTTCACTCTGTGAACATTTAAACTCTATGAACATAACCAAGCAAATGATGAAACCATCAAAGGAAAAGAGTGTTTTATTAAAATAATTAATCTTACACACACTCATCATCATGCTTCTCAAAATGTAATATCAAAATTGGATACATGCATGAATATGATTATTGGTGATCAATATGATGATAATTCAAATATATGAGGAATTGGAATTTTGAAGGCTAACCTGGCAGGACCCATTTAACCATGGGTACCAAAAATAAAAATTTATCTAAATTGCAGGTACTTGGTCTATCTGACCACACTAAGGAATGTTGAAGCAAAAAACTTCAGTCAAGAAGATTGAACCAGCAGAAGGCTTAAAACAATTCAGAAATGATTCTGATAAAATACCTATTTGTCAAAGCCTGTCCTTGAAGATTTGCTGAGCTAACATGAATGAAGATCACATGGCTGCTGATCTCTATATGGAAGCAGACCATTCAACCTAGGATGAAAAGGGTCTTATATGCTCAATCATCCAAAGCATATCAGCTGAGAAGAACCCTCAAGGAACTCATCGTAGAAGCAGAACTTCGCAAGCTCAAACTGACAAGGAAGACTACGTTCCTAATGATGTCAAATGATCGTAGAGCAATTAATCCTGAAGATATGTAAGGCTTCCTTCTGATGCACATAAAGAAGAAGAACTCACACCTCTATGAGAAGACAGTATCAACCATGGGGGAGCAGTGATCTATTAAGGAACAGCAGCACTGAAAGTATCAAAAATACACTATGAATCAATATACCAGTTACAAAGTCCCTAAACTTTGTGGCTGACGAACCAAATGAAGATCCATAGTCAGTAGGAACGTCTCAAAATGTACTACTGATAACCTTGTCTACCACCCAACTCAAAATCGTGGAGTGTCTATGATCAACCATCTAATCGCAGTGTGAGAGCAGAAGGACACCACGATTACAGCTAATGCAAATGTCTAGAGTTGGTTGATGAACTCCCCAGCTGAAAAGGTCAAATGAGATATCAGTGCTAATCGCTTCTAAAGTCTTTCATCTGAAAAGTGCCTCAGGGACAAACCTGCCCTTAATTCACTCTAAGAGGTTGGCTCTTCCTGAGCTACCTTAACCCAGAAGGAATGCTTAGTCTAGTTCATCTCAAGGACCAGGACAGACAACAATCGTGGAGTAGATTCTGAAGTGAACTCAACGATCGTAGTGCAACCTCAATGATCGTAAAGTAGGCTCGACGATCATAGTCTTCCCAGAGGATACACTAGCTCATGGGGAGCCCAGAAGAACCAGACACATGCTCAACTACTCAAATTATGTGGAGATAAGTACAAATACAGTTTGGAAAGACATCTTGCAAACTCACCTCAAAACTTCAATGCCCAAACTATCTTAGGGTACATCAGTGGTTAAGCCATGCAACCTCAAGATGAGGATCAGTGTCAAATCATCTACTAAAGCCTCTCTCAGAAGACGATCGTGAAGTCGACAAACAAAATCGTAGAGTCCACGAGCTACCTCATCAAGCTATTCTACGTACTGAAAAGGTCAATGGTCAATCCACGTCAGTAATGCCTATTTTCTTAAAAGAAATATGAAACTAAAAAGTTTATGGGGAGTTATAGTTTCTTATTGGGCATCGTACAACCAATGACTGGCCGACACATCATAGCTTATGTAGAGTCAGAGGAAATTGTCATAAAGATAAATTCAAAATCTCCAAACAGTTATCAGAAGCTATCAAACCTTTCTCCCTCTCTTTTTCAAACCCTAGAATCCTCTTCACAACCTAAATCAATCAACCCTCCAAAGACATACCCAAATCACACTCAACTATCTTTCATAAACTTTCCTAAAAACAAATACCAATATCCTTCAAACTCTTCAAATGGCAGATTGGCGAGTAATCACTGGCATTCAGCTCCGAACCAATACATTTGAGAAATCCACAAAAAAGTTTAGAGATATTCTTGAACTCGTGAAGAAGGCTGGATTCTCAGAATGTCTTGAGGCAAACACTCAAGTATATGTTGAACTAGTTAAACAGTTTTACTCAAATGCATCCATAAACTTCGAAACCCTTTCTACCAAGGTCAAAGGTCAGATTCTGAAGCTAAATTCTTCTGACATCAATCAATGCTTAGGCCTTCCTGACGGAGATCTGAAAAGCCTGGAAGAGATCTACACTGAAAAAGATAAGAAGATTATACAGTACAAAAGAAAGCCTAGTTTGAAGGACATGAAGAAAAAGGAGGTTCCTGAAGAATTCGAGTTCCTTGCTGAAATAAAAGGTAAATGTATCTTATGCAAAGACACTACACATGATATTGTGATTGACCAACAAAATTTGAAGATCATATACTAACTATAGTCTGAAGGAACACATCAACTTTGGAGCTATCCTGCTTGATCAAATGTCTAAATGGCTGGATAAGGAAGAAAAAAAAAGGTTAACTGAAAAACCACTCACAAAGGTTTTTCATGAAAGGTTTTTAAGTATCATCTTGAAGAAAAAGTTGAAGAATAAAATTAAGGATGATGAGGGCAAAATTATTAATGTTCATAAACTAATGTCTCCACAGATGTTTATAAATTGGAAGAAAAATCCCAAGGAGAACAAGAGGCTAATAACAACTGGGAGTAGTAGCAAGGTCTCTGTCAAGAAGAGGAAAGCACAAAAAGTGGAAAGCTCTTAATCTGATGACTCTGCATCAGTTGCTGCCACACTAGCAAAGAAGAAGTCTAAGAATGTGAAGAATACAGAGGCTCCATCAAGTCATTTCTCCACTGACAAAAAGAAACAAGGAGCAAGAGAAGAACCAGCATCAACTACTGATACCCCAAAAAGAAGAAGGAGTAACATACTACTCCAAGAGCCACCCAAGAAGCAAGCAAAGGTGATGAAGAAATTAGTTC